>JAWWLV010000088.1:96959140-96989422 GCA_035041135.1 Platyrinchus mystaceus | reverse complement strand
CATGGCACAAAATGTACAAAAAAAAAGTAAAATTCATTGTGGATTATGAAGAAAAACAAACTGACAAGTTCAGAGTTAATGATAGACTAATCCTTTTTTTGTTTTTTGGTTTTTGTTTTTTTTTTTTACAGATGCTGTGGGGTTTTTTGTGTGGAACATTTCTACTTTCATGGAACAGTAACTCTGAATATAACTAACATAACATAGCTGTGTGCTACTCTGCCCTCAGCACTCAAACAAAGTTATCAGGAGGGGTTTTAGGTACAACCAGAAGAAAATTACTTCTGTAAAGCAATTTTAAAGCCTAGTTGGATTTAGAAAATATGAAATACAAATCCATATATAATTCATGCGTATTATAGAAGGTATCTTTGGCTATTTGTTGCTATATACTGCAAAATGCCTCCTGGGGGAAAAAGATACAGCTCCAAGGTCCTTGTTTGTAATGAATATAAGGGTTTTTTTTCTTCTGCTACCATTTAAAATGAAACTAAACAAAACTATAACCCAATCTGTAGTCTAAAAACATTTGATATTGAACCAGATAAGTCATTAGATGGTGCAGTTTGGAGTCAGTAACTGCAGAGATCACACTGTAAATTATAGATAATCTTGCAATTAAGAAGGAATCAATTTATAGAATGTCAAATTTACATTTGTCACTAATACAACTTAAATAGCAGCAGTTTTGTAGAAACAAAAAGAAGGCTGACATAGTATGTTTGTCAGGGATTTTTTTTAACAAAGCTTTTCATAAACACCCTCCTAAGGAGTAAAGTTCTTGCTGATAAGGCTCTGCAAGACTTTGTGAGTACTGTGCTGTTTACTGTGTCTACAGATCTATCCAAGATATCCACAGGTCATTTTGCTACAAATCTCATTTCTGTCCTTGAGGATTTCGTACACTCCAGCAGAAACACTCCAGTGTTTTAGAGAGACAATCTTTTCTGATATAATCTCAGAATGCCTCATGGTAATGAAGACAGCTGCTGTCACAAAGCAAAACTGCTCAGTTCATATAGTTTTAACCAAATTGTATCTGAAATGGTTTATTTGTTTGCTAATGACATGCAATTAACTTGAAAATGGTGAATGATGCATCTAGGATCAATATCACTAGCACAACAGATAAACCACAGGACCAGACATTTTGAAATGTTAATAAATGCCTACAAATTTTTAAGCAGTCCTTTTAAACTAATCCCCTAAAGGTCTAAAGCTACACAGTTATGTGCTCTTCCCATCCACAGACTCAGGCCATGTGGGTTACAGATGTGCAGTGTCTCATTGGGGAGTGCTTAGACCCCTGCCTGCAGACCCCCCTGCAGAAAATGTAGTGCTGTGGCTGTACCCATCATGGTCCAGGTGACCCCTGGGAGATCACATCCATACCCCCTGAGGCAGGTCTTCCCATGCCAGATGCCCACGAGTGGGATGGAGGCTGCCCAAACAGCCCCTGTCCCATGTGAGAGGGGTCTGTCTGCCCCAGGCAGGCAGAGGTAGTGATGCTGATGGGGTGGCTGCTGGCAGTGCCCAACCTGGTGTACTGCAGCTCTTCCTTCCTTCCTTCCCCAAGGTCTCTCCCTTCCTGTTGGAAATTATCATACTTCTTTTACACTTCTTTCCAAGGTGACCTCTTTATTTGAAAATTTTCTGCTTACTCTTAAATCTGGCTGTTGGTCACTTTCCTCTTAAAAATGTCAATTTTTTAACAAATACTCTCCCAGACTGTTTTATCCATCCCGCATTATTTATACTCACATTCCCATCTTTACCAGTGCTGTTATCTGGGATATTTGTGTAGGCTGGACCATACAAGCACCCCGTAAGTGTCCTCCTTCAGCAGGAATGCTTCACTGCTCTCTTCCTGACCTGTTTCCTCAATACCCACATTGGTCTATTGCTTCTAGATGGGATGTCCGTAACCACATCAGGTCTGTGGCTGATATTCTGTGTGTGGCTTATTATACTGACTTGTGCAGTTTGTCAGAAATTTTGGCTAAAAAGTCTTGTAACTATTTCATTATTTCATTATAGCAATATTTATTTGGCTTCTTGTACCTTTCTCTTTTAATACCAATTATGCACTGTAGAATTTCTGCATGTGTATGTATATTCTTTTTATTAATTTATTTTCTGGCTAAAATAAATTACCTCCTCAGCCTTCTGTTAACATTGGCTTCCAGATTATGCCATTTTTTCTGGTTATATTTTCCTATGTGTTTTTGACTTAATCTATTTTTAAGTTGATGATATAAATCCGTCTTTTACTAGTATAAAGCATTTAGTTTTTCAGTACCTAGCAAGCTTACCTAAAACAATTTTTTCTATATACTTTTTATATATTTGAATATTTTCCTATATTTCACACTTAGTTTTTTTCTTATTTCATATTTTATAAGGTAGGTCATATTTTCAAAACTTGTGTCCTGTTTCTGGAGAATCTAAAAGTTAAAATCTCTGGGAGGATTTGAGACTTTCACAGAGAAGCTACTTTTTGCAATCTGAAGCAATACTGTGATTGTATATATAGAACTCTGAGATCTCCCACAGTGTAGTAAGAAAACAACATTTGGGTTTCCTTGGCATTTTGTTGACACATTCTTTCAAAAAGTGAGCTGTTTTTCTGTACAGGTGCTTTCTTAGTAGCATAGATATTTCCTATTGAATTAGATGATGAAGCTTCTGGTCTGGTTTCAGATAAGAATCACTGCTTATTAATGTATAGTCCTTATTCATCTTTATTACTGTTTCTTCATCTTTAGCAGTTCCAGCTTTTTGAATTCTTACTCTCTGTAGTTTTAGGAGATCTTTGAAAAACCCATGTGAGCATCTGCTCTGTCTCCAATATTTGCTAATATTGCTAATAATAATAATAATTTGCTAATCAACAAGCATGAACTCTTGGAAAAATTTCAGCTGGTCGACTAAACTGCATTACTCTAGATCAGACTAGGACTGGGTACTGAGATTAATGCTTATTTCCTGGTCTTCCTTTTGTACAACAAATTATTCCCTATTAGTTTTATTCATCATACAATCACAGGAAATCCTTTCCTTCTGTTGTGTCAACTTCACCTCTTTGCTTCATGTAATCTGTGAATTTACCGAGGCTACACTCAATCTGTCTGTGTCATCAATGAAGATACTGACGAGCACCGGTCCCAAGACAGAGCCCTGAGGGATGCCACTTGTCACTGGCCTCCACCTGGACAGAGAGCCATTGATCACAACTCTCTGGCTACATCCCTCCAGACAATTCCTTACCCACCAAATAGTTCACTCTTCAAATCCATGTCTCTCCAATTTATAGATAAGGATGTTGTGTGGAATTGTGTTGAAGACCTTATAGAAATTTATGTACCAAATTGTGTTTGAACATAAATGGTTTGTTTTTTGTTTGTTTTTTTTTTTTTTTCTTGGAAGATATTTATAAAATAGTGATAAAATATGCTTTTATTTTCCGTATTCTTTGGGTGAACTTGTACAAGAAAATATTTAGTTTGAAAAGTTTTTGTGTTTCTGTCCCATGTGTTAGAAATGAAGTTGCTTTATGCTGATATGGCAGCTGAATAAGGCTGAGAGCTACATTCACTGTTATACCTAGGGGATGTAGGCTTTCATATTTCCCCTTCTGGACTGGGACAACTGGAATCTTAGTAGTTCAGGAATATGCTAATAATCACATCTTGCCTTAACAAAATAAGAACTGCACATATGATTTATTATGTCTTGATGATACTAAAGATTATATAAGTCAGTTAGCTCTGGATAATTGTTAAGATGAACTATGAGAAATATGGTGACATAAACCAATTTTAGGGTCCAGAAGATGATATCTCCCTAATTACAGCTCTGGCATCAGCACCAAACATGAGACCATGTTCAGATTTGGGTAAAGCAACAGTTCCTACAAAGGAGCTGGTGCTAGTGCTCTGGTTATGAGTAGGGCTGAATTGGGATTCACTACAATGAGAAATGATACATACAGGCAAGGATTGGAATAAAAAAGAGACACCAGGCTATGTTTTGAGTCAGTTCACAAGGATCATCTGACTATGCTCATATCTCAGATGAGTAGAAGTTCCTAAGCTAGAATTGGGTTGGTCTCAGGTTTGTTTTTAATTAAGGAAAGTGTCCTACGTAAATTTTGCTTTCAAGCGTCACTTCCGTCATTTCTGAAATCTGCTGGAATAACTGCCTACTCTAGTCAGATCTGATTCTTCTGACATTTCTTATGCTTCTCCTGACCGTGGCATGGGATAGTTGTATTTTCAATGTGCAATGTCATTATTCTTAGTAGACAGACTGGCAGTTTGCTGTCTGGAGTTCCCTGTTAGGATGACGTGACTTGTAAATAGCCCTTTCTTTCACTTTTGCACACTCATGGGTCAGTCAATATACACAAGCTCAGCAGACTTTTGCATTAGGAACTGTCATACCAAAATGAGATTCAAACCAGGGAAAAAACCATTCTCTGTAAAATTATTGTAACCAATAGAAGAAAAATCCAGTGAAGCATAAGCAATACCGCTATAGGGGAGTACACTGACAATTTTAATAATGTTACTTCAAGTACCTAATAATAGTTTCTTTCAATTTAACTGGGTAACCTGTGGAGTAGTAAACAACGTTCAGAAAAGAGCTATACATTTCTTCTACTTAGTATTTCTGCAACACAAGTACAATTTTTGCCTCAGTAAACAATTTAAAGTAATAGGGAGTCCACTTGGGATAATGCAGATTTTATCTTTGCTTGCCAAAGAGAAACATAATAATGAATTGTGCTTTCACACTCCCAATTTAGTAAGAAAAATAAATACAAGGAAATTGCAATTGTTCAAAATTATTTACTCATCAAGTGTTTAAAATTGTGTCCTGAGTGACAGAGGTCTTGTGAATAGTTCATTACAATATTAGCATATCAGAATAGCTTCTTTTTCCAGAGAGATACCTTGCCAAGTATCTTAGGCTTTTTGATTTAAATTTGACTTTGCACACTGGTACCTTATTCAATTTTCTTGAATGACTAGAGTTACTAAAGAGTTAGAAAGAAATAATTTCAAAATTTTCATTGTGTAGTATTTTACTGTACGAGCAGAAGTGGGAAAAGAAACCTGGATCATCCAAATACAGCTGTTCCTTCAATTTTCCTTTATTCGTCAGATATTGAGCTTGTATTATAATAAGTTACAAGATGATAGAAGTTTCTTTGTCAGCAGCAATTTCATGGCTTGATATACTTTTTTTTGATCAAAACTGCATGAAAATCATGTTGATGGAATCAATTCCAAGATGCTGCAAAATGGCAATGAATAAATCTATTAATGTAAGGAATAACATCCTGAGACTTCAAAATAGGAACCATTCCTTCATGGTGAAGTCTGATAATCTCTGTATTTAACAATCGGTCAAGTTTTCTGCTGTGAACACTCCGATTTTTTTTCCTATTTATATTTAACATCTCTGCCCATGTAAGGTAAATTCCATTGGCTTATGAATGGAATATAACAATGGCTTTCAACACAGATAAATATTTTGTTCATCAAAATGTATTCATGTTTGATTTTCAATTTAGAAGCAACAGGGATGACAAAAGTCTAGCTCAAATTGTTGATGCTTTCCAAGTTCTCTTACTTACACAAGAAAAAAAATAAATTTTAAGAGTGGTAATCTTCAAATTGTTTTTTTTTTTTTAATGAAGAAAAGGGAATATTTGGTGTTTAAAACATCTGATGGTTTAAACCATTTCCTTATCATTTGAAGTTCAGTGAGCTGCAGCAGGCTAAATTTGTTAGCGAATGGTAGGACACAAATATATGGGAAATGGAGGAAGGAATCATCTTGTAGAAAAATGTTTTCTGTGCAACTGCTTGAGTAGCTAACTATGAGGATTTGAAGGCATGGCAATGCTTGCAGCTGTGGTTGTTCTGTGGTGAAAAGGGGCAAATAGGAAAATGAGATTTACTTTTTTTTTTAATGTAAAAGAAGGTCTACAAAATTATTTTTAAAAACAGTATCAACAGAAAAGTGACCAAAACACAGAGAGAAGTAATTACTGGCAGGTGATATGCTGATCAGACTAAATGATTTACCATTCCCTATTTAGAGAAAAATGTGTATGAAAGAGGAAAAAATCTTTAGTATTCCAAATGATACTTGTATAATTTTTGTTGTGAAAAGTTCTGATTTTTTTAGAAAACATATTATTTACATTAGTACTATAAAGATTAAGTACAGAAGAATCAGATATTTAGATCCTCTACAAACGTGTATCAGAAACAGCTTTAGAAACCTCACAGCATGGTCCTGAGAAATAAAATTCAAGCCAAAGTTATGACTAGAAAATTGTATTTCAACATTTTGTGAATATATAATCCGCATTTTTTTATTCTGAAGAAGGAAAATTAAAAGTAAATTTTTTTTGTTTTGTGTGGGTTTTTAAAATTGAAAACCTACTTTTAATTTAAAAGAAAGAAAAACACGTATGTAAATAAAAATTCTATGTACGTGATGGGAATAGAAATTCACATTCAGTTTTTTAGTTAAATTTTTATTTCCTTATGTATATTAACATTTCCTTCCTTAATGATATGAATTCTAAATGCTCTGATTGGAAATAGGGAATATATATACATAACATGTATAAATCTCCAGGCAGCCAAAGATGAAGTGCAAGAAAATAAATTGATTTTTATATCTGCAAGAATGTGAGATGAAAGCAATGTCTGAATAATATATAAATAAGAAATTTTCACTATTTTTATTTATTATTTTTTATTTATTTATTGCTGTTCTAAGTGGCAGCTACCAATTCAAGCCATAAATCTCACCTCTTTTTTTATTATATCTTCCTGATTTCTGTAAATCTTCCTTTCTTCAGACAAAGTATTCTTTGATCAGGCCATCTCACTTGTTCCTTTCTTTTAAAGACCACACATAATGCAAGAGGACTTCAGTTGTAAGTGAAGCTTTTAACATTTAAACAATTCTATTATTATTAGATAACTTTAATTTATAAGGACTGTATAATTTTCTGACATATCTCTGGACTTTTTGAAAGGTTTTTGCACTTAACAGCTTGTATTTAGACAGCAGTAAAAGATAGTCCATGGACCACTCCTGAATAGTCTGTTTTCCTTCAGCTACCTGAAATTGAAACCCAAGACAATTTACTGCCAGAGATGTAGGTCTTTCTGTGTCAGTTAGCATTAATACTTGGTATTGAGCATGGATACATTTAATTTGTTTTGTATATAGGCATAAATAATCAAACACATACATGCTTATATATAAAAAATAACCTAGTATGTGACCGCCTGAACTGGAAGAACTCTGACAGTGGTTTAACTTTCATCTGAGCATCATGTCATCTTTAATATATTCTTCCCCAGTATTATATTCTTAGATATGGAGGTATTATTAGCCCATGTCTAAAAACAGAATATAGAGAAATTATGATTGTGAAAGTACCTAAAGGTACCGTGTGCCTGGTCTATAATCCCAAGCACTGATGCCTCTTTTTTTCTGTAATATGGATAGAGAAGTATCGGTGTCTGTCACTATTGGTGTCTATCCCAGGATTTTATGATCAAAAAAATATGAAATCTCAGCAAGTAATGCTGACTACTCTTCATAAAGGAGCTTTTGGAAACCACTGCAGTGTATATGAACAGCTCTACACACAATATATGTGAACATTTAAACTTTATTAAATTAAATTTTTAGGCTAAGCATTTCTAGATTTGATGATCTTCTTTAATTTATATACATATGTACGTACTTACTTATCACTCCATTTTAGAAACAGAGGGACAACAAGAGAAGTGCCTCTTTTGCTAAACAAAAGGAGAACAGGAGAAAATAACATTTTTCATTTCATTGCAAACAAAAAAACTAAAAGCAACTGCAAAGTCATCAGCTGTAATTTTCAGCTTTTCAGGGTGTTAGTATTTGCCAGATTTTTGAAAGGCCTCACTTCAGTAGCTGTTGGCTTTTTTGTAAGTTTGGCCATAAGCATTGCAGTGGGAGTGACAATATGCTGAGCTCTATTGAAAATCTTGTTAGTGCAGAACAATTGACTGAAAAATTTTGGCCCTGAGCCCTGAAGAATAACAAAATCCATATCACCAAGGTCTTGGTTATAGTTTATAGCACCTGGATGTGCTCTGGTTCAAAAAATTGAATACTGTTCGTGGATATAAGGAAGCATTTAACTATATGATTCATCTTAGATATACCCTGGTGGGAAAAAACCCTGAGGACAGCATTTTTATATTAAGGAGATGTTGATATAAACTATTTCAATACTAAGTGCAAATTCTGGGACATTTCTGGTTAAATTGTAGGGAGTTTTATGTTTTTGTATTTAGTTATTTCTTTTTTTTTCAGTTTATAAAAAGAAGATGGCAAAAAGAAGAACAGAATTATGGCAAACAACAGGTAAGAAACTAAACTATCAAAAAAAAATATTAGGAACGATGTCTTAAAACCAGGAAATTTTCTTAAGTAATTGTACTATCATTTTAGAAATGTTATAAATTTTCCAAATTTTTCTGGTTTTGAATTTTCATAGCATTAAGGATAGAACATGTAATGCTTGGGTTTTCCTTAACAGAAATGCTCCTTAATACTTGTCTCCTAAGTAAATTTTTTTCTCATGCTGTCTGTCTAATCATCATCCATTGTAATTATTTAACCTTCATCCATTATAATTATTTAACCTTCATCTGTTTTTATTCAGTGCCTTCACACCTTAATATGAATGTCCATCAGATATCTTTCCTTTTTACATCCTGTCCCTTAATGTCCCTTAAAGCACAGAAAAGAACAACATGGATATTACAGACACAGAATAGTTTCTGTTTAGGATAGAAATAATATGACTTAGAAAGGATATGAAAGAGATCCAAAAATCTAAACAAGCTGAGTGAAAATGGTTAGGAAACAAATACTTCACTGTTTTTCTTATAATAGATTTGGAGACACCTAGTAAAGTTAGATTATGGGTTCAGAGTAAACAGAAGGGATTTTTCTTTAACTAAATGTGAAACTCATTACCACAGGATCCAGTGGATGCCCAGAGTTTGTCTTTTTTTCTGTTTTTTGGTAAAAAGCTATTGTGTTTCTTTGAAAAGATAGTGAACAGATCAGGTGGAAATTTTTGGAGAAAAGGACAGGTTGCACTTTCCTCTGCTGAATACAATCACGACAGGGTTTGGGAGGAAACAACAGCCTTTTAAACATCATAATATAGCAGAAAGGTAGAGAAAATTACTATCACACTGCAGAAAGAGGTCTTGCATTATGGGATCAGGACAATTGCAGAGAGCAAGAATACCATAAATCTTTGTTAATAGGATATATATAATATGGCAAATCATAACAACTTTAAAGCAGTATAATACCTACATTCATGATTAAGACATAGGTTGTTGAATCATTTGAATTGAACAAATCACAACAACCAGTTGTTGGTCAGTGAATAGTAAAGATACTGAGTAGTTTCTGTTCTTATCTTTTACAAGTGGAAATCTAAACCTGAAAGGAAGAAAAGGAAACTCTTTACATGATTTATACCACATTATGTTTTGGGGTTTTTTATTTATAAGAATAACTGTAGCTTTTTCACACCCCGTGAGTCTCAAAATTGCAGGCAAGATGTAAACTAGGATGCGGGGAGAGAAATCATGAAATCAGTCTATTGGGGTATTGGGGTAGTCCAGTGATCCAGGTCAGTGATTTCCTTCACTTTCACTCATAGCTCTTAATACAGCATTCTTCTTTGGTGCGGTGCAGCACGTCATATATTCTTTGCTTATTTAATAACAACATATCAAATATTAGAAAAATTTATAAAACCATTATTGATACTTACTGGATTTATAAGCTGGGTTCTCAAAATGACATGGTAAATTCAATTTAAGATTTTCTGTTTCCCATTGATATTGCAGTGTGATTGTACTCCTTGTACAAACCTTAAGGATAGGCCAATTTTCAGTAGTTAGGCCACCTTACATTTTGGAGCTGGTAACCTTACAGGTCCAGATATCATTATAGCCCAAACAAATATACATATCCCATATTACCACCCTCATCCTTCCCAGCAACCAGGTTTCAGAACCATATTACAATTCCTAGATTTCAGAATGCCAGGGAAAGGGGGAATGTCAGGGTGTATTGTGAGAGAGTGGCATTCAGTGAGAGCTAATACATAAAAGTTTGCTTGCCTCAGGGGAATCAAAGATATAGCAGAACTCAAACCGTTCCTACCTACTCAGCATATTATTCTATTCAGGGTCCTGGATTTGGACAAAATACTTTCCTAACTTACCAAAAACCTTCATGGGTTTCCAAACCTGAAATCCTTTCTTGTTCTCTTTTGGTGGCCCCTAGATGGAGGGAGAAAAGAGGAAATTTTTTTTCAGCTGCAGACAAAAGTCCAACATCCCCTTCTTCTGCACCATCATGTTTTGCTTACTACTACTACATGCACTTCTTTTAGTATAGTCACTTTATACTTTGAGGAGGTAGGAATGGGTATACAAATATTTTGGTAAACCATGATTTCATATTCATATTCAAATAAAATCTGGTGCAAGCTTCCAAGCTAAATTCAAGGGGAAATATATTTTACCTGCTGTGGCAACCAGCGAGGAAATGCAAACATTCCAAAATATTGCTTGTGACAAACTTATATACATACTGGATTCTTTCTGTGATTACTTCAGAATCCCGATCTGCATACTACATCTGTATGTCTGCTGTTACATCAGAATGACACCCCACTCAAAAAGTCTGGTATGTTGCCTTATAGACATTCAATGTAGTCATTCTGTGGTTAAATAAGATTTGGGAAATATTATATATAGTGTTAGAAAAGAGTTTTCTGGGCCATACTGGCTCATACTGGGCTATCTGCCTCACAGTGATAATCTGAGATGTCTTGTTTTTTTTTTTTTTTTTCATCCAGACTAGGGTCTATGAAAACATGACTGCTTTTATCTAGTGTTGGAAGAAGCCTGAAATGGAAAAGATTAAGTGACACATATTCACAGCCTTGCATTAAAAGGGATGCACACTGATGAAGCATCTCTAAGTAGGATGTATGATATTGTGAAATTATTGCCTTCCTGATCTACAGTTACTGCTTTTGGCTGTTGATTAGGTTACAATGAATTTTCTTATTCTCTTGATAGTTTTATTTCATGTGATTAATAATAATAATGTAATGAAAATAATCCTTTCTTATATCAAAGTTAAATTAGAATAATGACGGAATGTATATGGTGTTAATTTTAAAAGATGCTTACAAAAAGAATGTGAAATCTTTTCAGAGCAAGATAAAGCTATATGTTAAGAATATATCACTGAAATATGTATATTTCATTGTAAGTATGCTTGAGTAATATTCCTTGCTTTTTATAATATATAATAAAAAATGTCCAATGTTAGAGTTAACCTTTCCAATTTAAGAATTCTAAGTGTAGACTGACAAACCGCCTTGTCAGTTTTGCTAATGCACTAAATTGGGCCAAGTTTTAACCATTTTGGCTTCCCTTGAAAAATTACCTTTTGGAAATTAGAAGGAGCTACTACCTAAGCCATGCATTAATTCTGCTATGAACCAGTAATAAAGGAAACTACTAATAATCTGGTAGTTATGTCAATTTAATGACTCTGTACACAACACATGCATATCTAGAGTACACTTAGAATAGTTAGACAAAGTCTACATAACACTGAATTTTACACCATATCTGCAGAGAGTTGTATATTCTTAAAATCATATAGACCTGAACACAATTGAATGTTGAATGAATAAAACAGCTGTCTCTGTAAACCCTAGACCAGAAATAATTGAAAAAAAAAATCTGTGGTCTGAAGTTGGCTTGAGACATCCAGGAAATATTTCCTGACACATATTAAGATCTCTGGATCTGACCATGATTTTATTTGATTTTTAATATTTTTTTTTTAAGTTACTGAAATGCAGAAACATAATGAGAGAAGGTTTAGTTCTTTGTTTATTGGGTTTTTTGTTTTGCAACATTCATTAATAAATTCAAATAAGTCTTCCCTGAGGACAGACTGGATAATTAATTAACATATGTAGAGAATACTTAATTTTTTTATAGAAGATTTGAACAACCTTTTCGAATTTCAAAAATCAGTGTCCCTTTTATCTTCTCCTAGGTCATCTATTTTTTTCATAGAATGTGTTTCTCTGCTTTCATGGCTTTCAGAAGGCATATCTTCCTCTTTCCCCTCCCAGTAATTACTTGGTAAGGAAGACCATTAAAAGTTACAGTTAAGTGTCCTGCTACAGTTTAATTATTGTAAAAATCTCTCATGAGAAGGAATGTCCTTCAGGGAAATATCACATGCACAGCTCAATAATCCTAATCAATCTAATTAAATTTCTGTGAAATAAGCGTTTTTAAAAGATTTCCAGAGGTCTGGTAAGTTTGTCTTGTTTAGTGTTGCAGGATTTATCTTTAATCTGAGAAGGTTTCTCAAATGTTGCAATGAATAATGCATTATATTTGAATGGAAAGACCTTGTACAAAACCACTGCAATGGCATAGCAGAGCATACTTTCTTTTTGAAGGCAGACTTGTTGCTGTAATTTCCTGGTGCTTTGTGGTGGGTTAACGCTGGCTGGATGCCAAGTGCCCATCTAAGCTGCTCTATCACTGCTCTCCTCAGCTGGATTGGTGGAGAGAAAATATAATGAAAATTTTGTGGGTCGAGATAAGGACAGAAAAAGATCACTCTCCAGTTATGGTCTCAGGCAAAACAGACTTGACTTGAGGAAAAATAATTTAATACATTACCAATCACATCACTGTAGGTTAATGAGAAACTAAACTAAATCCTAAAGAAAACCACCTTTGCCACACTCCTCCCTTCTTCCCAGGCTCAACTTCATGCCGAAATTCTCTACCGACTCCCAGCCAGTGGCACCAAGGGACAGAAATGGGGACTGTGGTCAGTATATCATGTATTGTCACTGCTGCTCATTCCACCTTAGGGAAGGATTCCTCATGTTCTTCCCTTGCTCCAGACTAGGGTCTCTCCCATGGGAGAAACAACCTCCACCTGGCCATAGAGCTATTTACCACAACTCTCTGTCTGTGTCCATCCAACCAATTCACTGACTTATCCACTAAATAGTCCACACTGCAAATCCATGGGTCTCCAATTTGCACATAAGGATGCCACGTGGGACTGTGCCAAAGGCCTTATAAAAGTCTAGGTAGAAAACATGGGTCAGTTTTCCCTTACTGACCATTGCAGTCACTCATCATAGAAGGCCACCACTTTGGTCAGGAACAATTTGCCTTTAGTGAAGCCATGCTGGCTGCTTCAGATTGCCTCCTTGTCTTGTGTAAGACTTAACATTACTTCCATGAGGATCTACTCCATAATCTTCCAGACAAAAAGGGGAGGCTTATTGATCTGTAGTTCCCTGGGTCTTCCTTTATCCCCTTTTCAAAAATCAGTGATGTTTCTCTCTCCAGTTACAGGGACTTTGCCTGACTGCCATGACTTTTCAAATATAATGGAGAATGGCTTTCAACATCAGTCAGCTCCCTCAACACCCTGGGATGCATATCATCCACATCCCATAGACTTGTGGCTATTCACTTTCACCAAGGGGTCCCAAACCTGTTGTTCACTTATAGTGGGAGGAACTCTGCTCCTCTAACTCCCAGCTGGATTTTCAGGGAATTGAGAGACATGGGAAGCCTGTGAATACTGGGATGAAGAACTCATTGAATACCCCAGTGTGTGAGCAATCCTCCCATTGAGCAGGAAGGAGTAGCAGAGATAAAGTGTAATGAACTGACCACAACCCACATTTCCCATCCTACTGCTCTGCTGGAGGGGAGAAGGTCAAGAATTCAGGAGTGAAGCTGAGCCCAGGAAGAAGGGAGGGGTGGGGGGAAGGTGTTTATTTAAGTTTCAGTTCTATTTCTCATTGCTCTACTCTGATTTGGTTGCTAATATATTAAATTATTTCAATGACTGTATTTAAATTATTTTAATCCTAATAATTTAATAACTGATGAGTGAACTCTCTCTGTCCTGATGTCAACCCACAAGCCTTTCACTGTATTTGCTCCCCCTGTGCAGATGAGGAGGGGAGTGATAGACCAGCTTTGGTGGGCACCTGGTGTCCAGCCAGCACCGACCCACCATGGAACGAAAGATCAAAGTTGCAAGCAGTGTCAAAATTCTGGCAGTGGATTAGTCCTTAGTTGAGACAGCTACAGGGCTGAATATGAAAAAAGATGACATGTAGAATGATGACATTACACCAAACTGTTAAAAAAAAATCTAACAGTTTTTTACTCTAAATGCAAATTTCTTGATACGGTCTTATTAAACAGCCTTATTAACGCTGTAAATGGTAAGCAAAAATGCAATCTGCATTAGGAATCAATAATTGAAAGCAGGTGCTTTCTGTTCCTTTGGTAAAAAAGTAATTTAAAAATAAAATTATAAAATAATAGACATTTTAATTTTGATAATTAACTACATGGATAGATGACTTTTTGTTTCCTAACTGATTTGCTCATGAGTATTTTCTTCTATACAACCCTTGGTGTAAAACATAAAAAAAACCCAAGAGAGTTTACTTTGAATGAAGTTATTTTTGCTCTGATGCAATTACTTTTACAGAAATTGTTGAAATAAGAATGTTTATGATACTAAATTAAAACAAAAAAATAAAAATCCGAAGTAAGAAAAGCCTCACTTTTACTGGCTAAAAGGTATGGATATTCAGAAGAATGATGTACCGAGTTCATCAAGGTAAAATTACAGTGGGTGAAAAAACATTACTTATGAAAATCTGAAAGTAAATTCCATGTTGCTCATGGCAGCATTATTCAGTTCTACAAGATACTGACATTACCTTTAGAAAATTTGATAAATGGGGATTCCAAAGCATATATTTAAGCAACATCTTTTCTTCTTCCTCTTCTCTCTCCTTCCATTCCCAGATAGGTGCCAATTTCTTAGTCTTTCACATTAATGGTAGATGTAGATCAGAATGCAAATTTCTTCAGTTAAACTTAGAATTAAAGAGAAAACTTGAATTTTAGAACTAAACTTCCTGTGAGCTTAAATCATATTCCCATTATTCCAATGAGGATTGATTTCTATTAAAATTCCAGCCCATTTTAGTCCTTTTAATGAGCCTAAAATAGCTGCCAGCTTGCAGTGCTGGAATTAATGATAATTAAATGTAACACAAAATGTATTTCCATATTTTGTATTGCTTAAATGATTTCATCTCAGATGTAGTATGATTCTTTTTAGAGATGACTACTTCTATTTAATCTCTTTTCCAATTTTAATTTGAATTTCATATTGTTCCTGACTGTTTAATGAATATTTTGGGAGATGGCCATAGTGTTGTTAATTATACCGGAGACTGAGTATAATTAATTCTTTTGGACCCAAAGTCAGCTAGTTAATCGATTTCTGATGGAACTGAAGATTAAACACAGATAGTTCACTTCTTCCTTCATTCATTTTAATTTTTCCCTCTTTGAATTCAATCAGATTACTTTGGGAAGTCATTGCTGGCAAACCAATTTGTGGACCCATTTGTGGTATTATCCAGATGTTAATAGATGGATGATCCACTCAGGCCAGTCACCTTCCAATCCATTTTATTTTTTAATTTTAAAAGAAAACTGTTCAGTTCCTTGCAGTAGATTTATTGGCTTTATTTTTCATTTATATTTAAATGATTCTTAACTCCCTATTAACAATAAGTTCATTAACTAAGTACAGAATAAAAAGGAGTCCTCAAAAGAGTTCTCTGAAGACCAGACAACTTAAAAAGTAAAAGGGCTGTATTGATGTAGAAGATATTCCTCATATCAGTGAGGCATTTACTCATGTGGCAAAATTTGATTTTAGGGAATGGCCTGTGAAGACTCAAATGGAAAAAACCCACACATCAGCATGTCCAGAAATTCCTATATTTTTTTTTCCTCCCAGAGCTATAAATAATGATATATTTTAATTTTTGATAGTGTGAAAAACCCTAAAGGCTATAAGGAGATAATCAAAAAAGGGCAAGGAAGAAATTAAAAAGAACAGAAGGAGGACTTTCTTCTAGCCAATGAGAGAAACCTTGAACATTTTTCATTTATTGCTTTATTATTACAGTAACTGATAGTTCCAGTTTACTACTTTTATAGTACAATGGTTCATGATGCAATTGTACTCTATCACTGTATTCAATATCCTTCTGTGAACAGACTTAAGACAGCTTTTAATGCTGTTTCTTTATGGGCAAGTGAGAAAAGAGCAGAAGTGTACCAGATGATTCATTATCTGTATTTTCTGGAAAACTAGGGCCAACAGTACCATATTTAACAATGGTTACTTACATAAATTAATCCCTTTTTAGCAAGATGTGTAAACATATAATTCAATCTTCTCATCACTTGAGCACTTTATATGTTAAATTTATATTAAATTCATTACTAAATAAAAGCCTTGGTATTAATACAGAATCTGTTTCTCAGATGAAGATCAGGCATGCATGTTCTTTGTCAGGAATTGTACAGTTTAACATTCAAACAGCAACTTTGTCAATCTGCAAAAACAAAGACTTCAACAGCTTAGAAGCTATTCAGATTTTTAATTAATGTTCTTACTCCCACACTCCCACAAACAATATTTTTACATTTAAAATGAAGGAAAATGTTAGTAGTTTTTCACAGTATTAAGTCTTTTTAAGTTCAGCCTTCTTTGTTAGGAGGAATGTAAGTATTAAATAGTCATTAAAATCTAAGAAGAAATAACTTAAAAATTTTACATATATGCTTTACGTTATAGAACTGCAGAGTGTTAGGTACGGAATGTATTTGGTCTCAAAGTTACGTCATGAAGAGAAGACTAACGGGAGTAATGAGGGACGTTTTGAATTGACAATACCTCCACTTATAATAAAAAAATGTTTATCTCCAAGTTACGTCTTGCTCTAGGAGATCATGAAGACAACTATCAAATGTTCTAGGCTCAAAACAACTTACTCTTTAAATAGTTGTCTTAACTATCTGAATCTAAGAATGGAAGATTAAAGTGTTAGAATATAGAGTACCACTTTATAGCCTTCTTATCCCTGAGGTCTAAACAATGAGAGAATAGAATTAGATCTTCAAATTCATGAAAGACTGCACACTAAGCCTTGATGTGCCATAAAATGGAAATTTAGTCCTGTCTCTAGAAAGAAGTACTTACATAGTATTTGGGTGATTTGACTGGACATACTATGGCCATCATATTTATGAAATATTAATTGAATATTAGGTTAGAATTGTTTTATTATTAATAAAATGAAAAGGACATAATTTAATGTCTAATCAGGGAAGCCTAGCCAAGAAACCAGATTTTATGTTTTGCGTGCTTCCTTTTTAATGGCAAACGCTCCTGTTCATGTTTGTGTTACCCGTAAAGATATTGAGACTCAGGGAGTCAGATTTTAAGTGATGTTAAATTCACATTTGTAGTGGCATTTAAAGCTAAGAGTTCAGAGAAGTGAATTTCAGTGATGCCTTGGTTTTGAAGCTATTCTCACATTACCCAGCTATATATGGACAGCTGATTATATGTATAGAGTTACTGGATGTAAGATAAACAGCAGAATATGATACTAACTACATCGTCCCCTTCTTTTCCCTTTCCACAGTTTCACCCCAAGCCAGTGTAGTTTGATCATATTATATGTATATCTGGACTATAATGGACGTCTGACCATGCTATTGATTCAGAAGTACCCATTTAGTATTCATTGGAATAGTGTCTCTTACTATTTCTATATTTGGCTTTTAGTATGCATTTACCTAGATAAATTACATGGAAATAATAGGAGGACCTGCTGAGTTGAGGGTGTTCCCTTTTTAATGAAAAAAGCAAATTCAATTAGACTACTTATCGTATAATCAAAATTTTCTACTTTATGTAGAAATTATCACCAGATAATATCGTGTTGCTTATTTACACCTTTTATAAGAGGAATATAAGAAATCACCATTAATTCTAGCAAATATAATCGAAGTATCATAAATAACCTGCTGCAGTGAACAGCCACAACATGGACTGCAA
Organism: Platyrinchus mystaceus; assembly: GCA_035041135.1. Taxonomy (NCBI): domain Eukaryota; kingdom Metazoa; phylum Chordata; class Aves; order Passeriformes; family Tyrannidae; genus Platyrinchus; species Platyrinchus mystaceus. Next base: position 96,971,287 of record JAWWLV010000088.1, on the reverse strand, counting down.
TAAAGCAATGCTGTTACGACTTAGAAACAAAGGATAACCCCATGTCCTGGCACTGTGTCTTTCCACTGCTGAATTTCCTTGATTTATCTTTCTAAAAGTAATTATAGTTATGCTGATAATGATGATGATGATGATAGCAGTGATAACAATAACAGCTGGTGTGGTAGAAGTTACTGCAAGCAAAATTAGTTTCATTCATTTAAAAAATAATCTGCTCCATCCAACTGCTAAATATTGCTAAATGGAGCTACTGGTTACAGTTTGTGCCAAAAGACTGAAAACAAAAGCACTGCAAAATTCTGTGTTGAAATGCTGAGAAGGATTCCAGATTTTCCAGCTACTTCTATTGCCTAGAGCCAGCTTCACATTTTGGTACATTCAAGGTCAGTGCTATGAAACAGAATATGTGCCATGAACCTTAATTTTGCTTTCTGGCTTGTTTTTTACAGATACCAAATTTAGTCAAAAGCCTATCTAAAAATCAAATTGTACAACTTTGTCTTTAATTAGCTCTTTGTTTCTTCTCTGCAAAGAGATCATGATTATTTAATGTGTTTGTTGTACTATTAATAAGTATTTCATAACAAAGGGACTGTTTCAAGTTTTCTGTCTTAATTTTCAGTTTTTTCGTAGGATGGCTTTAGATATGTAAAAAAGATTATGATCATATTTTCCCATGTAAAACTACACTTCAAGCTCTTTGTCCTGTGGACAAAGAGAAGCAAAAATCAAAGAAACCCAAAGAGCAACAACAAAAAACTACGAAAAAAACAAACCAAGCCAAACCAAAATCTAGACATAAGAATACATTCTCAAATGAGTGAAAATTATGAACTCTGAAGTTTGTTTCCAGACACCACATGATTTGTGTTTGCTACACACAGATGTTTCTTAAAATTTATCAAAAGGCAAACTGCCAAAATAGCAGGTTTGTTATTACTATTAGCAGTGCTATTAATAATAATTTTACCAACTCTAGCATTACCAGTCCTTCACCTTCATTATTGGTCCCTCAGCAGGAGTTCATTCCTACGCCTAGTTCCTTTTCAACATCACTCTCCTTTTTTTTCCCCTTAATTAGATTCTTTGTTCACTTGTTGGAAGCTTAAGTTTTTTTTCAAATATGAGGGTTTCTTATGAAAGGGCATTTTCACTGAAAGATTAAGCTGAAGAAAGAACATGATTATGTTATATATGTTATTAAGTGTAATGTTACAAGAAAGCTCCTCACATCAAAGAGAAGAGATATCCAGTACCTTCTCTCAGAATTACTGAGGGATAAACTATGGCTGTGCAGAACACAGAAACCTTTCTAAGGACATAACCTCAAACCCCTGATCCCAGCCTCGCTGAACCAGAGGGTTTCTTGATTTCTCTTATTCTTTGGGTGGATTATTTCTGGCATTCATGTCAGCACAAAACCCAGCTACACAGGGATAGAAAATGAGTCCCACTAAATTATGAGACTATAGAGTACAGAAAAGCGCAGTGTCCTGGAGGCAGATACCTCTCCAGGTTGGACTGCACAATGAGTCAGATAGTGATTATAGATAAGATCACAACATGTTACTTAAAAGAAAACTATTAAAACATTTCTGACGGTGAAGTTCTGAAGCCTGGGTCACGATAGTTTAAAGATACCCGTGTTCAAAGCAGAAGTTTAGGCTAGTCTTTACTTTTCCTTTACGTGTTCCCCCATTTTGGGAGACAGCAAACTCTTTCTGTTCATCTCCTACAAAATCTGGCTGTGCTAATATCTGCCTGATCCAACCATTATCCGCCAAAGAAAATCCTTTAAAAAAATAGATAGAATGAACTTGTATTTCACCAAGAATCATGTTTACAAGACAATATAGACTCATTAACAAAACATTTTCTAACAAAATGCATTCTTTTTCTGAATGCATTTTAAAACTAAATGTTATTCAAAAGTTAAAATATTGTACAGATCATGGCCATTTCATACAGAAAACTTATAAAAAAACTGTCTCACATTCTAATCGAATTCTTAAAAATGTTTAATGAGAGAAAGTAGGATGGTGATTATAAAGGGATCCATTTCCATATGATATGTGAATGTTTGTATTTAATTTTTATGAGGATAAATATTGAACACCTGATGATTCACAAAATTAATTGTCTGATGCTGGATAGATCAGCTAATATCATTATGGAAATATTCTGAGTGATATACTTGCAATTGCCATGCATATTGCAATAAGGCAGTGCAGTGGGAACTCTTATTTGCCATGGCAACCATTAATTGGATATGCAGGAGGTGGTATTTTGCTTTGAATAAATCTGACTAGGTCAGCAATTGAATGTTTCAAATAAGTGATCTATATTTTACACAATTTTTCACATATTTTCAGTTTTTGAATTACTTTTTTCTTCTGATCTATGTGTTCCTCATAAAGAAATGGGATAAAATTGAATGGAACCCTGGGACATTTTGTTTTATGATTATTTTTGTGAATGCACATTTTGTATTTCTAAGTCGAACAAATAAAAGCTGATTGTAATTACATTTGTATTCTGGCCATGTGTTTTCAGGCCTCATTCTCCATTGTTTCTTTCTCATGTGACTATTATTATGGATCAAATAGCTACTTTGCATAAATCATTTCCATAAAAATGTATAGTTGGTTTTGATTTACAGGGAGTTTGACATAGGAGACAGCCTTTTTGCATATCACACTGGGATTTTGATTAAAATACATTGGGATGTATATATGAAAAATTAACTTCCAAAGAAATGAATCCTAAGCAAATACTTAGAGAGAAATTGTTAAAATCTGAAGACAATAGACATTTCAAGACAGGCAAGTGTGAAGTGCAAAGAAAAGACTCTTCTTTGAGTTATACATTCCATGGCATATTCATTTGTTTAGAAACACTGTGACTGTTTCTATGTTAAGCCATGCTCTCAAATTACTATTTTTCTCACAAATAAAACCAGATGAAAATCTGAAAGCATTTATGAATGTGATTAATTTTATACAAGGGAGTAGTCATGCCTAAGTCAAGGAAGACAACTATAGTATTCAAGGTCATATTATTTTCCTTGCTTATTTGTGGAAGCTTTTTATGATATTAATAAGTCAATATTCACATTATTCCATATTATATCAGGATATATTTAGGAAAGCATCTGGATTCAATACAGGACAGAAATATCTCTCCAATTCTAGTCACTGAACATATTGAAGCTTCAGAATTATTCCGCAAACTTCATCCTGGAGCATAGTCCAGGACTTTGTCAGATTGCTGGGCATGTCACTGCTCACAGTCCTGAAGCCAGCCCCTGAGGAGAATTTGAAGCCGGGTGTGTGCAAAACACTGTGTACTCATTGTGGTTCTATATATTTGAGTTCTCTAGGCTGGGTAAGACTTATCTATAAATGCATCATTCCCCCAAATAATTTGTTGAATGTGTCCCAACCAGCTGCAGACTTTGTTTTAAAGATGTAGTGAAGGTGGTGTAGTTTGTGGGGGTTTTGGGTTTCTTTGTTTGTTTACTTGTTTTCCCAAGTAAAACTAGTATGTTATTTTCTCAAACATAATTATTTGATACGTAGATAAATCTCCCAGAAGTGGTTCTTATACTGCTGCTTACTTGACAGGAGCCAGCATGGAGAGGGTAGATCAACATATTGTCTTCTTGAATATATTCTCCAGTTCTTCTGTGGCAACAACACCACCATATTCCAACCAACAGACTGCTATATAAAAGGTGCATTTCCTTCTTATGCAATGCATCATTAGATCAGCGTATAGCAATAATGCTCTGAGAATCTCAGAAGACCCAAGGTATGAAACTTAACATGTGAATTTTGTGCTTTATTTAATCTTTCCTGAGTCATGGCCATAATATTTTTATTTTCTCAGGAAAACTCCCTTCAACTGTATGACCTTTGGTTGAAAATCCTTTTTCTTTTCATAGATACTAGTTTTCAGATCAAGCAAAATGCTTAAATGAATTTAGTCTTGATATAACAGAAAACTGTTTGTGACAGTTTTGTTCTCAGCATAATGAGGACATATTAACTTTAATTGAAGTCATCACTAAGATGTATAGAGCTAAAATGCTGATGCAGAGCTACAACGGTCAAAAAGTCATGGTGGTGACACAAAATTTTTGGTTTTAAGATAAGTTGTCATGCAAGCAGTTATAACAGAATCTATCTAAAAATGCAAGTATAACCTTCTAAATTATTCCATTACATTAACCCTGAATTATCCCTTTTTGTACATACAAAAATAATATCAAGGAGTGATTTTAAAGGTGCAACCAGGTTTAATTAATCAAGGAAATCGATAGCAAGTAAAAACCTTTATATGACCATTTTCAGCCAATAGAACAAATATTTATATTGTGTTGTAAATCTGTCTATTCCTGAGAAATTCTGCATGTTTTACTATTTTAATTCTTTTCCATCAAAGTTTCCTACTTCTTTTTCCTGTTTATTGAGAGATTTGAATACATGGCCCGACTTGTGTTATATTGGATACTTACAAATTAACAGTTTCAAAATTAGTGTTCTCTTGGTTTCCTGGCTTTCGTGTAAACAATCAGATAATTAGCAACAATAGTTCAGCATTACTGTACTCTAACACACAGCAAAAGGTGTCAATGCTAAGGTTACACTGAAGTCCTTAACCAATATGGCATCAATTTCCATATTTATTTGGCCTGAATAGTGTCGTTGTTTTTAATAACACTGCAATGTGAGCCAAGATTGTACTATTATCTTAGAGAGGCCTCCCATATAAATGAAGAGTCCTCTTGATCTCTTCTTAAATTTTAAATATTTCAGGAAGGTTACAGAAATGTATTTTTTTGATTTCCCAGTTCAAATTTTTCCTTTTTTTTTTTCCCCAGAGACAAAAAAAAAAAAAAGGAAGAAAAAAGGAATAACAAAAAAGAAGGTTTTGTTTTTTTAATGTAATATTTAAACAAAAATGTATCTAATTTATTTGCCAGCTCTTTTTCTCTGTGTGAAATGCAGCATCTCTTTAGGGGGTTATTGCTGCCATGCAGGCAACAGTAGTTTCAGAGAATGTGACATTACTTGTTTAGAATTCAATTCTGTTTTCTTTCATGTCAGACAAATTAAATGATCATTTGAATTTCGGTCCTTTGACATTAGTAATAGTTATAATTCATGGCAGATGACTCTTCAGATGTCAGAATCTTGGACCAATGGAGAGAAATAATTTTATTTTACATGTATATAACAACTGATAATCTAGACAATTCAGACACCTATTACAGTGGAAATAGTCTTTATTAATTTAATTTCTGTGTAAAGAAACACTCAGAAGTTTGGTTGTACACTCATTCATTTTAAAAGACAGACATTTCCATGAACTTGAAAGTTGGTGTCTGGTTTTCTTCACTCAGGAACCTCATGAATGGCCACCCTTAAAAGTCCTTCTTGTCTTCCTTCCTCTTTCACTGGGTTCTTGGTCACATCTTCAGTACATTTTCAAAGACAGGGACCATCACATTGAATGCCTCATTTTTATCAGGTTAATTTGCTGCTGTTGACCTTCTCACCCATTCTCTAGTAGGAGTTGATGCAAAGCTGGTAGTTAGGCCTCTAAGAGTTATCTAACAGGTGGTAGAATTGAAAAGATAAAAAGAGAATGATGATGAATGAAGGTGTGCAAATTTGCTTAAAAATGAAATGTAGATATCTGATTAAATTTCCATCTAGTGTTTGGGAAACAGTGTAGAGGTACTGGTCAAGTGTTCTTTTTTCCCTTTTGTTTTTCTTTTCCTTCTCTTTTTCATTTCATTCACCTGTCTGAAATGAGAATTACTTTATGATATAGATATTGCTACAGTCTTGTTTGACTATTTTATTTCTAGGTTAATGATATACACAGGATGGATCGCAATGCTTTTTTAGAAATTGTAACTGTTCAAATTCAGAAAGGTTGGTTATCAGCTGCTGTAATTTATTAAGGGAATTATACTTTTGATCTTTCAGCTGCACTGATTTCTTAGTTTCTACAGAACTTTTACGAGTTAATTGTTTTTGACCCAGTTCTCACAGAAGTGTAGATTTTTGAATCCACAACAATGGATTAAAGAACCTGTCACCTTTCAACAGAAAATAGGTGTCTGTTCCTTGACCCTTTTGAAATCTCTTCCTCAGTAATTTAACATGATTTTTTAAAAGGAAAATGCTCTTTCACAAGATACAGCAGTAAAATTATAACCTTTTTTGGTATATTGCTTGTGTCATATAATATCCTTTTCAGACATACATTTTCTGATTCATTATCCTCCTCAATTTGTGAATCTTTAAGACATCTTGCAACACCCATATATTTTTCATTAGTATTAAAAAAATAATAGTGGAGGTTTTGTTTTCTTTGCATGGACATTAGCATTGCATGCTTGCAGCCCAGAAAGCCAACTGCATGTTGGGCTGCACCAAAAGAGGCACGGCCAGCAGATCAAGAGAGGTGATTCTGCCCCTCTACTTTGTCCTCATGAGACCCAATCTGGAGTAATGCATCCAGCTCTGGGGGTCCCAACATAAGGACACAGATCTACTGGAGTGAGTCCAGAGGAGGGTCACAAAGATGATCGGAGGGTACAGCACCTGTTCTAAAAGACAGGCTGAGAGAGTTGGGGTTATTCAGCCTGGAGGAGAAAAGGCTCCAGGAGATCTTAAAGCACCCTTCCAGTACCTAAAGCAGGCTCACAAGAGAGCTGGAGAGGGACTTTTTACAAGAGCATGTAGAGACAATGGGAAATGATTTTAAACTGAGTAGGATAAGATAACATATTAGGAATAAATTATTTACTGTGAGGGTGGTGAGGCATTGGAACAGGTTGCCCAGAGAAGTTGTGGATGCCCCATTCCTGGAAGCGTTCAAAGTCAGGTTGAATGGGGCATTGGGAAACTTGGTAAGTTGAAGGGGTCCCTGTCCATGGCAGGGCATGGAAATTAGGTGATCTTTAGAGTCTCTTCCCACCCAAACTGTTCTATAACTCTGTGATGATTGTTGGCTGATATAAATATTTTTGCTGTGTCTGTTTCATGTATTTATTTTTTAATTGAATTTTCCTTTAAAAGTGGTTTTCAAAACTTACAGAACTGAGAAAGTCATCTTACCCACAGTGTGTACATGGCAATGAATTCAACTGCGGTACTGATTACTTGTAGCATCTTATTAAAAACAGTTAAAAATTAGTGGTTTAACATATGTCTTGGACTTCAAGTTACTCAGACATAAAATTGAAAGTGAGCAGTCATCTATCAATAACAGCAAGTTTTTGTAGAATGCTAAAAGAAGGCCATTGTTGGCTTTCTCAAAGAGTATTCATAATATCAGAATAGTTAAGTATTTTAAGATACCTCTCAAATATGGAGTTGCTCTAATTCCAGATTTCTCCAAGAATCATCCTCAAATTTGTGTTTGAAGATTGTATGAAAAACTTTTTTCAGAGTGTATATTTGAATTATATTGTATCATGGTAGAGATAATCTCAAACTACTCTGTAAAACAACCTTAAATAGAATGTTCAACCAATCTTTACACTGCTAAGACCTGAACTCATTGAGACTAGAATAAGTTTTTGAATTAGCAGTTTAAGCACATTTAAATATTGCAATATACAAGCCAAATCATCTAGTTCATGAAGCAAGGTTCACAATGACGAGTGCTTCCGGAACCTCTTGAACAATCAGGAACTGAAAAAGTTAGGTCAGTGTTGTGCTTGTGATCTCTTTGTTTTCAAATTAAAATGTTCAAAAGTAGTTATATAGATGTCACCTTTGTACAAAACAGTGCTCAGAAATGCCTTTTTTTTTTTTTTTAATTACTGGGCAGCCTCAACAGTACAATGAGAAAGAAATTGTAACTTATTAAATAGAAATAAACACTTACCAAACACTAAAATGACATGTATGTACCTTTCAATTTTTTAAAACAGATTTTTCAGAATAATTTTGATTATAAGGGTCCTTGGATGTCATATGGTTCCAACACCCTGATCGAGTCTTAGTTAATGTCAATGTTAGTCATTAAATTTGGGGGATTATTGAAATATTCAACTAATTTTTTTTTTTTTTTATGCACCTGTGTCCTTGCTTTTCACTCTTTCATTGTGCACCTCTGAAAAGAATTTAGCTTGACCTTCTCTATATGATCCCATTACTTTGCTGATGGGAGCAGTGAAATTGCTTCTTAACCTTCTCCAAAGTGAATAAACCCAGCTGTCAGCCACTCCTTCTACAACCTTTGTTTCTGCTCCTATATCTTGGTGGCCCTTCACTGCATTTTCTGTCTGTTGAACTTGCTGCATTTAGTCAGTGTCCTTCTAGTACTGGTGAAACCAGACCTAGAAAGATTAATACAAATCAAACCAAACTTGTAAAAATTTTCTTAGTATGCATTCACAAGGCATAGAAAAATGTGATTATTCTCCCTGAAATAGCCAATGGTGATCTATTTTTTCAAATAGTAAACTCTAACAGATGGCTAAGCACTTCACTGGCTGATATTGCTGGATAGGTTCCTCTATACTTAGTTGCAAATCTCTAGGGCCAGTTTTGGATGCAATATAAACAGGAGGGCACCATCAAAGTATTTAATGGAATCCAAATAAAGAATTCTTACTATTGAAGTTTTACAGTAGTTATTACATTGGAATGGCTAAACTGGACAATATCTATACATGTATAATCCGCAGAAATATTCTGTAGATAAGCTCAAATATTGTATGCAGTTTTGGTCACTGCAATACAGAAATATATTAAGCTGTTAGCGAGTATCCAAAGGAGGGAAACAAGGATGGTGAAGGGACTTGAGGGGTAGCCATATAAGCAGTGGCTGAGGGCACTTGGTCTGTTCAGCCTTGAGGAGGCTGAGGGGAGACCTCATTGCAGTCTACAGCTTTCTTATGAGTGGAAGTAGAAGGTCAGGCACTGATCTCTTCTCTGTGGTGACCAGTGACAGGACTCAAGGGAATGGCCTGAAGTTGTGTCAGGGGAGGTTTAGGTTGGATATTAGAAAAAGGTTCTTCACCCAGAGGGTGGTTGGTTGCTGGAACAGGCTGCCCGGGGAAGTGGTCACAGCACAAGCCTGACAGTTCAAGAAACATTTGGATGATACTCTCAGGCACATGGTGTGACTCTTGGGGATGGTCCTGTGCAGGGTTAAGAGATGGACTTGATGATCCTCTTGGGTCCCTTCCAACTCAGCATACTCTGTGATTCTATGATTTTGTGAAAAGTTAACCTTTATATTGTCTCCACAACAGTATTCTAAAAATATTTTTTTCTCAAATTAGTATAAAATATTCACCAAAGAATGCAAAAAAATGAAAATTATGTTTTCCATGTCTGTTTGGTTGTACTTTTCCACTGCATATTCAGATTTAGAGTAGACTGTGTGAGAAGCTTTAAAAGGCCTCCCAGAATATGTTAGTCAAAAATTTTATTCATCTGAAGTTTTTTTGGAACTTGATTCAGCAATATTAAATGACATTTTACACAAAAAGAAGATCATTGACTTTTTATTTTTAATATATTTGTTTTTTTAACATCTTTGTTTTTTTAACCCTGGCTATGGATGCTATAAAAGCAAACAGTAAAGTTTTGGTTCTCACTAGTTCCTTATACAGAAAAAACAAAATCAGAACATGAAAGATAGCTTAAATAACTTATTTGAACCGACATTTTTAATACAGAAGTTTTCCTGATACTAGGCCACGATGATCTTTCTTTCTTCCCTAAATTCAAACAGCTCTCATTCTTCCTAACCTCAAGGCAAACAACACTGAAACAAGTAATCCTCCTGCAGTATGCTACTAATGCATTATTCTAATGGTTTTCATAATAGAACTGGCTTCCAGTGTGTTTTGCTATAGAAAATGAGAAATTAAACTGTCCACTTACAGACTTTTTTTATTGAGAATCCCTGTAAAAATGCCTATATTTCTGAAGAAAATAATACCTTGTTACTGAAACAAACTACATGGGATTTTTGTGTTTTCTCATTGCTTGTGTAGCAAAACATTTCAAAACTTTCACATTATTAAACAATTGCACACAAATGTATGCAATAAAAATTATTATTTATGTACCATATTAATGAGAGAATATTTGTAAATTATGCTCATGCAATTATAACTATCTTCCTCATACGAAAGACAAGCTTGAAGCTTGATTAAAAAAAAATTCCCTATTTAAAACACCTCAGTGATTTTTACGGGGGAAGCAAAAGGAAAAATCAAATCAAATCAAATATAATGCAACACTTAATACTGTGAGTAAGGTGTCCATACTCTTATTTATCAAATAAATAATATAAAAGAATATAAATACTGAGGTTTTCATATCAATTAAAATTCTACTTGCAAATATGAAAAAGTCCATTTGCCTGTTCTTAGCTGTAGGCACTTTCAGAGTAATACTTAGCAGGCTTCCAGATATCCATGGTCAAGAGATCTGGAGAAATAATTGCATTTAGCTGATTGGATACTATATCTAAGCAAACTGGTGTTTGCAGAACGTGTGATGCTGTTTTGATGGTTTTCATTGTAATTATATGGTATCACTGTGCCTCTATACCTTTTAGCTTCATGTTATACCATGCCCTATCCTTGTACTTGCTGTGACAAGACCAATCTCTATGTGACAAAATTTAACCCAGGGCCAAGTCTGGAATAAAAGTTAGTCTTGGCTATTCCTCCTACAGAGTAGCCTCTGTGGATGTTACTGGTATATCTTATACCTAGGAACAGATAGAAGCCTTCTTCACATCTGGCCCAGTTTTAACAAGGGTTTATTCAATGTCAGAATAAAATCCAAAATTTAATTATTTATCAGATTGTTGGGCATTTAGAGAGACTTCATGATTATGCACATGACCCTTCACCACTATAAACTATTTCAGGACTGAAAAAAGCAAAAAGAGCTATTCTAAACCTATTTGAAACAACACAGTTTTTCCAGTTATTCTCTCACTAATAACTGTTCACCAAATGCATTTGCTTACCAAATCTACAAAGTCAGATTTTATTTTTCATCTTTTCTGGGATTTTTTTTTTTGGAAGTCTGGGGTCCTCAGCTCCTGCGGTGTCTTTAATTTTCATTCAGAGTGTCAGCAGTTCATGGCCTCTTGTCTGGGGCTGTCACCCAGAGCTGGGTGTGTAGCTGGCACTGCAGCTGCACACCCGGCTACCTGCACTGAATGTATTTCTCAACATCTCCTCCTTCCCCCGGCACCAAGGACAGGCTGACAGGCCTGTAGTTCCCCAGATCCTCCTGCCAACCCTTCTTGTATATGGATGTCACACTGGCTAGCTTCCAGACAGCTAAATGTCAATTTTTGTGGCAGTAGTCGGATTGAGTTCTAGTTGGACTTTGTCTCTTCTAATTTTCTGTCCGCATAATCTTACAACGTCTTTGCGGTCATCCTGAAATGCCTGCCCCTTCTTCCAGAGTTGATACACTCTATTTTTAGCTCAGAGTTCGAGCCATACCTCTCTGTTCAGCCAGGCCAGTCTTCTTCCCCTCTGGCTCATCTTTAGGCACATAGGGATGGCCTGCCACTGTAAAAAAGGTTTCCTCCTTAAAACACATCCAGCCTCCCTGTTCTCCTTTGTTCTTCTTGACTGCCTCCCCAGGGATTTTCTCAACCAGTTTCCTAAACAGACCAAGGTCTGCCCTCTGGAAGTCCAAGTTTTGCTGCCCCTGCTGCTAACTGTTCCAAGAATCAAAAACTATCATTACATGATCGCTGTGCCCAAGACAGCTTCCAACCATCATATCACCCATCAATCCTTCTCTGCTCACAAGCAGTAGTCCAGTGGGGAACTTTCCTTAGTTGACTCCTTCACCAACTCTGTCAGGAAGTTACCTTCCACACACTTCAGGAACCTCCTGGACTTTTTCCTTTCTGCTGTGTTATGGGTTTTGTAACAGAAACTACTCCTTGCCTGTTTTCCTGTTATTTAGGTGAGAGAGGGGACCCCTGGTGGTCTAGTGGTTATGATGTGGCGCTCTCACCGCCGCGGCCCGGATTCGATTCCCGGGTCAGGTATACTCCCCCGGGCAGATGGAGCTCGTCAGCCCTTAAGGCCATCCATCTAAGAGAAGGTCACTCGAAACAAACCTACGT
>JAWWLV010000088.1:96944296-96959040 GCA_035041135.1 Platyrinchus mystaceus | reverse complement strand
ACCTAAAAAATCCATTGCGCAGGCTTGAAAGGTAAAAGACCTTTCCCAAATCTTCGTTCGCGAAGACTGGCCATATTATTAGGTGAGAGAGCAAGGCACAGTTATTTGCTCTCATTTCTTTTTGAAAGTGAATTTTAAGGCTGGGTGCTAAAACTTTTTGTCAGTCAGTTCTATGACTTGTTCCATTAAAAAAAATATTATTTATTCCTCTTGCACTTTCAAATCCCAAAAGCTTTGTGCAGGTAATTACATTCTATGTGCAGTTGAGAGCATGACAATAAGCAGTCAGTCAATTCCATTACTGTGAGGGTGATACTGTGAGGGTTATGCCCAATATCATTTCCTTCTCTGCAGTACAGGCACAAAACACTCTGAGTTCCAGTGTTTTCCTGTTATTACATTTTAAATCATATAGCTAACGATAGCTTTATAGTCAGTTGGAAACACATGTGCTATGAATACAAATACTAAGAGACTAATAATTTTGTATTAAAAAAACAAGAGTTTGGTTTATAATGGGATAAGCAGGCAAGGAACAGCCTTCTTCCTTTCATCACTAGTAATCATAATAATGATACTACTACTACTAATACTTATTATGATTACTATTATTATTTTACTTTAAAATGTTATTTTAAAATATTTATACCTATGGTCAGAACATTATTTTCCTCTGTTAATGCCTATCATCAAATCCAAAAGAAAGAACGAGAAAGTAGTTGTTAAAAGTTATCTTTTTTTTTTTTTTACTATAATAATAAAGATCCTCCTAATTCTTAATGGGTTTAAACAAAGAAACCCACAATATTTACTTAGAAATTAATCTTTGACACAATGTCAGAACTGTAAAAAAATATTCTTTGTAATGACCTGAAAAGAATAGCAGTAGAAAATACAGTGTGCCAGACCTCACATTTGTGGAGTGCTGCACTTATCTATTGACCCAAAGCTCATATAAAAGTACTTTTGTAGAACTTTATATACTTTTATTTTATATAAGACTGTGGGATTTTTCCCTCAACAAAAGGGAATACTGAAATGGCAAAAAACCCCACCAGAATAATTCCTGCTATTTTTCTCAGAAAAGGAATGAGCTTGCTGTCCTTGTGTTTTCGACATTAGAGATAAAAGACGATGTAAATGGAACATGTATGAACCTTTATACATTTTCATACTGTATTATTCTGAGAGTCTTTTCTTTGCTATGTTATGGACAATATCTCACTCATGGACTGGTTTGATGTACATATATACATCTAAGAATAAGTAAAGTCAGTCAGGAACTCCTTTAACTTACTAGAAAACATTTTGCTTAGCATATTGCATGCAGGGTTAAGATAAACTTATGTAAAAAATATTCTGCTCAAATATTCATTAGATATCTGTAACTTCACAAAAAAAAAAAAGGAAACATGTAACTTAAAAAACAGTCTTCAAAACTAAATTTGGAATAGAAATTTAAAGTGCAGTCTCCATTATGCGCTGACCATAATATCAATTTTCTTTTCTATTTATATCCTAATCTTGCAGTCTGATAAGTAACTCCGTAGTCAGTTTTCTTCTATTCTCTTGAATATCAGAATTGAAAGACTAAATTATCTCCCTTGTACTGATTATCTAGTCCTATGTATAGTTTAATAATTTGGTAAAACTTCTAGTCCAATGTATAGTTTAATAATTTGGTAAAACTTGTAAAAGTTCCAGCATTGTAAGGCTGGGTGCTCATAATACGTGATTGCTGGTTACTCACTTGGGCTGTCATAAATAAAAGTTCAATTATTATTCCATTAGGGCTTTTTTAAAAGAGTTCTCTAAATTTGTAATACAGTATCTTATCAGAAGAGTATGGCTTTGTAGTTGCAGAAATACTTCTTTACCACATTTTTCATTAGAAAAAACAAACCAAACAAAACAAAAACAAGCACAAACTAAAATTCTTAGTTTTTTCCCAAATCAGACAGAAAAGGATTTTGTAGGTTGAAGTGTATCATTTGGGCAAAAGAGTTTGTAATTTATTTTCCTCTAAGACATTTTTTTTTCTCCTCTATACGTGTATGCATATTCTGGATTCTGAATGCACATTTTGATCAAGATATTATTTTCCTTTTTATCCCTAGAGCAATATATATTTTTAGTTCCTTGGTCAAAATTCATATCACTTTTCCTTTATAAATATATATGTGCATGTACTTCAGAGGGGGGTTCTTCAGGCACGATACCTCTACATCTTCCACACATCATAAAACTTGGCAAAAGTTGCATCCTATAGAAATATTACTGTAGCTGAATCATAACTATGATTACAGCAGTTTATAGGAAAGAAAATACTGCTGCTGTTTGCAAGATCAAAAATGTTTCTCATCACTTGAAAATACTACTCCTATGGAGAGATGCTATCCTAAATATATATTGCCTGTTTTTAAGAAAAATACAGCTGCCTTAAGAAATAGGAAGGAATTAGTGCCTGACCTTTCTTGAAGTGATCATAAACTTGCGTGCTGAACACAGAAACCTAGATTCTTCTCTATGTTGACAATGACACAGAAACAACCATTAAGAGACAAAGGGACAAAAAATCTGCTACTACCAGTTTCTCTCTTCTCACTTTTAAGAAAGGAAATTACTTAACAAAACGGTTATTCTAGTGATATTTATACTTTATACTGAATGTCAAAGGACACAAAAGGGTATAAGGTTAAATGTGGCATTAGGTACCCACCTGCAAACATCAGGTTTTTGAGGCTTGCTCAGTGCTCAGAACTGTTGAAGCTCATCTTTTGCTTTCTCTTAGTTTCTATCTGTCAGAATTTGAAGAGCAAATATCTGAGGGAAACCTCCAGTTCTGTGTAATCAAGAGTCCCAGATAATTCTTTATTAACATCCTCACTTTAACTCCAAGCCATCTGTAACATTTCTGCCTGTTCCCACTGGCAAGACAATTCCAGCAGCTACAGAGTTCAGAGATCTGCTAAATCAGGAACTAAAAAATGAACTAAATTTCATTATTTCAGAAACTATTCCACTAGCGACAAACTACATAGTATGGGATTTGATATTGTTGAAGAAGCATCAAAAAATTAAAACTGTCTTATTTCCAAGTAATGTAGGTAGGGAAGATCACAGGCAAGACTATACCCATAGCTTGCAGGTGGAAATTCTATCATGGTAGTAACAGATAATAGACTGTGAGATGATGGGCTGAGAAGTGATGTACAAAACATTGATAGCTTTATATGTGAATAAAATACCTAAAATTAATTTATGTTAAAGTATGTGTGATTAGAGATATAGCTTTTTATATGTAGAATATTTATCTAAAAAATTTTACTTCTTTCATCAAGTCAAGCAGAAATAATTACACATGCCTGATTTTAAACCATGACCCAGTATTCACTGGACTGGTTGTGCATAAATAAGAGACAATTACAAGTAAGTATAATTGTTATCTGGATAAATATCCTGATCCTGAGTATTTTAATCAGCTCTTAATTTTTTCATTGCAGGAAAAAAATAGTTCAATATTTTATTTCATTAAAACTGGGCTGAAACTAAAATTAATTGAGAAAAATGAAATCAAGGTATGAACTGTCCCTAACACCACTTTATTCATATGAAATTAAATCTTTAAAAAAACACCAGAAGCATCAGAGAGAAAGGAAAGTGTATTTCATGTGAGAAGTAAAAATGTCCCAGATGCTGTAATCAAGCAAATATGGGTCATGGCAAGTCCAGTCAGAGCAATACAAGAATCAAGGAGAAAGGTAAAGGCTAAGGTAGAAAGAAACTGAATTATTACAATCCTACTAAAAATTTTCTACCACTCAGTAAAAACCTCTCAGTACGATACAGCGCAGATGTAGCACCACAGAGAAAATTCTAATGTTCCCTTGTGTACAAGCCCTGCCAGATTAGCTGTAAGCATTGTTAAACTAACAATTTGTGCAGTTAGGACAATCTGCCATGGCTATCTTTTGTGACATCACAAAGTTTGATTTGAGAGATTCATTGTCACACTCTTCTGGCACAAGTTGCACTTTTCTTAACTCATCTGGACTTCTTTTCTTTTGTTCTTCTGTATTTTAAATTTAGATCTCAAATTTACACTGATGATTGTAGGAAAAAGTAAAAGAAAATAATGTAGATGTGCCGATTATACCTGTCCTAAATGCTGCTGTGCATAACAACAGTCCTGGCTCTAAGCCTGTCTTTCCCAACCCTCACAAATCACTTTGCTGATGACATGTCTGGCTCAAAATGTCTTGGTGGTGCTGGAAAGAGTTTTTATGTTTTCTAAGCATAGTCTCCTTTTGTGATCTATCTTTTCATTGATTCCCAGTTGTTCCATTTTTCTCTTCTCTTTTTTGTCTCTAAAATCAGTTTTACCTGGTTTACTTGCCCATTGGTAGCCATTACCGTTTGACCACTACAATTTGCTCTTACAGACTGTAACTTCCTGTTATTATCCTGTGTCAGCACTTTTCCCTACCATGTTTCACTCTGGAGTACACAAATCAATCTAATG
The DNA here is from genome assembly GCA_035041135.1 of Platyrinchus mystaceus. NCBI lineage: Eukaryota > Metazoa > Chordata > Aves > Passeriformes > Tyrannidae > Platyrinchus > Platyrinchus mystaceus. Next base: position 96,954,518 of record JAWWLV010000088.1, on the reverse strand, counting down.
CAAAATAACCAGTTGTTATTGCTATAAATAACAACTACACCAAAACCAAAAAAATGTGGGCAATACTACATGACTGCCAAGTAACTCATATCACAGCTAAACAACCTTGAAATAAGCTCAGGCCAAAACAAGCCCAGCCAAGTCCCAAGATCCTTCACTGTCAGGTCAGACTCTGTCCTTTTTATTACAATTGTATCAGTATCAAACCTGTCAGGAAATTGAAATTACAGTAAAGAAACCAAATAAGTACCTGGGTCATTTTCCTGCATATTGTTCTTTGCTGGGGTGTTTTAGTCTGGCTAAAATTTGGGAAAGATTACATGGGTTGCACCTACAACATTAACCGTAGTTTTATATATCCATTTTCAGTGCTTGATTCAGAGACCACGAGAGGCTGGTTTATAAAGAAATTGAAAGAATTACTGTAGAAATGGAAGCTGTGTTGGAGGGCTAAATTTAGGAATGTAATACTTCCAAGGTGTACATAGTTTTTCCTTGGTTGAGGACTGAGGAAATGTGATACAAGTATATCCGTGAAAATTGTAGTGTTTTTAAGGAGAAAGACTAGGACTGCGACAAGAAATATCTAGGAAGATCATAAGGAAAGGCTGTTCCTGATTTATTTCATTTTTTAATAAAGGTCTGAATGTTCTATTTGGATTATTATTTTACTAACACAACAAAAGATTTAGTATTTATTGATGTTAGAAGGAGCTTTCCTAGAGCTGTATGAAAAGTTACTTCAGCAAAGAAATTATCTAGATTTTAGAAAACTGTGCTTCTATACAGAATAGTGAGTGGGATGCAAGACAAATAATGAACTGTTTAAACTGTAAATAAACTGAGATACCAATTATTAACAGTATGAATGTGACTTTATAAGCAACTGAATGTCTTTTACTCTAAAACAAATGATATAATCATATATAATTTTCTTTTAAAATAACACTTTTTTAGTTATTATATTTTATTTATTTTTTATTACTAGCTTCTGTACAATAATTTTAGCACAATGCTCTCTATATTAGAAAATTTACCCTTCATGTTTTATAATCTCAAAATTTTCAGTTAAAATACTTATTTCCAGTGCCTGAGACTTCAAATACCATTTTTCATGTAGAAATATTTCTACTTTTCACAATTGCAAAGAAGGTCATGGGAATATAACTTTACTCCAAGACTGAAATCTAGGAATATAAATTGCAAAGAATCTTTTAAAATTGTTTTGGTAATTTTCAAGATAGCTGAGAGCACTGAGAGTGAAACATCAGTTCTTGCTTCCTAGTTCTCATGACTACCTTTAGTATTTGGTTTTGGTGGACTTTTGCAACAATAAATTTAGTTGATTAAATATCAGCCAAATAAATTTCTTTGCATGCATTCATATAGGTGCCAGTGGGAGTCATATTCACCTCAAAAGTCAACATGTTTGCATTGATGGTTTATCTATCAGTTAATTCTGTTTGCCACGTTTTTTAACTCTTTAAAATAATACTGTTGAAAAACAAGTAGCCTTGGATTGTGATTTTATTATTCTATAAGATTTTTTTTTTCTGTAAGTGAATGGTAAAAATGAACATAGCTCAAAAGATTCATACCTGGAGAACTAGAAATTGCATTTCTCTGCAAAGAAAATAAAACTCCACAGTTGTTTAAGCTAGCAAATTTGAGAAAAAAAGTTTGTTTTAAGAGCTATATCACAAAGATAAGGTGACCACAATGATGTATTCAACTTTCATTTTAAGAACTAATGCGATCAATAACTTTGCTTGTATAAAATATCACTCCTATAGCCTATGAGAAAGTTATGTAAAAGTGACTATACAATCACTCCTTAAAATTATATATGTACATAACCTAGCAAAGGCAAGTGTGTTACACACTATTAAATCTCCGAGTGTCTTAATTTTTCCTAAGTGAAATTGCTAAAACAGCTTGACTCTTTTACAACTTAAATTAATGGAGAGAAACAAACTAACTAACTAACTGAAAAGCAAACAAACAAATGAGAAACTCCCCACAAACCACCCACAATCAAAAAAATCCCATAACAACACAACGAAGAAGCACACTGCAGCAGCAAAGGCACTGAACTTGGCCAAGTACATTTAACAAACACTTAGATGAAAAATTAAAAGTCTTATATCTTAATGGGAGACAGTGTTTGGATGGATCAAACATGCATTAGAGCAATACAGTCACCAGTGGCTGTCAGTTCAGTAAAATGACTTAGCTGCAGGATGCCTTCTGTGCGTCATAAAGCCTCCTCAAAGTGACAAACGTTCTGTCACTTGCTGCAGATGCATGGCTATTGTGCACAGCAAGGACTGAATATATCTTTACAACCCTGTGTATTCCTAATTTGTATTGCCACGTGAGAGCTAAAACCTGGAATGAGGCCCTAAAGGCACAAGAACTAATGAACTCTGCCTGGCTTTGGAAGAGTAATCCATCACCGACATACGGTGGCCCTTTTCTTTAGACTGTGTTGATGAACATTTTCTACTCTCTCATGCCAAGTGACATTTTCTTAACTGTGCAAGACAGAATGTTCTCCTAAGATTACCCTCCCCATAGCAAAACAAACTACAGTTAGAATATTCTAAGTTCTATCAAAGTATTTCTCATTAGGACATGGAGAAGAGGAAGAAAAAAACAGTAACAAAAAGAAATTTATTAGCCAGGTCTTCCCTGTTTAGCTGTGGATTTAAAAAGTAAATATAAAGCAAGTGAACAGCGTAATAATAGTAACACTTATCTCAAAATAGATAGACATATGCATAGATTTCAGTAGCAGGACAGTTTCATTAACATTATTACTAATGTTAATACCAACATCAAGTGACTGATGTTATGATAATCCATTAAACTTTAACTATACTTTTCCCCTCAATCCAATCATATTTGGCACAAAAGGCTTTATTATTACCAGCTTTCTGTATAGCAACCTTTGTCCCAATACAGCAAAATCTGAAAATCTTGAGAGTCTGTGGCAGTGAATAAAAACACGATCCTCTTGGGATGGTGGAAGCGGAGAGACTACTTTATTTAAAACTGAACAAGTTCTTATGTTCAAAAAAGGCACAGTTGCAAAATGTGGGAGGAGCGAACACAGTCCCGTCCAATCACCTCAAAACTTTCTGGGGCATCCACAATTAGCCATTCCTTCCCAGGCTTCCACCAGGACTTCAACTCCCAGTGTACACTGCAACCATTACATAATAAATATCCCATACTAACTTGTTCATAAACTTGCGAGAGTCTAGTAAGGTTTTTCAAGAAAAATTAGCTGCCCAGACTTTGTTTTTTATCTAATGCAAGTAAATATCCTCATATTTTTAGTAGGAGTTGAATAACAGGTTTGCTTGTTTTGAGAGTTTTTTTGCTTGTTTTATGTTTTTTTTTTTCAAAATAATATTTGATTTTCTTTAACTATAATTTTGATAATCCTAGTATGGCCAACTTTATGGATATACCATGAGGAAGATTCCAAGTTGTCTACTTTCATTACACATTGCCTGCTGCATGCTGCCCAGTCCTTTACCATATAAGATAGTTATCAAGGGCCTACAGCTCACAGAGTTTATTAGCAAACTACACAGTTGGCATGGAAATTGGTATGTATTTTGTCCCACATCATCATCATCATCATCATCATCATCATCATCAATAAAGAGGGAAGAAAGAAAAATGAAGGGGAGATGAGATAAAGGGGATCACCAGTCCCGGATCTAGCATCAATCCATCTGGTAGGGTGTCCACAGTCCTGGGGTTGGGCCAGTTCTGCACTTATGCTGGGTGTTGTGTAGTCATCATGGACCTGAACAGGATTCCAAAAAGATGCCATACCTTTGTACAGCCTCCCTTTCCAAGCAATTCATGTTCTAATTTGCCCACTTGAATGATCATTGCTGTTTGAGGCAAAGCAATGCTTTAACTCCTTACTGCCCAGGCTTCTACAGGGTAGTTAAAAAAGAGATAAAATTAGTAGAATTATATTTGTAGGAAAATATTTAGTACACATACATGCAAATAAAATTATTTGTCTAAGGTAATAAATTAATCGAGTAAAATAAAACTAAAGAATTTTTTTCTAACCTTTTCCAGAATCAGCATGTGAAAAGTCTGAAAAATGAGAATTTAACTTTAATCTGTGTTAGTGAAGACAAGTTGGTAAACTCATAATGGCTTTTTAGCTGAAAATTTCTCTTATGATGAAGATTAAAATATTAATTATCTACATCAAGAATACCTATTAAATGCAGAGAATTACTTATTTCAGGGGCATGCTTTGGCCTAGACTAAGGTGAGTCTAGACCATAGCTGTGATCTCTTCAGCCTTAAACTTACAAAATAGTACCAAAGAAAGTTTATTCAAATTTTATGATTGTACACTGTGCTAGATAATCTCATCTAGGCTCTCTTTCCCATAAAATGGGATCAGATGATTTACTGAGGTCCCTTACAACATCAGCTATTCTGTGTTTCTATGATTCTATTTATTTAGTACATTTAGCCTAAGATGGAATACTAAAACACATCCTCAGGACACGTAGTCTTTAAAATTTAAGTTTTCTTTATGGAGTCACATTTAAGTGTCACTAAGTGCCCATCTTGAGACAAGACAACTTCTTTTCTTGATAGCAATAGCCTATTTAAACTGAGAAAGGGGCAGATAATGATACTCATTTCTAGTTATAGTTCAGCAGAAATATTTAGACAGAAAAATCTCATCAAAGATTGAAACTCACTGAAGCAAAGTCCTGGGACTGTTGAATTACATCTGCTACTGCTTTATGGTGTTTACATGCCCTTTAGCATTGCAGAAGTTTTTTTTTCTCTGAGGAGCAGTGGCTCAGTAGCCGAAAATTTACCCCAGCTGCATTAATAACCTTCCACATACGCATGACCTTCAAAATCCAGGCTGAATGCACACTTGTGATGCTGTTCTGGACCAGAGGAAGCTAAGCCTCTACTTCACTGTTCATTATTTCATTGTTTCACTCTTTCTAATGATTTTTTTATCTGCCCATTTGTCTTATTTTTAATATCCTTTTCTTGACCAACAGAATGATCAACCCTAATGAGAGCAGTACCTGCACTTTCAATCCCACCATTTAAAGGGCTGTTAAATCAGATGCTATGATGCCCTTCAAAGAGACTGTTCTGTGGGAACTGGTAAGTTATGCCCTTATTCTTTTCTGCAGTTATGTTAAATGATCAGTCTGCACTGCATAAGTCTTGTACTTGGAAAGATTATTATTCTTAGGATGATTTGTAACAATTTCATCCAAACAAATTTAGTACGTACAGCTACTTACATCTTTTGGAAAACTGTTCATTTGATCTTGGTTCTTCTGCTTTCAGAAAGCTTACATGATTACAGATAAAAATTAGCATGCAGACAATAAATCCATATTTCACTTCTATTAAGCTATTTGTTTAATACTGAGCTTTTATTAATCACTCATGTCATGTGTATGATAAGCATATAAGTTCTTTCTAATTTTTTACCTCAAAGACACATAACAAAAAAAAACAAAAAAAAACCAAAAAAAAGCAAACAAAAAAACCCACACACACATGAATTTTCATACTACCAATTTTTACCCACAAATTCCTCTTTTGATCCTCTGCTGACTTTTAGATCTAGTTAGGGAGACATTTTCACAGTTTCTGCAGTGCTATTATCTGCTTATATTAGCTTCATCCAACGAAAGCAGTAATATCAGGTTCTTTTAAAGAGGCAATGCAGGGTTCAGCAGTGTCACACTGCATGTGTTGACCAAAGTCAGAAACTCTTACAGCAATTGGGATTATCTGGATTTCACTGTCAGACAGACAGCAAGTCTTACCACACGGATGGTGTGTATTAAGTAAAAATTCAAGCTTTTGTGATCCTGCATACCCAGTTTATAATCTTGAGCTGAACTGAATTTATGCTAAACAATTTGAGGATCCATGCACTAGATTATAGGTCTAGATTTGACAAATTTGATGTCATTGTACAGACTCTATATTAAAAGCATGGGTCTACCCTTGGTGACTGTTTCTTTTGGACATCAAAGATGGGGTTCAGTTAACCACAGTTTAGCCATCTGAGGTCTAGGTGTCTTATCAAGGCCTCTCTTTTATTCATTGGAGAGAGAAAGATGTAGTTTATGCATTTTTTCAGATCAGTTTCTCCCTGCAGGTGTCTTTCTCTGCTGACTAGAAAGGTATTTTTGAATCATATCCACTAAATGCTGAGATTTATACATCTGAAATGAAAGGAGGTCAATTCCACCACAAGTAAGAAATAGCAAAATATTTTTTTTTGAAAGTGTTGGTAAATGTTATTACTTTGAATAATTGTCAAGCTTGTCTATATATGACCTATGTGTATTGTCTGATTGTCCTTGAAATGCATGGAAAAGTACCTTCCTTCTCAGCTGTTTTCTTATTAAGACTCAGTTTCACACTGCAGGCATTTAAATTCAGAGAGTTTTTCAACATACTCAAAATTAGTGCATGATTAAGCATTTTCTTGCAATGAGAGCCAACATTTTTCTCTCATCAGGTTGCAAAAGGTTTAAACTCTGGCTGTCTTAATGAAACAAAAGCTGTGGCTATAAGAATACAGCAAATCCATTACGAACACGGCCCTCAATTAGCACTAGGGATTGAACACAATCTCTGTCATTACCACTGTCACCACTTTCCTTGCCCTCCAAGCTGTGGCAGCTATTCTCATGCTGTAGTCAGGTATGCAAAGTGGGTAGCAGCATTGCAGAGGAGAGAAAGGTTACTTACTGCTTTGTGTGGTTAATTAAAAGAACTGCATTTTCTACATCTGTAATTATTCTCTCGTTTCACCTGTAGTATTTTGTATTGTTTATTGTGTTTATTACAGTACTAACTTTAGTGCTTTAAAACTGAGGTCATAGTTGCTTTGATTTTTTTGTATCTATGAAGTTTGCTTTGAAAGCACAAGAGCCTGAGCTGTCACTGTGATTAATTGGAAACCATACTGCCAAAAAGGTGGAAGGGAGGTCAGGTCTTATGAAGCATAGGCAACTCAGAGTCAGACATTTTCTAACTTTCAAGTGCTTAATGTTTCAACCATGAAAATATTGTTCTTTGAAAATATTGTTCTTTAAAAATATTGTGAATAGATGTAAATACAGTTATACATGCTTCTGTGGCCCCCTAGCTGAAGAAATATTTTAAAAAACAAAATACTGAAATTTTATAATTTAAGTTCTTAAACTGTCACCAGAATCTTTAGATCTTCCAGATCCCTGAAGCTAATGGATTAAACAATATCACACAATTCTATACCATATCCAACGAATTATGTGATAAGAATTAATGATATCCAACACATTCACAAGGCACGTGTTACTGAGTTTCCTATTATACACCAAAAAAAAAAAAAATCAGACTCAGGAATTATAGATTTTACTCTTAAAAAAAGCGCAAAAACCAACTTCTCTTCATTCGCAATATTCCTTCTGCCAGTCTTTTCCAGGCTGATGCTTTTTAGCTGTGTTTCCTCTTAATTTTTCTCAACCTCTCCATTCTTCCCATGTCAGCAGTTCTAGACCCCTCACTTCATAGAATCATAGAACCACTGAATGGTTTTGTGTTGGAAGGGACTTTTAAAGGTCATGTAGTCCAACTCCGCTACTTCCATGATCAGGGACATCTTTCCCTAGATCAGGCTTCTTAAAGCCCCATCCAGATTGAATTTGAACATTTACAACTTCAAGTTTTTCATCCTGGGATAGTTTGAAAACACCATTTTATAATTCTGGAATAGCATTCACATTCCCAGCCCGTGTTCTCTGTCAACCAGAGTTTTCTCATATCTTTCAAGTTTTTGTTTCTTTTCCCAAAGTCCATACTGTACTTACCTGTCCCTCTTACCCCTTTTGCCCAGTAAAGCTTGTCAATATCACCCTTTGGTTCCCACATCCCTTAGAGGCTCCTTATCCTATTTGTCTTCTATATCCTGCCTTTACTCCTTATCCTAAGATAAAGAAACAAATTCATTCAGCTCTTTCTCTCCACAATATCAGCTCATTGTTTAGAATCCATATGTCTCCAACAGCCTCAGAAGCCCTGAACTGAAGAAATCCCATTCTCTGGGATTCCGAGTGAAATATGTAACTCTTAAGAGGTTGCAGTTGCTGAAGTGTAAAATGTTAAAATCTCATTAGAAGGGATTTTTCAGAGGCAATTAAATTGAATAAATTTTAGTAGAATTCCCCTGTATATATTAAAAAAAAAAAAAAGCAAAATACACTGTTGTCTTGAGATTTTTCAATTCTAAATTTCAAGTTCAAGCTTTAATACCTATTGTATATTTACATATTGTGGGAAAGGCCTTCATCTCCTTGCTAGAAGACCCTTGGGGAAATATGAACTCCCCTATAAGAAAGGTCAATGCCATGCTCCAGAGAAAAAAATGGAGGCCTTTCTAAGTTAAACTAGGGAAAATTTCTTCCTCATCCTATATCTGGCTCAGATTTTTGACCTTAAATATGGAAATGAGATACAGTATTCCAAAAAGCAATACATTTATTTTTCATGACTGGCCACACCAACGTTCCCTCCTCATCAGTTTACTTATAACCCTGATCAAAATCCTGCGATTCAGAGACTAGAAATTCTCTGCAAAATTATATTTTAAAAGCTTTAATCCTAGAAGGGAAAATTATTTCTGCATACAACTACAAAAAATTTCAGAACATTAGATTAGAGCATTTGTTGCATAATCCAACAAAAGGAATCAAGATTTTTTCAATCCTACTTCTTAGTTAGTAAAGTGGGTTCTAGTGTTTAATCTCAGATTGTAAATTTGCACTGAATGTTTTTATCTAACACATTTTTTCATTTTGCTGAAATTATATTTTCTTTTCTCATTACTATGATTTTTAGTATTTACTTATCTTTACAATTTAACTGCAAGTTGTCCTGTCTTTTAGGCACTAACCAAAAAGACTTTTAGACAATCATCCCTGATTTTTAGTGCAAAACAAACTAAATCATAGTAATGTTGCTATGATGCAGCCAGATTTGTTCCACATTAATATTTACCTGATTTTCATAAAATAATTTGTAAGGAACTGTTGTGTTGGCTGTATTTATGTGCAATATCAGAATACACAAACTACATTGGATGTCAAAATATTTGATTATTTTGACATGTTTAGGGTGGTCATAGAGTTTTTCTATTTTGAAATTACTCTCTTTAAATTTACAAATTGTTCATCCATTATTTTTTATATGAATCACATAATCTCCCTCAATTTGCCTATATTTAAATTAAAAATACATGAAAAAATATGTATTAAAATAATACTTAATACTTTGTCAATATCTGTAAATATGAATTAAAATTACTTTTACGTTAATTAAAATTCATATATCTATACACATGCATACATTTGGTTACAACTATACACAAACACACACAGTGAACTACACCCACTATGAAGCTTCCCAGGTTCCACTATTCATAAGCTCTACTATTTTGAGACAGGTTCTTCACAGAATATCTGAATTGTCTTGTCTACCATGGTGATGGCCTTCACATGCTTGTAGACAAGCTACACTTGATGTGGGCACAAAGTTCTGTCTCTCCAAACTGTGCCTAAAAATGCTCTAAAAATGCTCTGTCCTCAGGTGCAAGAAAAGGACACAAATATTTCTGAACAGTGTCCAGAGACAATAAAAAAAAAACTTTCTCATTACAATTTAGCTCAACTATGAGCCAAGATTTGCAGAAATGTGCTACCTAGGTAATTTAGTACATCATGGTCATGGTGTTCTTACTTAAGATAAATAAAATTAAAGCTTCTCAATTAATTACGAGTTTTCATGATTTCACTGTCAGACAAATTGATTCAGTTTTACACTAAATTTGATTTTGTGCTGGCCAGCAAATAACTTGGTTAGAAAACAAAGAAAGGTGGTTTGAACAGGGCTTTAATTAATTCTATTGAAAAATACCTCAAATGCAATGTACCCTGAAGAAATACTTGTCCAAATATATTCAATAAAGGTTGTTTATCAAAGTAATTATTTCCTTTAGGGAATTTCTTAGGATTCTCTCTTTATATACATGAAGGCTCAAAAAAAGCCAGCTTTTACTTCCATGACCTTGAAGAAACACCTTAATTCAAACAATTTAATTCAGCAGGAAAAAACTAGTTCTACTATTAAAAATATTTTATTG
>JAWWLV010000088.1:96913326-96935951 GCA_035041135.1 Platyrinchus mystaceus | reverse complement strand
CTAATAAATTTGAGAGAAATAAATCTAGGAAAGGACTGCAACATCTCAGCTGATATGAGAACAATATTGAAAGATATGTAAATATCAAATGATGTTAATCCTTCAATCTAAAGTAATTTCAAGATAATTGCAGGGCAAGCAAAATAACAAGCAAAAGAAGTTTGAACACTAACTAATCAGAAAGTAGTGGAATATACTTAAGGAGGCACTGACAAAAATAACACAAATGTGCATCAAATGAACCATAAAATCTATACACAATTCTGGATGAAGTAAATTGAGCAAATATCACTGACTTCTGCAACACATGCTTTATGAAAATGGATCAATGGGCTGGGCAGTGAGGGTTCTTGAGAACAATCAGAAAAACTTTAGTCCAATACTTTGTCCATAGATATATTCTCAAAAGCAAAGAGGAATCTCTATCACTTATAATTAACATTTCTCTCTAAAGGAATAATCAAGCACTCAAACAAGGTAAAGACACTTGAGATTTAATTATGATGAATAATCTTTCCTACTCATATTACTTTAGTCAGTACACAAATAAAGAAGGAAAACCTATTAAAGTTTCAAATTAATTACAGAGGAGAAAAACTGGCAGCAAAAAAATTATGCTTTTTATTCAAACCATGAAAATAGTTGAAACGTATCTAGGGAAAATAATAATCACTATGTTAAAAACCACACATGGATACCATATACACAATCAATAGTCAAAATCTCTTTACCTAGAAATGCAAATGCAAGGCTGTCCTAAGATAAAGGAGGAATATTTGAAAACTTTCAATTTAAAGATATTTTAAAAATATTCTGAGAATCATCATTTGGAAAAAAAGATATAAATTTCAAATACATATTAGGTATAATAAGACTAACTTATTTTTGTGGAGAATCATATAGTTATGACATTTAGAAAAAAACTTAGAAAAAGAGCTATATATATTTATACAGGAGAAACTTGGAATTTGGTGAGGACTGTGGACAATTTCTCCATCAGTACTCATAACCATATTTTTTCCTATGATTCAATGAAACTTATCAGCCAAGATCAACTGTGGACATAAGCAAGATAAGTAAGTACCCAGATCGATGGGCTGCCAAGGGTAGCAAAATATTTAAGAGAGGATCCAGTTTGCTCCAGAGCACTGGAATGTTCACTTTTTTCCTGAAACAGATCCTGAGGAAAAGGTTAGAGACTGAGAATAATGGCCACTGCTGTTACAGGAGATCTCCTCAGTTTTTGCAACAGCTTCAGTAGGAGTAACAACATATCACTTCCCCTTTTCTTGGCTTCATATCTCCAATATACCTTTTGCATCATAATGGGAATGCAAAGGGTCTGTGAATAAACACATCTTGAAAAACGTCTCTTAATTTTGTCCAGACTTCACCTAAAGGTATGAGATCATTGGCATTTGAGAAACCTGCTTTTATTTGCACTGATGTAAAAAAGGGCATTCACATCACTTAGGTAAATTTGAAATTCTCACAGTAAGATTGCTGTTTTCACCTTGTGGCATTCAAAGAGAGATGGAAAATACCAGGCATTTGTAAGACACCAACATGCATAATAATGAAAGACCAATTTAATGTTGTACCTGATTGATCTCTTTGAGCTGCCATTCCTTGTGGTAAATACTTCTCTTTATAATGTTCTCAATTTTTCTTCAGCATTGTTCTCAATTAAATTAATTAGGACAGTGATTTCAATTTTCTATCCTATTGTGTATGATGCTGTTAGATTTCAGTGGGTGTTTTTTTAAGCAAACTCAAGGTTCTGCAAGATGACATCTTTGATTACCGGAAGTTTATGCCAACATATCTTTTCATTTTTAGTAGTACTTCTTAAACCAGAAAGATTTAAATCAAGGATTTTTGTGACGACAGTGAGCATTATCATTATTAAAAGATATCAAAGAAATGTCAAAATATAGCTGCTGGTGAGTTTCAATGAAACTAGTTCCTGAATCAAGGGGAATATTGCTATTGATATGACCCATTGTTAAATCAAATCTTATAGGTAATTAATTTATGGGGGGTTAGTAGGAAGAATCTCCAAAAACGTGTCAAACAAACCTGCATAAAACTTGAACTTCTAGGTGTATTCTGACTGCTAGAAGTGAACAAGTACCTTTTGACAGTTGCAGAAAAGTCTTCCAAATTTTGCAAGAATAAAAGAGTGAAAATTCAAAAAGCATTCTAGCCTCATCTATTCTTTCAAAGACTGCAAGGTAGCTTAACAGTTAGTGACTTTTGATGCACAGAAATAATTATTTTCTGTTACAGTACTTGATTCCAGAGCATTGAGTCATTACAGAATTTTATATCTGCAAGTCTGAGTGCCCAAGAACATAAATGATACTTATGCAAATTGAGCCGTGATCTGTCTTCATAACAATTGCACTCTCTTGTTTTGACAATTACAAAAGGTTGTTTAAACATGAGATATTTTATTCCCAGAAACATGCATTAATACAACTCATAATTCCTCTCTTGAAGATGTGGTTCATAGGTTTGTTACCAAGATAATAACCAAGTTATTCTAGGATCTCAGGACTAATCACATAGTATTAATTAAGATGGTTAAATGTTGGATCCCAAAAAATTATATCTACAGAGAGGGATTTGAGGGGACTTTGTAGAAAGCTGTGGGCTACGAGAGTTGGCAAAAAAACCTCGGTTTGAGAAACAAACGAGATATCATCAGTGTTGATCGCCCTGCCCCAGCCCAGAGAGTCCACACCTTGATTTCATCAAATCTATGTAGAAGACCTATTTTACCTTATCCCTCCTTTTGTGTTCCCTGAATCTTTGCATCCTGTAAAACCGAATACCTGTTCCCACCTGAAACCCCCTGCTTGTAATGGAATGTAATAGTTACAACCTCCTGTTGAATATGTAGACCCTAAACCCTTTAAATATGAACTTGTAAGTCCAATAAAGCAATACAGTTTCTTATCTCCTCTGGGATCGTCTAGTTTTTGACTCGCTACAGTTAGATTATTGTTTAATTCTTAGGGGTGGAAATAAGCCTAATCTTCCCTAATAATCAATAGATAAAAGGTGAAGGGTGATTTGTCTGACCCATCCTAAACACTGGTTTTGGAATGAGATGAGCTATTTCCCAGAAATGCTTTTTACTCTCCTTTGAGTAAATGACTAGTGGAACAATAAAGATACTGAGTTCTGACTTGGACATCTAATATTGAAACCCTTGATTCTGAGCAGGCAAAACCTGTTCTGTGTTTCAGATGCAGGTTCCAAAGCTTCTTTCAGGCAATACTTTCCATAATGCAACTACACAGTTCACGAGGAAGTCTGTTAAACGACCTACTCTGAAGCCTCAAAACAGTGATCCCGTGTTTAAAGCCTTTTCTTCTTCAGGGAGTTTTTTATTTTGACAGTCACTGAGAAAGGCTTTAGAACATGATCCAATTACATCCAAAGACTTGTAATAGGGAATGAAAATTGAACTTTTGCTTTTTTTCTTAATTATTCTATTTATTTTTAAGTCAGTCTCTGATACTGGAGACTCCACTAATCATCCCTTTAATGTAAACAAAACTCTTCAGACTTGTTTATAAGCCACGAAGAAACATAAACCAAGACAAATTCCTTTTTCTCTGGAAATAATCTTTAAAATGTGGCTGTGGGAAGCTTTTTTGTTTGAAGCATTTCAGAACCGAAGCAATTTATCTCCACAGCTATCAAGTCTCATGGCTTCATGGCTTTAAAGAAGAAAAAGTAGTAAATGCTGTGCTTTTTACCTTAGGTAATAGGATCCATCACCTGGTGCAGTTCTTGAAGTTAACCTCAAAGCAAAACTATCCTGCTTTATCCTCACTGTATTTTTACCTTTGGAAGATTAATGCATGTTAGCTGGGCTCAGATAAAATGATAAAAAATAAACAGCTTTTAGACCACCAAAATCCGATTGTCACAGAGGAGCCTAATCTGGTTTAACTTTGTGGCAGAAGAAGGGTGGTGATCATGTCACAAGCATCCACCCTGGGGATATGAATCAAACCTTCTTCTTTAGGAAGCCAGAGGAAACACTCAATGAAACTAGGCCATTTTCCTCCATAACGTGTTGGATTCTGTGAAAACTTCATTGGTCAAAATTATAATATTTGAAATGTCTGCAATGGGGCTACTAATAGTAGTTTTTTTACTATCCTTCTAAATTTAATTCTTCCATCTATTAATGCATTCAGGAAGAAAATTTAGTACTCACTTATTGAAATTATTATATTCTCCTTCTTGAAGGATGGAGGTGTGATGTCTCAACTCACTCAGTTCCTCAAGGATAAACAAACCCATGGGTCTAAAGCACAGAGTTTTAAATAATGGGTCCAAGTTTACTATGAGTGCACTAAAATGTGTAAAGTGGTTCCTAAACAGAGAATAAAGTGCAATAGGAGAAACACACCTTTTCTAGTCTGACATACTGTTCCCATTAAATGATACTTACTCATGGATGCACAGGTAAATTACATCAAAGCAAAATTTGTTATGTGGGATTTGGTGAATTATGTAGTCTAATACTATTCAAAAATAAAGTACATCTTCTTTTAAGAAGTTTTTGATAAACAAATTTTCTGCAGACCTCAACCATGAAATCACACAGCTGCAGTTGGCCATAACTGAATAATATTGCAAGAAACATCAAATACACAGAAGAATTGAAAAGATTCAGCCAACAGAATCATTGAAGAGTGTGCATGACTAAACCCTACTAAGTAAGGCAAGTCACATCCCCAGAAACAGAAACTCTAACCTCATTAAGCAAGTATAAAACTGTCTGAAGTGATGGAAAACCACTTTGTACTCCACCTAATAACACAACTGGAATCCACTTTGAAGGAAAATTCAGGCAAAAGCTCACGTACAAATCAGGGAGACTGCAAAAAACCAAAGCATTAAAGTAAAATTGCCCAAAAGAAGACAACAATAAGAATCTGTAATACCCTGAGTAGAACGCAAGAAGGCACTTAAAGAGGCATTCAGAACTAATGGTGACATTAACTCGATAAAGGCATATACATCCAAAGAGTCCCTGAAGCAGTTTATACCAAGTGAGTATGGCATCAGAAAAGCTGCATTTGAAAAATTAACACTCCATTAGCATGGAATAATGACAGTGTTCAGAGGCTTTATAAAAGCAAGACACAAAACTTGGCAGTTGAACTGCAATGAGCATCCAGATGATAAAAGCTGAGAGGGAGATTGAGAAGCAAGAAGAAAGAAATAATTTTTCCTTGGTATTGCCTGTTGGAAGAGTAGCTAGAGAAGAAAGTAACTACTCATATTTGTTCTGTGAAGGTTTTGATGTTTATATAATTTGTCCTCAAGATCTGAGCCTCAAGACAATAGCTCTCTTTAAGCACTCATTTCTGTCATTGCATGCAAGTGATTAAGGAACTTACTTGTGTTTGCAGCCATAAGTGTGTTGAAGATAGGGACTGTTTAGCTTGGTGAAGAGGAGGCTCAGGGACCTTATATCTCTCTACAACTACCTGAAAGGAGATTGTTACCAGGTGGGGGTCAGCCTTTTCTCCCTAGTGACAGGACGAGAGGACAGCATCTTAAGATGCATCAGGGGAGGTTGAGGTCAGATATTAGTGGGAATTTCTTTACAGAAAAGGTCATTAGATATTAGAATAGGTTTCCCAGGGGGTGGTGGAATCACCATCCCTGGAGGTGTTTAAGGAAAGACTGGACGTGGCACTTAGTGCCATGATCTCACTGACATGGTGGTCTTGGTTCATAGGTTGGACTCGATAGTCTCAGAGATCCTTTCCAATTTAATTGATTCTGTGATTCTGCATTTTAATGAAAATTCAGTGGAGAAAATCTATTTTGATGTACCTAAAATATAAGGAAATAATGAATTTCAGTTTAATTTATGAAATACTTCCTTCTTGAGAACAGATCTCTACTGCTCTGACTGCAGACCAATATTTACTGCTTTCAGTTCAGAAACTGAAGGCAAGAGAAAAATTACTAGTAGATTACTGATAATGTGTTGCTAAATGTCTGTTTTCCAAACCTTTGGTCCAGACTGCAAAATGTGGCACACATTTGAATAATAATGATGATGATGATAATAATAATAATAATAATAATAATAATAGTTCCTATCTGTCCCAATAGGTTTCACTAGTGTTTCTTCTCTAAATGTCAAAAAGTCCTAGGCTTATTAGTACTGTAAAAGCATTGTTGAATGTGTAACATTGTGTGGCTTATTAGTGTTTTGCTCTTGGTGTATAGTTTGAGTTAAAAGTAAATAGTCTTCATAAGAAAATACAAACCAGTAAGGTTCTGATTTTAATTCCTCATAAAGCTCAAGGATGATGATGTTTGGTCAGAACTAATTGTCCCCTTCCCTGTACAATGAAAAAGAATTCTTTGGGCACCAGCATAACAAGACAGACATCCATATGAAAATTATTATTTTGAGAAAGACTCTCACTGGATCAAAATCATGTTTTAAAAGAGTACTTGCTTTTCTTCTTCTTTCTTAGTTTGTGAAGTTTCATAGATATTCTAACAAGTTTAGGGCTTGATAGGAGATAAATATTTTCCATATAAGTCTATTCTTTACAAAAATAGCTCTTATTTGAGCATTCATTTCTGCCACCGGATGCATATGGTCAGCAGGACACTTTAACTTTTGAACAAAAGTCCACTGAATTAGAGTAATATCATCTCTTCCTATATGAATGTCAGATTTCAGGTTTGATTCTTTGGTAGATTTTTTCATTGTACTTCTCATTTTTCTTTATTATAAATTCAAGATTTATTTTGTTAATTTTCTAACAGCAATAAACTCCAATGTTCCTTCACATGAGCTGAGGGTTGAAAGAGAAGTTAGCCAAAAAAAACACTTCATCTGTCTTTGGTACATCATAACAGAGACCATGTTATCCTTTGGTAAATTAGACAGTCCCTTGGCTGCATCATGCCTTTAGATTTATCCTGTTAAGAAATGAAAGGAACTAGTAAGATGGTATAGGATAAGAAAAATACATTTTGATTATATATAATGTGCAAAGAAATGTCTATTTTTTCTGACAATAACGTACCTCATTCTAATTTGATTCTGGTTAATAAGACAGGGAGGTAGGAATGGACAATATTAATATCCTGTGGTCATGGCATATATTTCTCTTGTAGAGGATTAAGAGCCACTTAGCCAAAGTAAGCCACAGATAAAGAGATCTGATAATAAACTTACTCTTCATTGCCCCTTCTTAAAGTTAGCAGCAGATAGTTTGAATTAGCATGCCTTTTACATTCATTTTTTTGAAATAAAATTCTGCTCAAAGTAATCTTTCCATGCACACACACTCATTACATTTCCTCTTTCTGTTTTCATATCTAATGTTCCATATTATACACTGTACTGACATAATGATGACAGAAAAATTGAGGAAGAAAGGATACCATAGAACACACTTATTTTACAAAAGCAAATGAAACTTGGGTGTAGTTACAGTCTGCTAAATTTGGATTTGGCCTCTCCAGTTGTGCTAAAGTTCAGCCTTTTAACCTGTAACATTGTCACAAGCTTTGATTCTCTTTTCTTTCATACTCTTTCTAAAGTGCCCCTTTGCCATCACCATCTCAAACTTCTGTTCTTTTTGAGTTGAAACTCACTAAAGTCCAGAGATGTTTTTCTCTAAGCCCTTTAGTACTACAGATATGAATATATTTTAATGGCTCAGAGTCCTGCTCAGTTAACACTGCATAGCTTTTCCTTATAGCTGATCATAGCCTTTATTGATATTATTAGAAAAATATTATCGTACTAAGTGAAACAAATAAATGACAACAGTTTTAAAAGCACTTCACTAAAGTCTGCTTAATTGAAATCACTCTGATTTGAGAGATCACACATGTAATCTCCAAAGCTATTTTCCTTTTACTGTTAGGAGACATTTATTTTTTTATACAGTAAGAGGACTATTATTCTCAAATGCATATAAAGTTTTTAGCCCTTTTAGAAAAGTTTTTTTCCCATTGAATGGACACATACTTTCTCAGGTTCATGCAAACCAGAAAAGTTCCACCTACTCTCTCTCGAGTGACCCACTTTTAGAGCTGATTTTTATATCATTTACTCATTGCAATCATGCAGAGCCAAAAAAAAAACAAACAGTCTCTAAGGACACAGATGTGTTATAAGACTAGCATTGGACTTGAGTTTGTTTCCAGTTGCTGTCAACATCAAAATGCAGCATAGTCTCATTATTATAAAATCTCTTAGTGAACAGCATAGATCAGGTTAAAAACCAAATGCACCAAATCAACCAAAACCACTATTCAACTAGTTCTGCTCTGGTTAAGATAAATGTTAAACTTTCATAAAAGCAGAATTAAGGTACTGCTAACTCTTTATTGAAGATCTGAAGATTTACTGCTGGTGTTATCTTAACTCTGCTAGAATAAGAGCCATGTGAGCATTCCCTCCACTACCTCAGCTGGAACTCAAATGAATGTTAGTCCTTTTCATAGCACTGTCAGGCAGATTGCCTGTGACAGCTACTGTCAGAGCTTTCATGAAAAAAGGCATTATTCATGACAAAGTAAGACTTATGACTCAGAGTAAAGTAAGAAACAAGGGAACCACATCACTGATAAATATAACTACAATTAGAAACTTTGTCATGTAGGGTATCTCTGTCTCTTTAGTGCCAAAGGAATCAAGAAGTTTATCAACTCTTAGATGATGGCCAGAATTTTATGCTCTATCAGAGCCACTATCTAAGGCAAAGGGAAACCTTAGATAAACTACTTTTCAGATGCCTAAACTTCAAAAGTTGTATTTTTATGAATAAGTAATGTTAATAAATATTGAAGTGAAACACTGGAAAAAAATCTCACTAAATAAAAAGTTGTAACTTTTCTGAAAAATAAAAGATCTTTTTATAAGTATGGCAGCATAAGATTCAATTTCTTTAAAATTTTTCCTTTCTTAAATAAATAATAAAATAATTTGCCAGATTTGTTCTGCCACAGGCTACCCAGGTCCTGCAGTTTCTCAAATCAATCAGACCACAGGGTGTTTTTGTGTCTCCTGGGAAAAAACATTCCCTCAGAAATGAATAATCACAAAAAGTGATGCTGAGGTCACAGGAGACAAATAAAAGCCAATGAACACAAAATAAACCAAAACTGAATCTAAAGTAGAAACAGAATGTTGTTTGAATATTATTTAACTGATGTACTGAAGATGTTTGTACTGATTAGAGTCAGACAAATACTGACTGGGGTTTCTAGAAGCAGCCACCATATGAAGACAATAACCTTGGGCAAGCCTTCCTCCTGTAACAGGAGGAATACTAAGGGCTCAACATTATAATAAAGAGGCTAGAATAGGATTTGAATATGCTTTATTATATCCCCTTATATCTGGGGATGTGTGATATTTTTGTACTGTGTCTTTATGATTAGTATAGACTGTTGACTAATATGTCTTGACTGGGATTTCATCAGGCTAGCTCTAAATGTTTTCTACCCATAAATGTAGTGTTCTTTTGATATATATATTTTTTTTTGTTTTGTTTTCCCAGGTCTTAGGTTTATCGTTTCAAAGTACACATGGGTTTCTAGTGCTTCAGAGACACTTTGCTGGAAGATTCCTGGCCATATATTTTAAAATGCTAGGTTTTACTGAATTAATTTTAAATCTGGAAAACAATTTTTTCAACATAAACGTATAATCTACAAGGTGTTACTACCAAATAGTCCTTTCAACAGGAAAAGGGGAAGAATTTGCTTTTGGTTATTATTCACTCACGAAGAGCAAAGCTTCTGGGATTAATTTTTTTTCTTTTTTTTCATAAAAGCAGAGCAGAGCTCTGTGACTGATAGATGGGGAGGAAGGGGGAAGGCATAGGGAATGTCAGCTGCAGTTCTGTGAGGGCATAATCTGAAAAACTTCTCAGTTAAAATTAAAGTTCCTAGGGAGATTTATACAGGAAAAACTTAAGTGTTAATTTTTGTTTCAACTTGAAGTTCAGTGTGTATTTTAAATTGCATGCCTAATTCAGTGTAAATAAAGGAAAACACTGATATTTAAGATTCTCTAAGTGAGCAAAAGTATATATGAAAAAAGTGAAAAAAACTGAACCAAAAATTCTGGCTGCTTACATTTTTCTTTCTTGTTTTCTGTTTGTTTTTCACTGCAAAATGCATTGTCTATGGGCCAGATATAAGATTAGCCCAGAACTCTTATTTTGTGTATCTGGATGTAGTAAACACATAAGTAAAGACTTGAATGTTTTTCTTTTTTTTTTTTCCAATTCAGAACAGATACACTTAGAATTGGAAGCTTCTCTACTCATTTCTCTGAATGTTTTTTTACCTTCCTGAAGAAGACCTTAGTTGGCTTCTCACTTTAATTTTTATTTCTAAAGCTGATGCTGGCATATTTTAAGAGGGCAAGCAACAAGGTAAGGTGATACAATATAAAAAGTGAGT
Source organism: Platyrinchus mystaceus (assembly GCA_035041135.1). Classification (NCBI taxonomy): domain Eukaryota; kingdom Metazoa; phylum Chordata; class Aves; order Passeriformes; family Tyrannidae; genus Platyrinchus; species Platyrinchus mystaceus. The sequence goes on along the minus strand of JAWWLV010000088.1, from coordinate 96,925,463 downwards.
TAAAACATCTATTTGTGTGTAAAATAAAGAATATCAAATTACCTTTTTTGAGGACATTGTATGGATTTTCTCTCTTTTGGCCTAAGTGGCTAGCCAAAAATAGTGAGTTTTACAGATTGTTCCTATTAGAAGCTTGAATTTATGACAGTAAATTCAGGTGACTGATAAGTACAACTACTAAAGAAGGACTCAAAGCAAGAGTAACTTTCTTTCTTTACCATGCTTTGGCAAACATGCTCCTCCCAGATGCTATGCTTTGATTTTTATTATGGTGCTTTAGACCTGTGGCATAGCCTGCTCCTATTTTTTTCCCAGATTTATGTCTCTGATTTTCACTCGTCTCTTCCTTTCAAACTTTCTGTCCCAAAACTATTCTCAGCACAGTCTCCAGAACTCATCATATAATTTTTCTGGCATTTTGGCATATCAGCTATGGATGGAAAATTTGTCAGTTAAACCTAGTAGTGTATATATTGCATACATAACAATACAACATTATGCGTGGTCTTAGCTGGCTGCCAGATGCCCAGCCAGTCACTCTCTAACTCCTTTTCCTCAACAGGACAAGGGTAAAAAAAAAAAAAAAAAGTAAAAACTTCTGAGTTAAGGACAAGAAGATCAGCTGTCAATTAGTGTCACAGGCATCCATCTCCCTATATTGTAACCAGTAATGCAAAGGGGATGGGAAATGGGGGATTACAGTCCATAATAGCTTCACTCAGTCAGTGAAGACAGCAAAGAAAAGAGTGATGGGGATGAGAGGGCTGTGTTTTGGTTTGGGTTTATATACATATATATGTATATATATATATGTATATTTGAACTAGGAGTCACTGATTCCCTTTAGCTAATAACAATGCAGGAGTGCTAGCATTTACTTAAGCAGAATGATGGATTTTCATCAAGGTGACAGATGAAGCTGACTTTGTTGTAGTCAATTCAGAATACACTGCCAACAATAAATTCAGACAGTTTCATTTCAGTAATGTAAACACTAATTATAAGGCTCTCAGAAGAGCTAAATTGTGTTTTACTGATGACCTTGTTCATGTTTATAGACTCCAGTGACCTGGAGACAGAAACTGTTAGAGGAGGAGAGCTGCAAAAAAGGTGGATGGAATGATATAGCAAAGAAGAAGCATGATTTCCCCCAAGCTAGATGAATCTATTAACATTTGTTTCATTTCCATATGTCTTCTTAAAAAGTTTACTACAATTTCCCATAACAGTACTGTCTGAAATAACTTGACATTTCAGTTGTGAGACTCAGCTCTTGGCAGTGAATTTTTTTAACTTACATATACCCTGGTCAAGCCCTCTTCCTTTCTCTGTAACTATTCATATTTTTCAGCAGCTGGCTTGTTTTGGATGCTGTCCAATCTTTTCTACCAGCAGACTTTTCTCCATAGGGACACTTCCAAGGGTCTACATCTGGTGGATTTTTGATATCTGTCTTAATTATCTTTTTTCTTGAGAAGCAATTCTTCAGAATATTTCAAACTTTCTCAAAAACAGAGTGCTGTCTTGAGGCAGGCAGAGAATGAAATAGTAGGAATATTTTCACTGACTTGGCCCTCTGGAGTTGGGGTTCCAGGGAAAGGAAAAGGTCAGGGACTACTTACTGAGAGGTCCACTAATCCTTCGTCCATGTAAAACTCAGCTAAGAATGGGGAAAGTCTGGAGACTTAACACTACAGAGGTAGGTAAGCTCGAAAGTGAAAAAGGCAACTTGGTGAGTCTTCTGAGAGCTTTGTGCAAACAATTAACTTGTTTCTCAACTGAACCCAGTAACAGAACAACTATGAACTGTTTCTTACTAATTGATGGCTGGAGAATGCAGATAACTTGTTGACCGCGTTGTTTCCTCAATTTTTTTTTTTGTTTCCTTAATTATTTTTTTTATTTAATTAATGGTGGGGTGTGAGAATGACAGTGAGGGTGTCCAGTTCTAGCCCCTTGGTTGAAGAAGACATTGAGGTGCTGGAATAAATCCAGAGAAGGGCAACAAAGCTGGTGAAGGGTTTGGAGGGTAAGTAATATGAAGAGTAGCTGAGGCAGCTGGAGTTGTTTAGCCTGGAAAAGAGGAGGCTTAGAGGGGACCTTATCCCTCCATACAACTGCCTGAAAGGAGGTTGTAGCCAGATGGGAGACGGCCCCTTCTCCCAGGCAATTAGTGACAGGACAGGAGGACATAGCCTCAAGTTGCTCCAGGAGAGGTTCAGGCTGGACATCAGGAGGAATTTTTTCACGGAAAGTGCTGTTAAACATTGCAGTGGAGTACCCAGGGAGGTGGTTGTGTTCAAGAAACGACTGGATGTTGGCACTTAAATCACAAGATGGTGATCGGTTAAAGCTTGGACTCGATGATCTCAGAGGTCTTTTCCAATATAAATGATTCTGTGTTTCTGTAAAATAATGCAGCATCTGATTTGGATCCATTTCTCAGCTCTTAACTGAGGTAAATTTCACTGGAAAACCTTTGCAACCTCTTAGTATAACATTATAACACATGGTTTTTTAACATGCATGTTTCAATGATTATTACAAAATAATAATATGAAATTTGTCCTATTCATAGGAATTATTAAATTCTACCAGAAGAATAGACATTTTTTCTCTCAGTAGTCTGCCAAACTTTTTTTAAATATTTATCGAAATAAGGGCTGAGAGTGAGAAGTGAGAGGAGGAGATAACAACAACAAAACCCTAAAAAATGACCTCTTAGCGGAAAGTAGGTTTTATACATTTTTAGAATGACAGAAAAGTGCTGAACTTTGAAATTTATTGTTCTGTAGACTTAATATATCTAACTCTTTTAGTTTTTGTGTTGTTGTTCCATCTCAGCTAACAAGCAAAACCTCCTGTGGTTAAATAACATTTTGGCTGCTCCTCCTATCAATCTAATACAACAGGCCTCATGCATCTCTCAATCTGCAGCAAAACTCCCACTTATACCAATGGCCAGAATCTGGAAATACAATATCAAGAATAAACTCTGCATATATATTTAGCTTCATCACACCTTTTGTTATAGATATTAAAATGCTACATTTCTACTTTGTGGTTTTGTTGTCTTTTTCTAGTTAAAATTAGCAATGAATAAAGTACTAACATACAAATAGTCTTGACACAGACAAATAATTCTGAGACTTCCTGCCATAAGGAAGCTGACACTTTGATTCTGTATTTGGATTACTGTTTTCTTGATTCTCACTCTATGTCTGTTTGACACAAATATTAAGGATATTCTATTACAGGGAATGCCTTAATTCTGTATTCTGATGATTGCTTCCTTGATTCTCATTCTTTTTTTCTGTTTGACACAAATATTGAGGTTGTTATTTTATTACTATTTGACCTTTTTAAGAACTATTACAGGGAATATGTAGGCATATAGGTAAATTACAGCATTTACAAGATGCTAGGATTTCATTTAGCAGATCTAAACAGCCATCTTATTAGAAATAAATATAAATCTGTAATCTTCACTTTCTAGCATGAAAAGAATTTATTTAGGATTACCATTACCAGTATGTAAAAAATAGGCAACAAAAGTTGTTCATAAAATAATAAACAAGAAGCTCATTCTTATGGTCATATGTCAGTATTGTTTTCCAAAGCTCTTCTGAGAAAAGGTGAACAAGCCTCATTGTTAGGAAAGTCTTCATAAAAGATGTCCAGTTTTCCCTGGTCTTAGTAAGAAGCGAAATGAAATTTGATAATTGCTGAATTTGCCTCAATGCTTCATTTTAGTAATGCTCACATTAAGGCATTTTAACTTCTAGGTAAAGTAGAAGGGGTTTGTTTGATTACTTATTCATTTATTTATTTCAGAAAAGTACTATATCAAATTGTTACCTTGGATTCATGTATTGGGTTTGTGTGGCCAGGTTTTGGTAGCGGGGGACTACAGGGGTGACTTCTGTGAGTAGCTGCTGGAAACTCCTCTCACGTCCAGTAGAGCTGATACCAGCCAGCTCCAGGATGGATCCACCACTGCCCAAGGCCAAGCCAATCAGGAATGATAATAATGCCTCTGTGATAACATATTTAAGAAGGAGAAAAAAAAATGTTATTGGGCAGATAAAATTGCAGCCAGAGAAGAGTGGAATGAAAACATGTGAACAATTCTGCAAACACCAAGGTCAGCGCAGAAGGAGGGAGAGAAGACGCTTCACGCTTCAGACGCTGAGATTCCTCTGCAGCCTGTGATGATGACCATGGTGAAGCAGCTGTGCCCCTGCTACCCATGAAGGATCAGAGATCCACACCAGAGCAGGTGGATGCCCAAAGGAGGCTGTGACCTCATGTAAGGCCCATGCTGGAGCAGGGGCCCGGCAGGGACCTGCTGACCCCTGGGGAGAGGAGCCCACGCTGGAGCAACCTGAGCCTGAAGAACTGTACCCCATGGAAAAGGGACATTGCAGAAGTTTGTGAAGAATTGTTGTCTGTGGAATGGACTCACATTGGAGAAGTTCATGAAGGACTGCCTCAGATAGGAGGGACCTCACGCTGGAGCAGGGGACAGACTGAGCAGTGGAAGAAACAATCTGTGACAAACTGACTGTAACCCCCATTCCCCATCTCCCTGTGCCACTGGCAGGGGAAAGGAGATAGAATTTGAGAAGGAGGAAGGGGCACAAGGAAGGTGTTTTCAAGATTTATTTTACTTCTCGTTATCCTGCTCTGATTCTGTTAATTAATACCCCTACTTCAAGTCTGTTTTGTTCAAGTCTGTTACCATGACCGTGATCGATGAGTGATTTCTCCCAGTCGTTATCTCAATTCATCAACCCTTAGTTGTATTTCCTCTCCTCTGTCCATTTGCAGAGGGGAGTGATAGAATGGCTTTGGTGGGTACCTGGTGTCTAGCCAGGGTCAACCCACTAGAATTCAGTAGCAAAATTCCATTGACAAAACAGAGGTATTATGATTTGCAGAAGTTACATAGCTGGTATTTCAATTTCCACATTTCTGAGTAGTGAATCTCCCACATCTATATATCCTTGTATCTACTAAAAGTAAATTTTCAAGAACACAGAGGGAAAAAAAAAATCTTAAAAGCATCTTGAGTCTTTTTCCCTAAAAATATTTTTATATCTACATTAACATATTTTCCAGGATTTCCTCAGTAAGATTAGTTTTTAAAATGGAAAGTCATTATTGGTTTAGCTTAGCATTTCTTCTTTTAAGTTGTATGATGTCTCCTGTATAACTCTCTTACGTTTATTAAGTACTTTGTCTTTTTTTGGGGTGTTTGTTTTGGGGGGGTTTTTGAGTAGGAGACAACAGACTGAAATTACTTGGATTTGTTTTTAACTCTGAAAATTTTGAAGATTAGAATATTTAAAAGTTATTAAAATATAAATATTTATGTTATGCTCTTCTCTGAAGCCTCTTTTTGACATAAGAATGATTAAACCCGCTATAATATGTGACAGAGTGTGGAGAAGAGAAAGAGATTGGGTGGATGCTGAAGAGGGGTGAGAGGGACAGTGAAGACATCCCCTTGTCCCTGGTCAAAACATCAATTTCATTTCATTTCTTTAGATGAGTTCAGCAATTAGTGGAAATGAAGAACTATGTATGGATGAATGAGAATGGCAGCAGATGTAGACAGGATTAAAGCTTTGCCCAGAACTTTAAACAGTGCTGAACTGGAAAATAATTTCCCTTTGGTTGAAGCTGTATAAGAAATCTGGTCAAATATAAGGAGGTCTATAGCAAACTAATGATAATGAATATTTTTCCCAGTTGGGACATCTTTACTGGACAACATTGCAATATGCTGTCTTCAACAATAGCTAAGTCCCTATAGGAAGAATTAAAAGAGCACACAAAAGTTATTCCCTTCACTGAACAGATGCAGCATATGCCTGAGGATAAAAAAGTCCTCATGCTGCTTCCAACCTACTTCCCAGACCTGAAGGATTGATTCCAGACAGAATGAGAGGATAATTCTTCCTCTGAGTTCTTTCATTTCATAGTATGTCTGCAGGGACTTCCAATAAAAGAGTCAAATTACTGTAGTGTTTCCTGTGAAGTGGAAACTTATTTTGTGCCTACCTACTAGGAGACACAGCAATCAACTGAGATTGCTAAGAGTAGCTAGCTGCAGTAGCAGCTGTCCGACAGCAACCAAATAACTCAGAGAAGAAGGCACAATTCCCACAGCTCAATACTATTTGAGCGTTTTGTCTCCTTTGGAATGTACAGTGAGGTAACAAATTTAAGTAAAAAAAAAGGCAAACCAAAAAAGCTCTGAAAGGTGAAAGCTATAAGTTCTAAATGGGCCATGACTCCTGATTTCCTATTCTCTCTACCAAAAATGTCACCACTGTTTCAAACAGTGCATAACTATGTCTATACATAGCCATGGCATTTTTGTGTAATCAATTGGCCCCAAATGTAAGCAGTGGCTGCTGGTTGTTGGAGATTAACATCTGCAGGGGTTGGAAACACAAGTGGTTGTTGTCTTGGCATATTTGTTGCTTGCTAGTGGCTCAGGTCTATAATGTTGCAGAGAAACTGCTAAGGCTCATTCAGTCTGCAAGCTATTATCCTTCGATGATCACAGAGACAAATGCTGCTATTGGGGAGACCTTCAGCTTATCATGAGGCCCTTGGAATGATAATGAAGAGCAGGAGAATGCAGGCAGTGTTCTTGGTCTTGCTGGTAAAATGGAAAAGTTTAGCTAAAAGTGTACTGCAGGAAAACTCTGTCTGCATGGCTGGTACAGAAGAAGGACTCCATATTTTAAGAGTATGGAATAATTTCTGAAAAACAAGGACTACTGGTTAGAAAAAGGAATGAGGAAGATGCATGGGTCAAGACCCTTCCCTTCCCTCCCATCTCCTCCCCTTTCATCTTTTTTCTTCTTTTTTTTTTTTTTTTTTTTTCCCCAACAGACTTGCTAACTAGTGAGGATGGCTTTAAACTAGATTCATCTAAGGATGGCTTTAAACTAGATTCATCTGAGGATGGTAAGGGTAACTCAAGAGACATGGAGACAAAAGTAAGGTACTCCCCAGGGCTCCGCATAATGCAGAAAATTCTCCTGCTCCTGCTGTGAAAGCTATGTCCCTAAGGGACTATCAATTTGCCCATATGCAAAGTCATGAAGTCTTGGAAACAAAACAAGCTTAGAAGCCTGTGCATGGTTGCAGAGCTACTATCTCATTGAGATTAAATAGAGGTGATGGGATGGCACTATCCTCTGGTCTCAAGTTGTGCAGGAGAGGCTTAGATTGGATTTTGGGGAAAAATTCTTCACATAAAGGGTTCTCAAGCATTAAAACAGGCTGCCCAGGGAAGTGGCTGAGTCACTATCATTGGAGTTATATAAAAGAAGGGTAGATGTGGCACTTAGGGACATGGTTTAGTGGTGGATTTGGCAGTTAAAGGTTGGACTTGATGATCTTTAAAGTCTTTCCCAATCTAAATAATTCTATAATTCCATGAATGGAGATTTCCATGGTTTGATTCAGGCTCTTTTGGAAAGATAGAGAAGATAGGATAGAGGGGTTACACTCTAGGCAAAGCAGTGGTTTGAATGTGTTCAAACAAGTGAAGAGTCAACTGAGATCTTATGGCAGAGGATCAAAAAGCAGATGAAAACAGCAGACATCATGGTAGGTGTTTTGGATCAAGAAGGAAGTAGACAAGCCTCATTACAACTGGAGAAAGCCTCACAATTACAGGCACTGGTACGGGTGTGGGACTTGAACCACACTGTTGATGTTTGAAAGGGCAATATGGTGATGTGATTCAGATTTCTGGAGTATGTTGATGAGACAAGAGATCAAAAAACAAACTGTCCCCTGTTGGTTACTTATGGATTAGGAAGAACCAATCAGAGCTGTGAAGGCTGAATGCAGCATTGGCAGAAGAAACTTCAAGTTAAAACCCTGAGAGAAGTGAACAAGACTAATAGTAGAATTACAGCCCTGGTCTTGAGGAGAATAGATATTGGCTTGTTAAGAAGCTGCTTGGCAGGACCTTGTAGGAAACTGCCCTGAAGGGCAAAGAGGCCCAGGAGAACTACTTGATATTCAAACTGACCTCCTAAAGAACAAGAACAGTCTGTTTCAACCTGCAGAGAGTTACAGTCATGGCAGAATGCCAGCATGGATGAAAAAGGAGCTCCTGACTGAGCTCAAATACAAAAAGGAAGTATGCAGAAGGTAGAAGTAGGGATAAGCTGCCAAAGAGGAATACAGAGACATTGCCTGAGCATGTAGGGTTGGAGTAAGGAAAGACAAAGCTCAGAGTTGCAACTCATACAGGATGTGAAGGACAGCAAGGGTTTCTATAATAGATTTTAAGCAAAGGGAAAGATAAGAAAATGTAGTCCTGCTGCTCATTGGGGTCAGATGGCTTTTGATAATGGCTAGTTGGTGAACAGAGGAGGAACAGTGCATGTGGATAACTGGCGTTTACTAGGGACAGTCTGGAGTGGTTGGTATCAGGACCAACACTGCCAGTGTCTTCATTAACAATATAGGAGACTGGACAGAATGTACGTTCTGCACATCAAAAATTAAGGGGAACAGTTAACGTGCTGGAGGTCAGAAGCTCAGAAAGATAGAATAATGACCTGACTTCCTTCAGTTCAACAAAACAAAATGCCATGTCCTCCATATGGAATGGAATAAACCTGAGTGACAATTAAAGGCTGGACACTGGCTAGCTGAAAAGCAGATTTTCAGGCCAACTGCACACTGGGTTCTTAGCACGGTCAGCCAGTAACTTTCCCTTCTATTCAGCACTTTCAAGAGGCTCCATCTAGAGTACTGTGACCAGTTTTGAGCTCCACAGTAAAACAAATATATTAACATACTGAAATTCAGTGAAGAACCACTGAGATGGGCAGGGATGGGAGCACATAAAGACACGGAGTGGCTGAGTTGTTCTTTTTCTACTTCTGCTTGAAGGCAGAATATTATTGCTGTCTACGACTATCTAACGGGCAGGTGTAGAGAAGACATAGTAAAAGGTCTAGGCACATATTGCAGAAGGGAAAGTTCAAACTAGTTGTTAGTATAGTTTTCCTATTTTTATTTTTTTCACTGTGAAGATGACCAAACACCAGAACAAAGGCACAGACAGACTGTGGAGTCTCCATTCTGGACAAACTCAAAAGTTGACAGGACACAGCCTAGTAATCTGTTCTACATTGTTTTGTGATTGAGTTAGACTAGATGATCTCCAGAGGAGATTTCCAATATACATTATTCTATTCTAAGAGTAAATAGTAAAGTAAAACTGAATTCTCACCTGACATTGGCAACAACCCTGTACTGAAATATACTAGTTTCTGTGGGGTTCTGGTCTGGAATTTTATGGGGGAGGGACAGGGGAAGGAAATACATATCTTGGACATTAACATCACCTAACTTTAGATTCCTAATATAAAAAAAAAGCAAATTACTTTGTTCTCCATACAAACTCCATTAAAATAATTGACTGCTTACAAAAGGTAATTTTTCTTAATGGTTAACACCTTCTGGAGCCAATTTTGACCTCCAGAATGGAGGATGGGTAAATTCAAATGTAATGTGTCTGATTAATTTTTCTTTATTTATTAATCTGATTTGGCTTAGACATTGATTGTAGAACAGTTCATCTCAATGGAAATTAATTTTTTCATAACATAATCACATTAAAGTCTATTCAGCTTTAAAAAAATATATAAAAGTCTCCATAGATAAATTATAGCTATAACTACAATTACAATAGCTACATCTATTTAAGTCCCTCTAGAGAAGGCAGGGAAGGAATAGATATTTTTCCAACTTTCTTTGAACATTATTGTTCTGGTCAATGTTGAAGCAGATGGTAGCAGCAATAAGAAATTTAAAATATTTCATTAATTTGAAAAAAAAGAATGAATAAATAAATATATATGCATTAAATATATATAGCAGTTGGTAAAACCAGACATATTACTAGAATATTGTGCTCTTCGTACAGTACTATTTTTACTTGCAGCTCTATAATCTGTGGCAACTGAATGGTTTTTGCCAGCAGAAAATATTTTGCATCTCATGTTAGCTGAATTTCATTTAGGCATTTACAGTACCAATTAGAGGCGTTCCTAATTCCAGTTCATAAAAGTTTAAGTAGAATTAACACAAATTTAGTGCAAACCATTTTATAATTTGATATATAAAAGCCGTCCAATTTACAGAACAGTCTTCAAATGGGAAATTTAACAACACAACTAAGTTTTTTTCACCATCTGAAGAGACTGAGGAGTCATGATTCCACCTCACCCCTCTCCCTTGCTAAGATTCTGTTATTCTCTTATTAGATCTGTTCGCACCCTTGGAGTGCTGAACAACCTGGTCTGTTAAAAGGCGTCCCTGCCTAAGGGAGGGATTGGAACTAGAAGGAACTTTAAGGCCCCATCCAACCCAAGCCATTCAATGATTCCATGACTATATGATTTCTATTGGCTATTGATAATAAAGGCTGCAATTAATTATTCTGAAATATTTACAAACAGCTATCAATTTATCCAAAATTTATGGTAGGCATGACAGAATGCTGTGGAAGAAACAAAGCATTTCTTAAAGAAGAATTTACAAAAGTATGATATTCAAGTATAGAAGAAATACCCAATGAAGCAAAATTTCTGGAATAAGTATATTAACTAAAAGTCTGATAATTTTTGAAGGCACTGAGTCATTAACAACTATCAGTGTAAAAGAATGCAGAAATTTCAGGGAGAAGAGAAACTCACTAGCCAGTTTTATGAACCTCATCTGTAGCTTCATCTATAAATTATTAACTACTTCTTATCTTAAAATGTCACTGCTTTAGAAATAAAGGCTGCACAAAACTTTATCCAAAAGTGTGGAAGGAAGGGTCCTGACTGTCTGATGTTGATATTTTTTGGTATTTCTGCTATAAGTTCAAAAATCCCATGCACAGCAACAGTGCAGAAGATCAGATTGGGTGGCATGTGAAAAATCTCTACCAAGGAAAATCAGGAATAACTGTCAATCCACTTTTACAGTAACCAAAATAATAGTGATCTTTATGCCTGTTTTTCTGTCAGTAGGTGATAAATTACTCTTCTGAACTTCTAAATCTTCCTATTAATTTATTAATAGGCCCTCAGAAACTATGTCTGGAACAGAACATCAGATAATTTAATTTGCCTCTTGCATGGTATAAACTATAATATGTGACCAATTTATTTTGTTGTTGAGTCTTCTAATACATGTTTGGATAAAACACTTCTTCCAGAAAGGAAACAAACTGACTCAAAAGCACCAAAACTCCTCCACTTTCTCTCATAGTTTGCTACACCCTTCCTGCTAAAAAGAAATGCTTTCTATCTCATAATGAGATTTGAGCTTCATAAAAATGCTATCATGTTCTCTGCATGCATTTGATCTTCTTTCACTCTCCCTGGAAAAAACTTAATTAATATTGCAAAAATGTGAAGGTCAAACTTTCATTTATAAATGATATTTAAAAGTCAGTGTAATTGGCAACATCTTGCAGAGTGCCAGGTGGACCTCCTTTTGCGTTATCTAGAGAAAACTTTTCATCACACATTCTTCTCTTGCTGATATAAGGGGGTTTCTATCTTATTTCCAGCTGATATCTCTATAGCCTACTTTACATCTTCTAGGGTGTAAAATATAACACATGCAAAGAATAGATTTTTCTGGTTTACTTACTAAACTTTCAGTACATGCCCTATCACTACCTGTAAGAGAATAAAATCTGATTGGAAGATGAAAACTCACCTAAATTGCAATGATGATATTAAAATAATTATAGTTTGGGAATTTTGGCACTACATAATGCAGTTTCACAGTGAAAGAGAGCTTCCACTTTCTTAATAATGGACATGTCCCCTTTGGCAAAACTGTATCACGTCAGATCTACTAATCAGCCATGGACAGAGTCCTGACAGGCGGTTTCTTCTGCACCTGCAGAGAACTCAGCCAGAAGAATGGCTAAGACGAGATGAATTGCAGCTGGAATTAGCTGCAGTTTATATTGCTTTATAGGTAGTTTTTTCCCACTCAGTGGTATGTGTTTGTTTTTAAATTTTCTTTGAAAGGCAAAGACCCACAGGTTTGATTTTGTAGAGTTAATCCATTTGGAAATGACATTT
>JAWWLV010000088.1:96884048-96897317 GCA_035041135.1 Platyrinchus mystaceus | reverse complement strand
GAACAAAAGTAATATTGATAGAGTTTCAATCAACTCCTCCTAATCAAGTTGTTTAAAATGGGTTAAAATTGTCACTGGAAGATGTCTCTTCCTTTCTGCTGTGTATGAAAAAAGACTTGGGTAAGTAGTATAGATTTAACTGTCTATATATAATGTAGGCGTCTGGGTAATTTTAAACACACTTATTGTAACTGCTTTATGTTCAATGGGTTAGGACAGTAATTAAATCCTTGTTCCTTTCTCATCATTAGGCAGACATTGTCTTACTATGTTTATATCTACAACTGCTGAACTGATTTTCTTTTGTCTTAGCCTTTCATCATTTGGGATGTCTTTAACTTTGAGGTACCCCTTATTAAAGAAGGGGTAATATAATTTAACCAATCATTGGCTTTTATTAATGAAATTGTATAGCATCTTTTACATAAACCGCTTAACAGTTTCTGATTTGTTCCTCCCTGCAGATAAGTGTTGACATAGTAATTTAAGCATAAAGAACAGTTTGAAAATACTGATAGTCACAATTTTAATAAATAGGGTTAATATTCATCATCCCAGTTTTCCTGTGTCTTTCTTCAGAAATTCATGTTTGAGGGACCCAATTATTAAAGGTTAATTTGGAAAAATTTGGCCCCAGTGATTGCTCAGAATGATAGAACAGTGTCAAAACACAAGTTAGAATCCAGATTTCTCAGCTACCAGAACACTGGAACATTGATAAGCAGTTTTCATAATGCAAAGTGTATTTGCTTTCATATCTTGCTAAGTGAACCCCCTTAGAGGTGAGTTGAATGAGTTTTCTATGATATTTGCATAAATATTTCATCCTAAACCCACACAGAGTGGGGGTTTGACAGGGTGAAGACCTCTGTAAGGCAGTTCTAATAAAATATCAGAGCTGTATCAGGGAAATAGATTGGTGACTAGTGAATTTAATTCTTGTCTATCACTACATAATTCAACAACATTTTGCATCATGAAGGATTGAAAGTGAAGTAGCAGTAGTAGTCAGTGTTTCCATCCATGACATAGTGTTTACTAATGAATTAGAAAAGTGATCAGAATTACTTCTCCTGTCTTATTTTCTGAAAATACATTGGCCTTTTAACATCAATGTTTAGTAGGGCATCACTTGAAAAAGGTAATTAATTCTTTTCTGAAGCTCTGCATCTCAACTCTAATGAAATTTGACTATTTCTATATCAGCAATGTTTCAAGGTAAGCTGTTTGCATTCCTTTGCAATTTAAATGTGGGATTTACTTCATAGGGATCTCCCTAAGGGGTTTTACTGTCTATCATCACTATAAATCCATGTTTTCTAGCCTGTAAACAAGAATTGCATTGTTTTCTGCTGAAATAATCACTTTTGGAGAATGAGATTTCAGTTTGTGTTAATCCTTTTAGCCTGCAGCTATTTTTCCTCAGTCATTATAACTCTAACTTAAGTTTATTTTGAGTAGTTATTCATGCACATGTACCTTTCTAGTCCAATCCATTTCCACACCATTTTTCACCAGCAGTCAAGCTTAGCTAGTAAAAAACAATGAAAATTATATTGCTTTAAGCACTGGTGAACTTTCTATTACATCCCTCATTAAAATAGAATTAAAAATAGATAACATTATAGGTATGCATGCTGGTATGTACAAAGCCCTACAATTATGTTTTGCAAACACTTGAACTGGCAGTTTTTTATTTTCTTAGCTGCCACTGGTTGTCTGTTTTTAGGCTATGATAGTGCTTAATCTCTGCAGTCATCTTTTTTTTTTTAATTAAATTTGAACACTGAAGTGGAATATCTTGATAAAATCAAAGTATTAAACTGGCTCTACAGGATGGTCATGAAGAAGCAAAAATCAACTTCTTCAACAGACACTGTGCTCTTCTGTAACATGATGATTTGCATGATAAGTTATCTTCATATTTATAACCTGCTTTTTGGTAAAGTTCCATAAAATTACAACACAGATAAAAAGCCAACTTAAATTCCTTTTAAGCTTTGATAATGGATTGACTAGAATTGTCACTTAGCCCCAAAATTCTGTAAGATATGCTCAGTTTCTTTGTTTGGTTTATGTGTGGTTGTGGCACTAAACAATAGTCTAAAATCTGTTGGTTGTGTTGTCCCCTGAGAAGGACTAAGGATGGGAATGTGATGATACCACAGACACCAAAAGGAGTCTGCCTCTAATCTCAACACCTACAGGACTGGGTTTTGAAATTAAGCTCCAAAACTGTAGCAGGATTACAAGCCCCAGAAAATGTGTATGCAACAATAATGTATGTAAAAGTTCAGCCTCATCATGCAAAATCTATGTGAAACAATAAGGATAATGAAACCAGAGAAAAGGCACTCAGAGCACTGCCACCAGAGCACTGAATTCAGTCTGCTTCAGAGATTTCCTTAAATACTAAAGTTAATATAATTTTTCAGGCTTCATGAGCACTGGCTTTTTTTTTTTTTTCCTTCACCCAAGGGCAATTCAATATTTTTGCAAGTGTGTTTATTTTTCAGAGGTAAAGACAGCACATTAAGTATTTAGATCAAAATAATTGCTTAGTCCATACTCATTCAGACTAAAGCTAGCAGTAATAAAAGACATTAAGAGAAGGTATGCTTTGGGTTTCTTTCGTTAAAATTTCCATTAAAATCTGCTTCTCTCTTCTTTTTCCCTTTCATCACAATTCCCTATCCGTGTATTTCTTATCTTTTCTTCACTTTACATTTTTTTTATATGTTTCTTTCATCAAACTCCCTCCACGCTCTCCCACTCCTCTCTACCTCCTTTCTTTCTTACTGTCTCCATCTTTTTTGGAACTTTCTCTGCATATAGGAAAGTTGCATATAGGAAATGAGTTAATTTTCTCCTGAAGCACAGCTGAAACCTTTGTATATATCACAGAGTAGAATGTAGTCTGCAGCACTGAGAAAATGATGAATTAAAATCTTTGAAGGTAGGACAGTAAAAGAGGCTTTAATAACAGCATTGAGGAAGCTACATAAGTGACTTCATTTTCCAGCAGACTGAGCATATAGTTACAGAGCTAAAGACCTGTTGTGGTCATGCAGAATCTTCTGAAATGAAGCCACTCTTTTAGAAAGTGTTAATTTATTTATTTATTTATTTATTTTTATGTCAAGTTTGGTTATACAATCTAAAATATTATAATCATTCTTCATTTTCTTTATTTTCTGGAAATGCATTTGCTTCTTTGAAAAAAAGGAAGCACTTTGAACTTTTATGTCATTTTCAACTTCTAAATTCAAAATTATTGAAAACTGATTGTTTTACCTACATTCATTCTTGAAGGATTCAAAGAATTTTACAGAGATATATACTTCATCATACTTTGAAGAAAAAAAACTTGCAGTTCAACAAGAAGATCTGGAATTAAAATTATGACACTTTCAGTACTCTTAAAATTATTGCTCTCAGGATTTCTGAAACAGAAAGCAGACTTGTGATTTAGATACTTCTGCAAGAGGTCTATTGGAAGACAGAAAGATGTGAATGATTTCATTCCCCATGTAAACGTTAGTCAGTCAAAGTGATGTCCGTGGTTGGAAAACAAAACTGCACTATTTTAAAAACAAATCTGCTCCAAGAGAACTGGAGAAATGTGTTGTGTTTCACTGATGACAAACCAATATGACAGAAATGAAAAAATACTGAATTAAAATTTTGAACAAACAGCAAAAACCCTTTATAGAGCACTGGGTCTGTCATAAAATCCCAATATTTTCTACAGTGACTATGATTCCTGTATTTTTGTACTCCTACACTTGCACCTAGGCTTCATGGCCTTGAAACACTTTTTCCTAAGGAAACAGGTAGCAGTCAGTACATCACAGAGCAAGAGAGATCAGAGACAAAATTTTGATATCTCAGTGACAAGAAACATCCCTTGCAGTCAGTCTACCTATCATTCGATACATAACCCTCCTTTATTTTTATGTGCATGATAAAACCCACCCTCTTCCAAGACACAAATTTAATGAAATCAAAACTAATGAGCTAAATAACAGTACTTTCGCAGAAGCTTCCAAATTTTACTTTATGGATTTTCTGTAATGAATGCCTGAGAGAAGCAGATGCTGACAGTTATAAAGGGTTTTTAATTTTATCTCTTCATCTCATATGAACAAGTAAATTGTCATACCTATATATGTATAAAATATCTGTTCATTCTGAAACTATTTTCACTTTCCATATGGAATGCATAACAAATAATATTAATCACTTTAACAAACAAAAAAAAATATTTAAAAGTAATTTGATCTTTAGATTTATTTAAGTAGTTTAAATAATGAACAGAACAGAGTAACGAAGGAAGGGTAAAGTAAAAGTGTCTCCATTTGCTATGAAGGTACATTTACATATGGGACATATCTTAAATGAATGGTAAAGACGCAAGTAGAAAATATAATTCATCTTAAGTGAATGGTAAAGATGCAAGTAGAAAATATAATTCTCAAGATATTTAATTAAACTAGTTAAATTGGTCTTTTGTTTGGAGAAACTTGAACAGACATGACTGCTTTCAGCAATATTTTACAGAATCGAGATTAAGAAAAAACAAACAAACAAACAAACAAAACCCTCAAAACACCAAAATCATTATTTTCCTTACCAGAAATGCACATAGAGAGTCTGAACTATAATTCCTTTAAACTTTAAAAAAGAGTTATGTTTACTGCAAAACCTGCATGGCAGATAATAATCTTTACAGCTTTAAGAATGTCTGTCTTGAGACACCTTAAAGTTATACATAGTCTAATAACGATTTGAAGGCTTTTGGACAAGAAACAGTGACTTTTGCCAATTTTGGAGAAGTGAAAATAATCTTTAAAGTCAAATTTACACAGTGGGCTAAAATATTCCTGATTGTGAAATTTACTGTTACTGAACTGTAACAAAGCACGTCCTGAAGAAAGGTAGTTCTTACTAGAAAGGGTTTTCTCAAGACAGAAAAATAATAGAAGAGCTAATTTTCACAGAAGCAGTGTCTACTCTGTGGAAAACCAATTTTGGAACAACATGGATGGTGGTATATACTGGGAAATAAACATGGAAGTTATTAATTATTTTAATTCACAACAGAAGAATCAAATAGAAATTCTATCAGTGCTACTTTTTTTTTAAAAAAGATTTTTGTGCATGTCTCAGACAAAAAGTTGGGCAGTTTATTCCTTTGATAACTGAAGAGAAGAAATAGGAAATAGCATCAGAAGCATATTTTTATTTAAGGCAATCAATTGGATATAAACTAGAGTAGTCAAGAAAATTAGGAGGCCATTTCTCTTGTATAACTGCTATTTGGAAATAAACACAAGTTTCAAACACAAAGGCCTTCCTCATTTAAATCAGTCAAACAAGCAAAAGCATTCAAAAGGCAAAATGTCCCTGTGCTGAAAGGTATCAAGGCTAAGAATATTCAAAACCCAAATCTTGTAAAATGAGGAAAGAATAAAAAAAATGTTTACCAAAGCAATAAAATCTTAGTTTTACTTAAATAAATTCAAATATCCAGTGGACTTTGACAGAGTTTAAATAACACTCTTGAAGCAATAGGAAGCGAGTTAATAGAAAGAGTCAGAGTTACTCAGTTACCATTTCACTGTCATTTCCCATTATAGAGTATGTGGGGAGAATTAGGCACCTTAATCAAGCTCAAATTCTAAACCCAGTGAACTCAATAAATCAGCTCTCATCTGATGATATCTAAGATTGACATTTAGAGTTACCTGTCTCCTGAGAGAAAGACTTGTTGCTTTCCTTCTGTCAAGATTGCAAGTATTACTTATGGTTGAGTGTTTGCTCTAAAATTTCAAACCAGATCCATCCTGTCTTTCCCAATGTGTGGTCTCATCAGCTCTTGCTGATGTTGCTCAAGCTTACCATTTAGGTTTTAGCAGTTATTTCAAAAAATACTTCATGTCCCAAGTATGAAAGAACATGCTTTGTTCTTTCTTTGCCAGAAATGAAGTCTGAACTGAAGTGGTTCAGTTAATACTGAAACAGAATGAACTCTGGAGAGATAGGAATGTGATATTTTTCTGGGATGGGTGACATTCCTATTGAAATTGTAAACTTTTGTATGCATTACTTAATACATTTGTTTTTAAGCAGGTATGAGAAAAGCTCTTAATGAATACATAGCTTTTGCCCCATTTTGAAGTCAAAGCAGAGCTGAGGAACTGATCCAGTTTCAGCGGGGAAGCATCAGCAGGTCTTTCCCAGAGCTATGTAAATCTTTTAGGTCCTTCCATACATTCTAACTTATTATTTTAAAAGTAGAATGTTTTTGATCCATTAATGAGCCCTGCAGTGAGGAGAAAACATAAGAATATTTTGCATAACCTTTTGAAGCATCTCATTCTCTTGTATTCAAGTGTGATTTCCATAAAACTCAGTAGAAAGTAAAGAACCATTGTGATCACAAAACTTACACTTTGACAGTTCTAGAGACAATAGAACGTCAAGGAAACAATGGTGAAAAAAAACACTGCAACGTCATACCATGATACAGCTCAATAAAAGTGCTGTGTTTTTAAAAAACAGCTTTCATTGAATACTTGCTCATTTAATTAACATATTGCTGCATAGACTTTCTTTCTCCAGAATCTGAATCTAAATGTTTGAGCAACTGACTGTTATTACCTGCCATCTATTCTATAAAAACAATTGAACATATGTGCACTATTCTAAAATATCTGCTAGCAGAATGTTGAAGACATTTGACTCAATTTGAAACTACTTTTCTTCATCAGAAGAAAAATAATTACTTCTATTTAAACAATAAACACATTTACAAGAATAACAGGAAAGTTTCAAAAGTTTCTGGTTACAGATGGGTTAGATCACAAATACCTTCTGCTTTTTCATATCCAAAGGGAACAAAAGGCTATGTACCTTCTCTGAACCTCTATATTTATCTAAACTAAGTTAATTAGAGAGACAAGTGTCAGCTACTTAGAGACAAAGAACCTGGGGAAGGAGCAAGTAGCTCAATGAACCATGAACTATAATAAATAGGTCAGCATTAGGGGATACTTTTAAGTTCTGGAATCTGGATAAAATTCTGTTTTAACATGAATTCGTTACCAAAAAGTATCATAGAACCGTAGAATGGTGTGGGTTGGAGGGGAACCTTGAAGATCATCTATTTCCAAAGCTCCTGCCATGGGCAGGGACACCTTCCACTAGACCAGGTTGCTCAGAGCTCTATCCAAACTGGCCTTGAACACCTCCAGGAACAGAGCATCCACAACTTCCCCAAGCAACATGCTCCAGTACCTCACCATCACCACAGTAAAGAATTTTTTCCTCACTTGTAATCTAAACCTACTTTCCTTCAGTTTGAAGCCATTCACACTTCTTCTGTCACTGCACATTCTTGTAAATTCCTTCTCCATGTTTCTTGTAGGCTCACTTCAGGTACTGGAAAGAGACAATTAGGTCATCCTGAAGCCTTCACTTTTCCAGGCTGAACAAACAGAATTCTTTCAGACTTTCCTCATAGGAGAGGTGCTCCAGCCCTCTGATCAACTTGACATCCTTCCTCTGGACTTGCTCCAACAGGTGAATGTCTGTCCTGTGTAGAAGGCTGCAGAGCCGGACGCAGCACTCCAGGGGGTTTCACAATAACAGAGCAGAGGGGCAGAATCACCTCCCTGGACCTGCTTTTGATGAAGCGCAGGATACAATTGGCTTTCTGGGCTGCAAGCGCTGCCCAGGGGGACTGCGTGAGTGCTGCGTGTGGGGGGAATAACACAGCTTGAAGTGAAACCGTACAATATAAACCACAAGTCCTAAGCTTAAACTGTAAGTGTCTCTGATTCCGGAGGGTTGTCGCCGTGTTGTCTCTGCTTCTAAAGATGTTCCTTCCAGGATCTGTAGTCTGTGCTGCCTCCCACATATTTCCACCTTAGTTCCTGGTTTTGTTTGAAGACAATTATTGACTTGTTAAGTCATGGTTAACTTGTCCACCAGGATTCCTAAGCTTTCTCCACAGACATGCTTTCCAGCAGGTCAGCTTTTAGTCTGTACTGATGAATAGGGTTATTCCTGCCCACGTTCAGAACCCCGCAATTGCCCTTGTTGAATTTCAGTAGCTTCATCTTGGCCTAACTCTCTAATTTGTCCAGGTTTCACTGAATGGCATGTTGGTATATGGCTGATATACATGAATGGCATATCAGCAACTTGTCCCAGTTTTTTAAAATGAGCAAACCACATCTCTACTGAGCAGATCCCTCAAGAGGTCAAAGTTCACTTTCCTGAAGGCCAAAGTCCACTCTCTTGAACTGAAGGCTAGTGGCCATTCTGTGCATTTTCCTTTCTGTTCTAAGGATCATTAACTCTACTGTTTCATGGTCATTGAAGCCCAGGATGCTCCTGAGCTTCATATCCACCACCAGTCCTACCTTGCTGGTGAGAACTAGGTCCAGCACAGCACGCCTTGTCATTGGCTCCTCTATCCCATGAAGAAGGAAGTTGTCATCAACATATTCAAGGAACCTCCTAGATTGCTTATGTCCTGTTGTGCTGTCACTCCAACAGGTATCAGGGTGGCTGAAGCCCCCCATGAGGATTAGGGCTTCTGAATATGAGGCTGATCCTATCTGTCTGTAGAAGGTCTCATCAGCTTGGTCTTCTTGGTCTGGTGGCCTTTAGCAGACCTCCACTATAGTGTCATCTGTCCCTGCCCTTCTTTTAATTCTGATTCATAGGCCCTTGATCAGCTCTTCAGTCATCTCCAGGCAGAGCTCCACGCACTTCAGCTGGTCATTGACATAGAGGGCAACACGGCCTCCTTGTCTTCCCTTCCGTATCCTTCCTAAAGAGCCTGTATTCTTCCATTGCTACACTCCAGTCATAGGAACCACCCTACTAAGTCTCTATGATGCCAATAAGGTTGTAGCCCTGCAGTTGTGCATACATCTCTATCTCCTCTTGTTTATTTCCCATGCTTCATGTATTTGCATAGAGACATTTAATTAGGAATGAAGTTGATTTACAGGATTGAGTGGCTGCAATTCCTTTGTGCTGCTCTTCAGGTCCTCCCCTGCTGACCTGGGGTCCATCTCCAGGCTCTGGACATCTGTCGCCAGCATTGGCATCCAGCTGGTAGGAGTTGGATTGACTACTAGGTGGAGGTAGGACTGAGGTCCCCCCCCCACCCCCCAGCAAGTTTAGTTTAAAGCTCTCTTCACCAGCTTGGCAAGCCCAAGACTGAAGATGCTTCTCCAGTTCTCTGAGAGACAGACCCCATCTGTCCACAGTAGAGAGGGTTTCTCAAAGTGAGGCCCATGGTCTAAGTAGCTTTGGCTGTTGTACCATTTGTTGATTCACCACATTCAACTGGCTCTTTCAAACCCTTTCCTGTTGGCCAGGACCATTGGTGTTCTCAGATGTGCATTCCAGATTTTTACTTTTGATGTTCAAACCAGCCACATTGACGTTCCAATCGGTTTTTAATAGGAATAGCACTAAGGTTCCTCCAGTGTGAGGAG
The DNA here is from genome assembly GCA_035041135.1 of Platyrinchus mystaceus. Lineage (NCBI taxonomy): Eukaryota > Metazoa > Chordata > Aves > Passeriformes > Tyrannidae > Platyrinchus > Platyrinchus mystaceus. Next base: position 96,887,799 of record JAWWLV010000088.1, on the reverse strand, counting down.
GGAATAGAATGACAGAAACAGTTCTATGAAATTCTCTCAGCCTAGCCTGGTGAGCCTGTCAAAGGTATGACAGTCAGCATGTACTACATTTAAATAGGCAGAGCTATGAAGAGGCATATTAGCTGATTGGATATGATGTTATCAAGCAATGTATCAAATGTAATGTCTGTTAAAACCTTGTCTCAATAGTTTTTAAACTTCATTCAGTAATACAGTAATGAGCAAAACACAAGCACTCTTATGGAGTTAAGAGCTTGCAAATTGAGAAGAAGCCTTAGTCTTTAATCTCTTGTGTACTAACTCCGGTTAATAGATTCTCTCTCAAGCATTTAATGAAAGATATATATTAAGCTTAATTTAAGTAACCATTGTAACTGACACAAGTTGATATTTATACCATATTTAAAGCAATAGCTTTCTTCTTACTGAATGTATTCATGTCTATTTCCTCAGAATATGTTTCTATAAATTTTAATTAAAATTTTCTAATAAAGAAAAATTAGCCACAAAAGCCAGACATCTGGCAATCCAATATTTCTGAAAAGAAACAAAATGAAATCAAGACAAAAAGGAACAAGAGACAGCTGATTTCAATACTTCGTAAGTATTCTGATTTCTTTCCTTTAATTCTTTGCTCTGAGATAAATCTTGTAGAAAATAACTGCATATATAAAAACAATGTGTATGGAAACAATGTTTGTAGAACCCATGTCTTATTTAATGACTACATTTTCAAGTTAAATATCTAAATTATATGCTAAAGATACAATAAGTCCTTTTATAAGAACTATAATTTTAAAAAGGAAGTAAGTTCAGTGTATTCAGCCTACTGAGATGCTTGAATGTGCCAGACAGATATATTTGTCAATTTCTTTTTATATGTATATTTTTTTTTTCCTCTCAAGAAGCTTTAAGTATTTTGAGGAGAAATGTTCTGCTTTTCTTACAGTTTAGAGGCAGAGTCTTTGGTGGCAGCTTTTGGTGGGTTTGTTGAAAGAGGTTGACTTTCTGCAGTGATTACACTTCTTTATAAGTAAGATTTGTTAAAAAATACTGTAGATTTTCTAAATTTGTTTTAATATCAAAAGGGGAGAAGAAAGAAGGAGAGCTGTACGGTGGAACATGCACTTACGTGTTTTACTGTCCTAAAAACTTCTATGGCTCAGGCTACATAAATTCAGTCTTCCAAAATAAACTTTGAAAATAAGCATTGATGCACTTACGATTTTCAAATAGACAATATTAAAATAGTGGTTCAATAATTTTTGTTCTTTCTGTTGTTATGCTTGTTTGCCTTTTACTATTTGTTATAATGGGAGTATTAAAAAGTCTCTATAGCTCTGACAAGATCTTTCTATTATAAGTTCCATTATGAAATACATGAAACTGTAATTCTTATATTCTTCAGGATATATTCAAATAAGTGCTCCTGACACTTTTCAGGAACATGTAGAATTATTATAGATGTCACTTTGTATCACTTTATTAATTACTCAACTGTAACCTCCTTTTTAAGTCAAGTTTATTTTTGTTGGGTTTTTTTTTGGTTGTGGGGTTTGTTTTTTTCTTTTTCAGTAAGGACCAGGTTAACATGAAGGTTGGCAGGTAAGAATTGCAACTGCCATAAACCTTGCTTCTTGCCTTGAACTAGGAATTTAGACAAAGTGTCATCACAGTCAGTACTGTCAAAAGCCCATAGTTCAGTGCCTAAAACACTGAAAAAAAAGGGCAAAACAGTGAAAAAAAGAGGTTAATGGACTCCTATCATTTTTTGCCTCTTTAGTATCTAATATATATAAAGATAATAATGTGTGAAAAAGTCTTGGAGTTTTAAAAGAGAAAGTAAAACTACATTGGAATTATTCAAATTCTTGACATTTGCTCCCTGGAATCTGCCTAAGGTTTCTATATTTTTCCTTACCCATCTAGGATATTCTGACATTACCTCATTGAAGGCACAATGACATCAATAGACTTAGTTAGAAAATAAATAGTCTGATTGGAATTCTAACAAAAAAGACCAGACTGTGTTAAAATCATTAAAAAAGTCATAAAGTTTTAATATTTTCAATATTGATAAAATCTGTATTTCTTTTCAAATTAAGATTTTTTTCCCCCATGATTCAGTACTAAAAAGGACACAATAAAAATGTAAATCCAGCCAAAATCACATCTTGTGCAGATTATATATTTTAAAATTATAATTACAGCACATATGGTAGCTGCAAACTCCACAATTTTTAGCTTTTTTTTTCACAGTACTTTTGATTTTCAAAAAATCAGCTAGGCAGTAAGAAAATTGGTCTTTAAGCTATTAGATTACTAAGTCAAATCAAAGTCCAAAGTAGACTGAAAATTTTTTATTGCCAGAAATGTTACTGAACACAGTAATTTCAATATATGTATCTTTGCTTTCCCTTTAAAGTCCTCCTACTGAAGGTATATGAATGGGGAGATGCACACAGTACTAGAAATGGCTCGATAAAGATCTTCCAAGAAATTTCAATTGAATGCCCTGTACTGAGACAGGCAGAAGTGAAATTATCCCAAAACCACAACACTTGAAAACCACAATTAATTGAATGTAACAGGTTGATAAATTCTTCCGAGCTCTTAGTTGCAGTGAGGAAGTAGTGGAATTTGAACTTGAGGAAAGATTTCTCTGAGGAGAAATTGCATACTGTGGGGCAGGATGAGGATTCAAGGTGAAGTATTTATCAATAACAGACTGGCTATCACACTGATTAGGCAGTTCATTGTGTCACAGAAAGTACAAATCACATATAAAACTCATTTATTTAGACCTTCACCATGACAGGCATTTAGTTTCTAGTGAGTTGTAACAAAAAAATGCTACATATCTCTTAAAATTAAGCTAAATTTTTGACAATTTCAATCTTTTTGTTTGTATTTTGCACATCTTATATCTGCTCCTGCTAATCATCACATAGAGTCATGGATTACCTTCCATGTCTTGCGTGCTATCGTGATGTGTCAGGAATTTCTCAGTCAGGATTGCTCAAAGCAGAATAGCAAAGAAATTCTGCTTTGTGTCTAATTCTCCTTTGAAACCCAAAATATGAAAGCGATGTGATGGCAGATGGAGATAACAAGTTGGAGATACACTAAAGGAATGTATTTTCAAAATGTAAATGAATTAAAAAAGGGATTCATGCTAACCTCAGATGCCAAACTTAGGTGCTGAAATGCTGAGCCTGTGCATTTAGCATAGTCAGTGGAGAGAGGTAGCAGTTAGGAATCTGAGCTAGAAACATTACTTAATCTGAGTGCCATTACTTACCCTGGATACAAAACCACTTTTCCTAAATTGACCCTCTCCTCTGAATTATAAACGCAATGTCATGAAAATAGATTTTTTTTGTTACTGCTCTGACATGAAGAGGGTTTTTTCTTTCGTGGCGGGCTTTTATTTCATGTGCAATTATGGAAAAAACAGGTGCAACTCATTGTGAAGACTTCGAAAACCAAAGCCCTCGCTTTGCAGAGGTGGGCAGTCAGGCTGTATTTTGTCTTTTATGTGTTGATTTCTTCACTTTCCAGTCTCCATTAAGACTAGGTTAATTAAGAGCTGTAAGGGTACCACAAGGCATGAATTTGTAGGACATTTTTATATGAGTTAGTGAAATGCTAACTGACTACTTAGTTAGGGGGGGCCCCTGGTGGCCTAGCGGTTAAGATGCTGGTCTCTCAGCACCAAGGCCACAGGTTCAAATCCCAGTCCTGCTTCAGG
>JAWWLV010000088.1:96828328-96883312 GCA_035041135.1 Platyrinchus mystaceus | reverse complement strand
AAAAATCCATTGCGCAGGCTTGAAAGGTAAAAACACCTTTCCCAGATCTTCGTTCGCGAAGACTGGCCACTTATTTACTTAGTTAGGGAAGAATACTTTCAGTCTTGGGCAAAAAAAAAAAAGGTATTTCTATATAAAGCTAAAGAATTCATAATATACATATCAACAAATATATTTTTAATGGAAATTTACATAATGGTAATGGGACTCAAGCAGATGGAGAAAATTTTACTTGGGCTGTGTGTGATATCCTACTGTATGACCTAAATAAAACACTGCATTATGTTTAAAGTAATGAAGTCTGCTTGTAACTATTATAAAGGACCACTTTCTCCTGTCCCTAAATCAGTCACATTCAGGGACACTTTCAGTCAGAATCACTTTATCCATTGCTAATAAGTTAGAGGATTTACCTGCAGGTTTCTCATAAAGACTTATAGTATGAAACAGCATTACAAGAAGCGATAGGAATCTTGCACAAACTTCAGTTGATCTGCTGATGATGTTTTTTGTTTCTGTAATATAGTGTGTTGTCAATGATGTGAATCAATACCTGAGAGTGGGTGAACCTCCCAGTGTGCTCTATGTAGTACCTGGCTGAATGCTTACAGCAGAAGTTTTTAGTGATGCTGCATTAGAATGTATTTTCATTGCTTGAAGCTGCAGAGAAAAAAGCTAATTACCTAAAACTTTGTTGAATACCTTCTGCCAATGAATTAAAAAACAAAAACAAAAACAAAACAAAACAAAAACCCCACAAAACAAAACAAACAAAACCAACCAACCAAACAAACAAAAAACAACCAAATAAAAAAAACCACCACAAACCCTCACATGGTGAACTGACCCTAACCAGCAGCTAAGCGTATCTCCCTCCTTGGTGGGGAGAGAGAGAGTCAGAATAGTAAAAGCTGAAAACTCATGGGTTGATATAAAGGCAGTTTAAGCTTAATAGGTAAAGCAAAAACTGCACACACATGCAATGCAAGGCAAAGCAAGCAATTAATTCACTACTTCCCATTGGTAGGCAGATGTTTCACCATTTCCAGGAAAGCAGGGATCCATCATACTTAATTATTACTCAGAAGACAAATACCACAACCATGAACATACTTCCTTTCTCCTCCTTTTAGTGATACTGTGACACTCTTTTAGTGAACTCTTCTATAGGAAAGATCACAAAGAGCATTCTTTAAATCATCTCTATTTCATGCACTCTGAAATATTTAATTTCTCCCTTCTGGGAGTTTTTTGAAGATTTTCTATCCACCAAGTGCAAAACTGCCATATACATTGAAAATGCTTGTTAAAAAAAAAAAAAAAATTAAAAATATGTGTGGAACTGGATAACAGACCTAAACCAGAAGAATCTTGTGGGTTTTTTTAAGATTAATAGTATATTACAAAACTAAAACAATATCTTTCCTTTCTAACTATGATGAAGTGGGAAATGGGTAGGAGCATGATTTATTGCATAGTTCAAAAAGTGCCTCTGCCAAGATCCTTGCAGGAAGAATACAGCATGAACTTGTGTTGTTATGAATCATTTGTCAACATAGGTGGAATCAACAGAGAGAGCAATATATTAATGAGTAACAGCTCCAATTCTAAAGTCAGCCTTGGCTTTGTGTTTGGTGATATTCCAGACAACAGCAACAGTTAAAATTTTCTACATCTAAGTCCATGATCAGTTCTAAGATTTTCTGTAAATCCTATCTACTATGTACAGCATTACAGAACAGAGACATAAATTACCATATTCTCTTGTCTTAAAGCTGTAAGATATACATACACACAAGAGAAATACGTTTTAGGTACGCTTCCTAAATCCTTTTCTGAAGAAGGAAATTCCTTCATGGATCAGACCTGAAGTACTAAAACAGAGCCTTTTATTATTAAAGGCCTGGTTCATTAGTGTTCATAAATCATCAGTAGCTGCAACAGGCCTGACTAGTGCAATAGTGTAGCAGAGCTTTGCTAGTTTCAATGAAGTGTCTGACCTATATCTGTTCCAGAGCCCACTGCTCAAGAGACAAATCAAATCAAACTGCTTTAAGACGTGCAGTGTGTTTTACTCCAAAGAAATTAAGGGGATCACTTGGAGCCGACGAATCTGAAAGGTGATGAAACTATATTTTCCAAGTCCTTATCTCAAATGATAGGTTTACAATTTCACTGCCCTGTAGGAGTGTCAGTGGCAGCAAGACAGGCCTGCCTGACTGAATATGTGTGCTCCTGAGCCAACTTTCCAATGACTGTGAGCACAGATAAAGCAGTAATGACAGAAAACCAGTCTCCTAACAATTACTTTAGATGCAAAGCATTGTGCAAATATTTAGGGGAAAAAATGACAAAATCATATTAAGGATAATAAATATGCTTTCATGCTACTTCACAGTTGATAAATTATTAACAGCTTAACTTTTCCAGTCAATGTGCATGTGCAGGGAAGCTTCACTAGTTTTCAAGACTCTATAGACTCGCTCCTGGCAGAGACCTCCAGTTGCCATCCCCCTAGTACTTGAGAACCATAACTCAACAAGGTAACTGTCATGGCAGAGGACTAAAGGAAACTTTAAAATATGTCATTAATTAATGAGTCCATGTGTGGCACAGTAAAAGTCCTCTGTGCAGTGACTGGAGGAAGAATTTATCTTTTATTTTTCATGCAGCCTTTTACTCAATCTATTTACAAGGCAATTAATATTCTGACCAACCAGACTCCTGCATGGACCCTAAAGACTATTATCTATGTCAAATATATAAATTATAAGGTCAGAGAAAATACTTTACTCATGTGAGTGGAATGTTTTCTTCTGCTAGTCTCTTCAAATAGCAACTGTCTATTTGAACAGAATGTTTTTATTTTCCAGAAAAATGTTAATCATAGTAGAAGATGTTCACAGAACTGGAAATATGCTGTTTCTTTTTCACTGTCTTTGTATTTAAAAATCTTCATTTATATTATCAAAAATCACTGCTGCTGATGAATGCAATGATAAGGCAGGAGTATCAAGACAAAACCTGATGTTTCTGGAAATTATTTGCCACAGATAAGATAGAATCTTTCTCTTTAATGTGCAGCACTATGAAATTCTACACATAATAATCATTTATCTTAGAAACTCACACTGACAACAGTTTAAAAAAAAATCATTGTAAAATAATTCGCTGAATCATAATGTGAAGGGTCTTACATCATATCAACATAAAAAAGTTGAAAGATATGTTTTGTTCAGTATCAGTAAGCATTTGTTGTGTTTAGTGTTTTGTTTATTGTTTGGCTTTTCTGTTTGCAATTATGTACTTTTTTTGGTGTAATTTCCTAAGATAACACAATTATTGTATTTTTATGAAAGAAATCTTTTGATAATCTTCCATGTGGTAATCTTTCTTCTTGTGATAATCTTCCTTTGCTTCCTGGGGAAATCTTTCTTTTCTCCCTGGAGATTCCTGCTGGAGCAAAGCAGGCTCAGGGGGACCTTATTGCTCTCTAAAACCAGATGAAAGGAAGTTGTAGTGAGGTGAGGGTCAGTCTATTCTTCCAGGTAACAAGTGACAGGATGAGAGGAAATGGCCTGAAGTTGCACTAGGAGATGTTTAAACTGGATATTAGAATAGGCTACCCAGGGCAGAGGTGGAATCACCATTCCTGGAAGTGTTCAAAAGGTATGTGGATGTGGCACTTGGGGATGTGGTTTAGTGGTGAACACAGTGGTGCTTAGTTAACAGTTGGGCTCGATGATCTTGGAAGTCTTTTTCAAAATGAATGATTCTATGATTTTATGTGCAATATTTAAAATTTCATTTGGCCTTTGGAAGAAATTGATTTCACATTCAAAATCAAACTGTTAAGTCAGATTATGTGGAGAAAGACGGTTGGGGCCCTGTAATATGCTAAATACATTCAAATCTCCAAACTTATCTTCTCCAGCAACCCAGCTTTTAAGTAAGGTAAAAGGCTAGATAGAGGCATAAAGAATATTGCTAGATAGCAGCTTTTGGGAAAAAAGCTAACTGCTTGCAATTTATTCTTTGCAACCTCTTGAGAATACAGCTAACCAAAATCAAGTTTAATAACACAATAAATGTGTAAAAAATACCATGCTTCATGATAAATAAGTGAGATAAACATGATTTCTAGTCTTCATAGAGAATATCCTTCAAGAAAATGAGCATTTGCCAATGCAATCAGTGCAGGCAGCATGTCACATCTATCAATATTTAGGCAGCTAAGGTTACAAAAATATGAAATTAAGATATATAATTTTGAGAGATGACAATGCAACTACAGGCAGTTCAGGATTAACCAAAAAAGATTTATGTATCACAGAGACAGACTTTCTTTTAGATGTGTTTAATTTCTGTAACCAGTGCTCCACCACTTCTGTGTTGCCCTATCACTTCTGCCTGCAAAGACAAGACAATCTCAGCTTCTATAATTAATTTTATTGATGCATTTTTTGATTTATGGAAATCTGAATATGAAGATGTTGGAAAAAATATGTGGTAAAGAGATAAAGTGTGTAATTTCTACTCCTCTGATTGTTTTCATCTCTAAATTGCAACAAGAAATTCAAGAAGCATTTGTAAAACAATCTCAGGCACATAATTAGATTCTTGGGGTGTCTTGCCATGGGCCAGGAGTTGGACTCAAGGATCTTGATGGGTCCCTTCCAACTCAGCATTTTCAATGATTCTTTGAAATATATGAAAATCATTAAACACTAAGTATTTTTCACAAATATAATTAATAAATTATATTCTTTATTAATATTTTTCAAAATCTATAACTTGCCAAACAACATTGGTTATTTATATTATCTGAAAAGTGTGAAAGAAAGTTAAAAATATTAAAATAAGGGAACAAAAAAAAAAAAAGAGAGAGAGAAAAAAAAGACCAAAATATTTTGTGGTTTGACCAGCATCAGATCTTAAAGTTTCTTTTTTTTCTATGGAGATCAAAAAGAAAAAATAAATCTAAACCTTAACAATTGCAGCTCTTGTTTGAATAAGCAATGCATCAAAAAACATAAATGTTTATTTCATTTTTTAATTTCTTTTCTGAAATTGTTGTTGCTTTCCCTTGTAACAGCTTGTCTACTTCTTCAGAAAATGAATTCTATGTGTTTTAAAAAAGTTATTTTTTAGTAAATCAAAACTTATGTTTTCTTTAAGAGTATGATATTGAGATTTTAGGATTTATTTTTGCTAAATCGTTGTAACAAAGATAAAAAAGTTGTTTTCAGCTTTGATTTTTTTGGCAGTTGTACAACTTGTTATAAAGAAGGCATCAAATCAGTAGAAAGACTGACATTCCATGTCACTAAGACTTCTAATTAAAGCCATGATAGTTTCTTTTGTCAAAAATATGTTTGCATAAGTGAAATGAAGCTATCAGTTTTAAATTAATAGCTAAATGTGGACTTAAATTACTAATGAACATAAAATGTCAAAAATATGAAAAATCATTCAAAATAATTTTTTTCTAATACAAAGACATACAGAAAAAAAGGATATTAATAAGATGATGAATATGATTGTAATTATTTTCTATGAGTATGATTAGAATAAGTATACAATATAAAATCTTAAGCAGATGACGAAACACTTGTTGGGCCAAAAGATAATAGTTGAAATGATAAACACTAACATAAGATTGAACTGTATTTCTGTGCATCCTTCTAGACTATGGAGCATAATGACACTTGCCAAAAAATGCTGCATCAAAACATAGTCCCTTCTTATCCATCTAAGCTGGAACTTACATCATCTCAGCATAAAGAAAAATAAAATAATAATAAAAAAATTGAGAAAGATTTTGATACAGTATCAATCAACATAGGTGGAGAAAAGAACATGTAAATATTTTTATTATTGAAGAAATGCCCTGTAACTGTAGAATGCACAACTTGGGTGATTATTCTCTCTTTTTCCAGTGGCACATTATTATTGAAGCTTTGGGGTTTTACTTCAAATTTAATGTTCTTTATGGGTTACCAGGAGACATTTTGCAGTCTGCATCATGTAACATAAATTTTCTGTAGATTTTTTGAAAGTACATGTAAACTGTGTGGTTTCCCACCATTGAAAAGGACTGAACCATTCCTTTTGCCTTCTACATTTCTAAATAGGCAAACTTGCATGCAAGAGTTAGAAATCTCATATCCAATTATGCTAGGACTCTTTTCCATAGAAATATTTCATCTGTCTCATCTCAATATCCTTCACTTGATGTAGTTACTTATCCAGTCATGAATCCACATTTTTTTTAAATGGTCAAAATGTAAATCAAAACTGTATTCTCATTAAAAATACTAGTACCATAAAATTTTATTTTGGTGTAAACCATATCAAGAAAAAAATATGTGAAATAATTTTAGCTTCATCATAAAACCCCAACTATATGATTTTTAGAAAGAAATAGTCATAGTTATTAAAATTTCAACACTTCAATTCCCTCAGTATCCTACAAAAGACAGAAGCATTATTAATTTAAAATTTTTGTCCTTCTTTAATGATAAAACCAATATCAGCTTTATATCAAAACCTTAAAAATATAAACTTCATGAAGATAGAATAAGAAATGTTAATGTGGAAAAATCATGCCAGAAAAATTTCCTATGAAAATACACCTGAAACTAACTCTTAGGATTAATAATTAAAATAACTAAAATTTAAAAAAATAATAATGAAAGACAATGTGGGGTTTTTTATTATTTATTATTATGTTGGCCATGTGTTGGACTTCTTGCTTAGACTAAATAAGTAATAAATATCAGGAAATCAATTCATTTTTTTCTGTGAGAGAGTCAAAACAATTCAGTCTCATGTGCAGACTTTTACTTTTTAGTTAGTCAAACTAAACATTGTTTAATAAGACCATTAGGGAAAAAGAAAAGGAAAGAAAATCCAGACAACAGGGATTTCTGTGTCAACAAATATTTGGCATGTCCACCACAGAATAAATCCTGTACACAGGAAATTAGAAGTCCAAAGGACATGTTGCAATTTCAATGGGAGGGAAGAGGAGTGAAAAAAGAATCAGATTATTACGCAGAGACTGTTGTTTTCTAATAAAGTTACATCTTCACAGGTTGCAGTCAGGGGATGGTAATTCTGGGGATAAGTTTACAGTATGCCCATGACAATTATCTATTTTCTTTAGTTGCTTTAATTCTAGTGGTAAAATAAATAGTATTTGTGTCTGTTCAGTTCATTGTATCCACAGCTGTTCACCATCTTGTTGAGGGAAGTAATGTAGGAATTTACCTAGTCAATATCTGCTGAAAAGCTCTGATTACAGAGTGAGTGGACCCAAAACTCAGCCTAAGAACTGGAAAATACAAATTCTATTTATTGATACGTAAATGAGAAGGAGTGACATGAGACAGAGCAGTAATAATCCAGAAAGACTAGTTGATGAAAATCCAAAGTTTTCTACATTTTACAGGATTTCTCTGATTATATTAAAGAGTAATTACACATATTCTGAGATATCTCAAGTGTTGGAATAAGCTTTTGCTCAATAATTTTTTGGGTAAGAGTTTTGTTACCTAACTAGTTCTTCAGTTTCTGCTATCAGCAGCAGAACTCATAAAAGGTTCAATGACTTTAGACTGCAGGCTACAGGGAATATCACTGGACTTGCAGTAGTTATGGTGGTGAGTCAGCAGAGTGAAAATGCAAATCCAAACAAAACACAGTATTCCATCACAAGCCAAGGAATTAAAATAGGAAACAAAAGTTCCATGCATCCCAAAGCTCCACAGTTGGCCGGTTGCAATTTTACTCTTCATTTGTCTGATGCCATCAGATGGAGAACTTAAGTAAAGTTTGGCAGAAGTTCAAGTGGCCTGGATGTTAAATTTGTTAAGGCTCTGCAACTTTCTTTGAATACACTACAAGGAGTGATTATACATAATTCAAAATCATAACTGAAGGTGTAATAGAATCTCTCACCTACAGGATGTACTTCAGTTGGGCACAGGCTGCATGTATTTTCCAGTGTAGTGAATTATTTTAATTGCTTGTGACAAATTAAGATGCAGTCTTTCATTGAATCAGTTAGCTACAGCAGATAGGCTGAAAATGACAGACAACAAAATAATGATAACTAAGAAATTAGGCATATGAGAAAGGTTCTTTAAAAAAACCCCTGTAACTAGTTTGGATCACAGCAGCCTTTCTTGTCATTGTGAGCTTTATTAATCAATATAGACATAGAGAAACATCCTTAATAAATGAAGAGTGTGGAAGCTACCTGTTCCTCTAGGGCTATATAAGATTGTTGAAAGCTAAAGAAAGATTCAAATCTATATTTTCCATTTTAAATGAGAGCATATATACTCTATCTCAGCAGTTAAGCATGGTTAAGAGTCATCTTACTGAAATTTTAAGAGTCTGTTTGCTTACCGCTTCTCCTTTGTTCTACCTAAAATTTGTCTGGAAATGCTAACTGAAATCTAGAGGCATTCTGAAATTCTTGTATGTCAAAACATCCTCTGTTCTTGTTATGAGTTGACAAGAGGAATTTGGATGCATTGATCCATGGGGTTCTTTCGGCAAGGTGGAGTAAGGTCATAAAAGGAGAGGAAAAGACATGGATCCTGTGCAAGCTGCTTAACATTACTAATCACAACACAAAACAGAAAGAAACAGAGTAGGACAATCTATTTGACCTCCCACTGCTCATTCTTTCCCTATCTCTAGTGATACATACTTAAGTATTTTTTTTTATATATATGCAATATATTGTCATGATTTAACCCCAGCTGGCAACAAAGCCCCACGCAGCCACTCACTCCCCCACCAGCAGGATAAAGAGAGAATGGGAAGGGTAAAAGCTAGGAAGCTAGTGAGTTAATGACAATTAAATAGGGAAAGCAAAATCCATGCTCAAAAGCAAAGCAAAACAAAGGATTAATTCAATGCTTTCCATGGTCAGCAAGTTTCTAGCCATTTCCTGGAAAGCAGGGCCCCATCATGCACAATGGCTGCTTGAGAAGACAAGTACTGTCACTCCAGACATCCCTCCCTCTTCCTCCTTTTTCCCTCATTTTATATCCTGGACATGACGTCATACAGTATAGAATATCCCTTTGGTCAGTTGGGGTCAGCTGTCCTGGCTTTATCTTCTCCCAGTTTCCCAATTACCCCAATCTCTTCACCAGCATGGTGGTACGAAAAGCTGAAAAAGTCTTGTCTCTGTGTAAGCCCTGTTCAACAATAACAAAAACATCTCTATATTATCATCACTGTTTTCAGTACAAATCCAAAACATAGCCTGACACCAGATACTATGAAGAAAACCGCCTCCAGCCCAGCCAAAACCACCACATGTGTATACAGGGACACTTTTTCTCTCTAGCATCAGGAAGTTACTAGAAGAAGAATAGTTATCATAGTAACACTTTTAAGAAGCTCAAGTGAATTAGTTTTTTGAGAAAATGTTGAATGAATCAAATGTTCCTTAATGGTGTATGTATAAAATTATAGGTTTAGTCTAACAGACAAAATAATTTCCATGGTTAATATGTGAAAGCTGATGCTGGAACAATAATCTCACTTTCGGTTAAAAAGGAACTTAACCACAGAAAGAGCATACCAAAGGCAGTGAACTTACCTTCATCAGACATGAAGTCTGATCTGTCTGGAGAGAAGACTGTGTGAGAAAGAGGTAAAATGTTAAATCCTGCATCTTGCTTGACTGCGACAAAATCAGAAGGCAGAGCATAAGCATTTAGCAGGTCAAATTACAAGCAGGTCTGTTTGGTTATGGACCAGATAGAGAAGTCTTGTTTAAATCATTTCAGGGCAATGAGGCAGGTGACACAGTACTCATGGAGCTGCTTAGCCACTACAAAACCACTTACTATTAACATTAAATCACTTTCAGTGTGTTTCATGGGAAGGCTGAGAGTTGTCCCGCTTCTCAGTGACTTGGAATGCTACTGGATTTTTGGGAACTGATTTCAAGTGCAGGCCTGCTATCAGGCTTCTGAAAAGTTGGTCTGAAATTTAATTTCTGCACAGCTGTAAAAGAGTGAATATACTAGGCTATATGTGCAATATTTATCACATAACAAGCAGATGTGCTGAATCACAGAATCCTGTTATAAACCACGCTTATCAGGCCCCTCTGCGCTTTGTTCTCTAATTCTTTTTCACTCAATATGTTCAATAATAGAATGCAAGGTTGTAAGGGACCTCCAGGATCATCTGGTCCAACCTTTCTTGGCAAAAAAAGTGAAATTTTAAAATACTGGGGAATCTAAAACTTCCATGGGGAGACTATTCCGATGGCTGATTGTTTTCATTGTGAAAAATTTTCCTCCTGTGTCCAACTGGAATCTCCCTAGGAGTAACTTGTACCCATTATGCCTTGTTTTTTCCATGTGACTCAATGTAAAAAGGAAGTCTCCATATTCTTTGTATCCATGCTTTAAACACTGGAACATGGTGATGAGGTCTCCTCTAAGTCTTATTTTCTCAAGGCTGAACACACTGAGTTGTCTCAGCCTTTCCTCATATATCAGGCTTCCCAGTCCTCGGATTATCTTTGCTGCCCTTCTCCGGACCCTCTCTAGACTGTCCACACCTTTTTTTTTATAGCATGGTCCAAAAATGAACATAGTATTCCCAATATAGCCTGACAAGTGCTGAGCAGTATGCTGTTCTCACACCTTGAAGTAGCAGGAGTAAAACGTACAGGGGACTTTAATCTTGCCACTAGAAAAGAAGTGCATAGAAAGTTCTTCTATGTTCAACAAATTCCTTATGAACTATGGAAAATTATCTCAATCCTGTCTACTGGTATTTCAAATACACCCAATTAAAATTTTCTGCTATGATTTCCATAAAGAAAACTCTCAGATTAACCTTTTCAATGATGCCAAAGACACACAAATCCATCTCTAGACTTTTTTGAATTATAACTATTGATATCTGAGTATGGACTGATGCTCCTACTGCTTCTGGTTTAACTAAACATTAATGACATTAGGAAATAGGATACTAATGGCACGTTGATGCAGTGCAAGATCTAAAATGTGAAGAGCAGAACTCTCTCAGTGTGGTTTTGTAGTAGGAATTTTTTATGCATTATAGAGATGTGTTAGTCAGGAACAGCATTGTCCCCTGACTTGCAGAAGTGAAGGAACTCTCCAAAGGAATTTTGTCACTGATTTACCTTTTGCTACACAAATGAATTTAAGTCTTTTATAACTTCCAGCAATTAAATCTTGTACATAAGCATTTTAAAAAGAAACAAATTTTCTGAAATTACTGTGAGATGTGAACTATAGTGTAAACAATATGGAGGTTTTGATGCATGTTTGAATGACTTTAAAAAAAAATCTATGACTTTGAAATAATCCAGCCATCCTTATAGTATTTTAGAATCCTTATCATATTCTAAAAAAGTCTGAGGGATAGTTTTTGTTAAAACCTTTACTCAAAACCGCCATTTTGTCACTTTGTATTGCTGGCTTACATTTCAAGCTGAACAACAGTCTCCAAGCCCAATTGGTCTCAGCTGCCAACTATGAGAAGATGGCACAGACCATGACTTTTGGAGTGCAGGGAGAGGAGCAAACAGCCAGAAACAATGTATTCAGTCTAGGAATAAATTCAGAATCTTTCTGCTTGGCCAAATGCCCCTAGCTTCTACCCCAGAACAATGAGGAAATCAAGAGGGTCAAGGATTTTCAGGGATCTGATTATGGGAGTGGTAGAAACTTTTGCTGCTCTGGTTTCTAGCTAAAATCCAATAGAATCAATCCTCTTCTTTGATCCTGTTGCTGATTAATACAGAGAGGGGAAAAAAACAAAACACAACAAAACAAAACAAAACAAAACAAAACAAAACACCCATACAAAAAAGGCTTTATTTTTTTTTTGTTATTGTTCTGGATCACTTTATCAAGTCTTTATGAAATACTAATCAAAGACTATTATTTAGAAGGCTGTAGAACCTAGATTGCCGAAGTTTTATCTTGTTTCTTTTAAGTCAGCAGCAAAATTTTCATTCACTTAAGCAAGATAAGTATCAGGCTTGATTGTCCTAATTAAATTAGTTATAAGTACCAGAGTAGCACAATTTGACCTTCACGTATAAAGTAAATGTATATGGACTTTCCACAGATAAATTAACTGGAAAAATGATTATGAGGAAAAATGGACTTACTATACTTACATCACCCCTGCATTATGCTAATACTTAATATCACAGCAGTGGTAGAAAGCTTACCTATTGTACTTACATCACTCCTGCATTATGCTAATACTTTTTGCTACAGCAACATCAATCTGATGAGGCATTAACATACTCTGTCTCTGAAGTGATGTACAGTAGCACTGATGATATGTTAATTTAAATCACTGTCAAAGTGATACTGCTGTAATTCTGCTGTGTTGATGATTTGATATAATATATTGCTGGAGAAACACCATGCTGATTACCATGCCAGTGTAATAGATCATTATTTTCCTGTCACTGTGAGAATACTGTAGAATAATCTGTGGAAAAGGAAGGAAGAAAATCTGACAGAAAGAATCTATAAAAAAACCAAAATTTCTCTAAGTATTCATTAAAATGATATCTACCTATTTAGACACAGAGGGTTTAAGGAAAACAAGAACATAATTTTGCCATAATCAAGGATAGAGAAATATCAATATAGGTTTCCTAAATTTTTCTGCAAATAAAACAACAATAACATAGAGGAATGGTGTTCAGAAGTAAATGGCTCTGAGATAGTCATGCTGGTTTCCATTTTTATTAGTCTACAAAGCAGACTGAAATGAGAATTAAAAGCACAAAAACTAGATTAATAGAAACTGAGGTAAAAAGTGACTGCCAAAGACACCTGACACATTGGCTCTTTGGAAAATACAGAGCACATGTCTTTTAGGTGTCTTCAGTATGCAGGGTGATAGCTAAGGACTGTCAAGAGACGTTTCTCCTTGCCCCGTAACCCAGTACACCTCAAACAATTTCTCTCTCCCTGAGTTCTCAATAAAGCAAAATAGCAGCATGTTGTGATTATTCAGATGCATATGTAAGCATGTGGGAGGAGGATTAACAAAGGTCTCTGACTCTATATGGGACAAGGGATTTGGAAACACTTTGAATTCCCCCAGGGGATGTTGACCCAAGAAAACCCTAAAGCTTTGGTGTTTGTTCTTCCTTCCAGGCATCTAAGGGCTTTATATTCTTTGGCAAGGAAAATCTGGAGACCTGAATGACCTTTCTTGAGATGATATACACAGAAGTTTCCAGTTCAGGAAAGTTGAAGTCCCTGAAGCTTCAAACCTTAGGCATTCTGAAATTCCTGACTTCCCACGTCTGTATTTTTACAAGCAATTATCTGTCATGAATCACTTCTGTAATACCTTTTTGTAATACTTTTACCATCACTACCTGTCAAAAAAAGGTTAAAAAAAAAATCTGTTTTCAGATGTTCCTTCCCCAGCTGAGCTCTTTATGCATGTTCAATGTGCAAAAATCATTAAAAAGTGTTTGACATACTGCTGACACAGTTATCTTTAGAAGAGTGTGCCTTAAAATTTGTGTGTGCTTGCTTCTATTCTGTCATAAGGGACAGTATCAAAATAATAAGAATAAAATTAAGAAAGGGAGGTATGATTTCATTTGCTGGTACAGCTCATCAGGAACTAGTTATAACCTCAAGAGCTGCACAAGCTCTAGGAGGCCACAAGGTTGGACTTCAGGACAAGCTGAACTATGCAAAGAAAATTACTTACATTCCTCATTTTTTATGCTTCTTTTTTAAAATTAAATTCAAATATGAGTCACTCTGTAGAACTAAGTGTTTTAGAGAGAAGAGAGAGTTTTTGGTGTTTCCAGACCTTTTCCTGGTTTGGTGTGTTCGGGTTTCTGCTCCCTGCAACAGTTTTCGTTATAGTCTTATGCCTTTACTGAAGCCTTTTTTACAGCAATATGTCACTATAGAGAATTTAACTTTAAAATATCAGGACAGTCTAAAGCTTCCATTCCTACTGCTACAGTCACTGCCATAGTGACCTGTGACCCCAGTTAAAGCTATTTTAGACTTTCTTGTTCCCTTGATAGCCAGAATGGTAGTTAAGAACATTGTTTGTGATACCTTTTAGATTCTGAAATATCTGTTTTTCTATCAGACCAAGAAGTATCTCTCTCTTTCATAAGGAAGTTTAGGTAGTTATCTCACAGTAATTGTGGAACCTATAGAAAGTGGCATTAGAGATTCAGGATGTGGGGATATTTCTGTTTAGCAAGTAATCATCAATCACCTTCTGCTGTGCTGCTGGAAGTGACATATTTTGTGTGAGATGAGAAATTAATGTCTTCATCACTTTGGTATTACTTATCTCCAGGAACTTTCACAAAATTAACAATGTTAGTTACTGATCAGATTTAGGGTAGTTAATTATGCCTTTCTAATACAAAATTCAGTATCATATTTCATCTATATACTTTTACTCAATGATCTGCTTAGTGCTGCAGCAGTTGACTGAGTAGTTATTGTGTTCCTATGAAGAAATGACCACCTAAGGGCAGCAGCAAATTGATACTTAATGTAATTCCACAGAGGTTTTCCTCAAGTTTTTTCTACTTCTGAGACTTACCTAGGCTAATCTCATATATAGACTTCAGCCTAAAGATCATTTAAAAGCCTGAGAGTATTTTGCTTCAAACACACTTACTGAGTCTTCCATTTCTCCTGTATAGCTCAAATATATTTCTCCATTTATCTATAGAACATTAAAATCAGTTAAAAAATATCCATTAGAAAAAAATGTAAATAATTGGCACAAGTAATAGGAAAATTTGCCGTGTGCTTGGTGTTTTAGGAATGGCAATGAAAAATTGTCTGACGAATTTATTTTTGTATAAATCTGCACATATTCCTGAAATATGACTTCTGCCATTTGATAAGAAGAATAAGGAAGAAACAGCTGTTTTTAGTCTCTCCTGCCTAATATGCTATTGCTGTCACATATTTGACCGCTTGAGTTATTGGTACACACATGTCAGTGGGGATCCCAACCCAAAGTCATGGGTTTATTTGATCTCTCCACAATTCCTGCTGCTCACACAGGATGCAGTGACTAGAATAATACCTCACAAAAACAGTGTGCTGCAGATTAGCTATAGATATAACACTGTTGTTACTTGTGTATGACTTTCTTTATAACAAAACTGAGCAGACAGCTTGGCAGTCTAGCAACAGTGCATTAGGTTGCTACACAGAAGATCCATATGTCATGTGTTCCTTACAAAAACAAAGCCATTAATTTATTCTAAACCTGAAAAGAAATTTATTAGTGGAAAATAATTACTTTAAAACTTTTCTCTCTGTGGACACTCTCTCACAAACTCACTGTGGAGTTTTTCCCTGGAGAAATCAATACCTTGGTCTACTTTTCCACGCAATTCTAATGAAATAGTAGATGCCTTTTCATAGCTACTTCAAGTGTAATACTGAGCTTCTGTGTGTACAGTTTGTAGAAGTTCAGTTTACAAAAAGAAGGCTAATAAGAAAATCATGATAGTTATGTCCAAGTGTAAATCTTTCAGACAGATGAGATCTGTGCAAAAAGTATGATCTGAATAAAAAGAAAAAAAGAATAGAAAGAAAAGAAAAGAAAAGAAGTGAAATATCTTGTATTATATAGGAAGAACTGTTCAAGGTGTGTCTAGCCCTATATTGCCTCTTTACCAACTGTTGATAGCGATTGCCTAGGGAAGAATTTAGGACCAGGACAAATGTATAGTGATGCTTCCCAAGTGTGTTCTCCATAATTTGAGGCCCTGTGGGTTAGTTTTACACTTTTGTGATTCAGACTCAAAAACATGTCAATGAATTTTTCCCAGTGACTTCCTAGATCTGAAGGGAAAAGGGAGAGTGTTTATAATGAATACTTGTAAGAGATTAAAAAAATCCCACAACATCCCTATCTGCCCCCCACAAAATGGCAACCAATGAACCAACCAAACCAACCAGCACCCAACAGCACACAAAAACCAAACACCCAAAAGTACATAATATAAAGGAAAGATGTCAAGTTAATCTACATATTGTCACTTCTTTAAAAAATAGCAAAGGAGCGGTGGAGGAAGAGTTATTTTGCAACCAGATGCTTCTGAATCCTTCACATATTCCATTTTCAGGGAAGAGTGCTTGTTATCTGCAGCACCATATTTCACAGTAGGGAAACAGCAAACAGCATTTGATAATTTGCTACTTCCATAACACAACAGGCAGAAATAAGGACTTGAAACAACTGAATGATCTGAAACAGCATACCATGAGAAAACCAAGAACTAATTCAGTTCTGTAAAAAAGACATTTCTTTCAGTTATGAACTTCATGAATTTTACTCTTCAGTTATTTTCTTCACAAACAGAATATGATTCAAACTTTGAAGTCTTAGCAAACAGTCTTTACCAGAACTGATGAGATTTTTTTTTTTCTTTACTATGGGGTTAATACACAAATGATCACCAGGATATTTCCAGATAAAGAAAACCGTTGGGAAAAGATATCCAAACATTTCCTAGCATTTTACTCCACTGTTTCAATACAAAGAGTAGTATAGAATTGTGCATGATTTTCAAAATGCTGGTATGCACTTTAATTTATATATAGGATTATAGAAAAATGGCTACAGCTTGCTTGGACATCTTCACCACTTAAAGGAAATGCATTCAGGTCAGGTGATGAGCTTCCGGGTCCTATGTGTTAATTAATGAAATATGTCTGTGAGGCTTCTCTGGTCAAAAGGTCAGCTGAAGACACTGGTTTATTAAGTCCCAACACTTCTTATGAAGAGTGTTCCCTTTCATGCAAACACCCATAGGACAAGAAAATTGCTAAACCACTGGTTTTGGCAAGACAATTTGTCCCTCGTCAAATTAATTTCCAGAACAATCAAATAACTGTACAGAGGATGATGTTCCTGGTAACATTTCTCAGCATTGTTTCTATTACTATTGTAAGTGCACATTGATATATATGCATATTTACCATTCTGGCCTTTGGTCTCTTGATTCTTTATAATGTTTTTTTCATGATGTATACAAAGAGAAACATTTTCAAAGTCACAGGAGATGTCTATGCATATTTCTGTTTCTGTATTTATTAACTTCTGTAGAGCTAGTTGATCTTAACATCACTGAAAATGACTGCATGAAGAAGTAAACTTTACAATTCTTTAAAAAACTCTTTTTAAGCTTAAAAAAATGAGCAAAGAAATGACTTATACATAGCAAATGACTAATGGCAAACAACCTCTGCTAGATGACTCCAGTCAAGACAGGTTTATGGTATGTGCTTTGTGGGATATACCTTGGAAATCATAAAAATTACTTTATGTGATGTTTCTAGTACCTAGTGAAAAGCTCCTGACAGAGGGTGAATAAATCTCTTTGGGAAAAAAAAAAAAAAAAAGAGGGGGGGAGAAAGAAAAAGAAAGTTAAAAAACTTCAATGAAATAGCAAACTGGCACTGTCAGAATTAAAAATAACTTACACTTAAAGCTTACTTTAATATATTCTGTCTTTCAAATGAAACTGACTCTCATTTTTAGTGAAAGAAGCAGTATTTTTAAATTGCCAATGGATATGACCTGTCTTTTTTTTCCTGAAGCTGGATTTCTGAAGCAGGAATCTATGGGAAGCACATTATTCAAAACAATATTCTACTGTTTATGAAAGGAAGGAGCCAAACCTAAATGCTTTCTTCAAGAAAACAAACAAAATTATACCCACAACAAGCAGACATCTAATAAGTTTGGGTTTATGCAATAATTTTCTTGCCAAGTTTAGTTCCTCCAGGATACAAAAAAATAATTGCTGCACATCAGCTTTGTAGGGCTGCTCAAACACAAGTATCCCTGCAACACACTACTCTCCAAATTATTTTTCAAACATTTTGCATATTTCTAGTCAATAAAAAATCTTAATTAATCAAGGAGAAGATTTTTTGCATCAGAGTGTGTGTACTTTAGAAATAGTAACTTTTAACATTTATATCCAGTTCCAATTCTTTAAAAACAATTATTTTATTATCGTCAAATCACTATATGCTACTCTTTCTTTAATTAAAGTAGCACTATGGCTATCTTCTCAGATATTTGCAACTGCTGGTGCTTTAAATCTGTCTTTCCATACAGAGCATCAAGGGCAATTCAAGTTTATTGGATGAACAAGTAGGATAGCCAGGCATTACAGGCTAATTTCAATGCATTGTTTTCATCCTTGTGAGAGAAGACATTACTTTAAACGAATGATTCTGGCTGTCAATAACATGCCACGGACCTTTCATTTGTGTTAATGAATAATGTTTAGTGCAAGGTGGATAATCTTCAGTGTTGTGTCTCGTTACTGCAAATGCTATCTAAAAAAAAAAAAAATGGTCAAGTTACGCTCAATCAAATTTTATGGCTATCCTGTGGTTGCTGCTCTGCCTCTCCAAGTGTCCTCAAGCAGACCTTCCAAAAGTTTGGTCTGCAGGGACATCTAGCGGCGCAAGGGTTACAAACCTGACGGCAGGCTCATTTTTCCAGCGCCTGGGACTCCTTCAGGAGACCCAGAGAGGTGTGACCAAGCAAAGGGATCTGAATTCTTCCCCCTTTCAGGGACTGTACGGGAGAACGGGAACCACTTTTACTGTTGGTTGCGATCCTGTTTCACCAAACAACACTTGTTAAGAAGGTAACAGGGCAGAACCTTGCTAGCTTTTAAACCTGTCATGTTGCTCGAGTTTCTTTTAACAGCGAACAAGTTAATATATGGCACTGCTGAGACTGAAATCCAGGAGTGGCACCATTTATTCTAGTGACAAGTTTCAGGTTCTTAATCACAAAAATACCTGAAAACCTTCCCTGAATTGCTTTTAAAAGTATGACTTACATTTGTCATGTGTTGATAGTTTTTTTCTTTTTTGGAGAGAAACATTGATTATAAAATTATTTCCAAACAGGCGAAGTTTGTTTTTTGAGTCTCTGTTTGAAAATATGTGTTGCTAAGCAATTACATTACCTGGAGCATAAAGTGGTGATGCACTTATCCTTAGTTTGTGAAGGTAGAAACAGGTGAGGATTTGCTCCTTTGAACGAGACTTTTAAGATAAAAGACAGTATTTTATTTTATAGTAGATAATTCTATTATACTGAAAGAACAGTGGACTTCAGTGGCTGCATATTTTTTATGTCTGATTGTACCTTACCACAAACAAACTGCACTGACATAAGATGTCTCTGACTTTAGTGCTAACCTGTTATTAAGTGAATATGGAACATCACCTGGAGCATCAGATTATACTAACCTTTTCACTCTAGGGAATAATAGGAACAAAAAGGAAAATATATATATAATATATATTCAGGTAAGCATATGAAATATTTGAACTGATTTGAAAAAAATACTCAGCAATAAAATATTTATTATAAGCATACATACAGAGAGAGTGAGAAAGAGAGAGCACATAATTGTGTTATGAAGAGCTCCTTTATGTGTACCAAGGAATTTAGGCTACATCAAAAGATAAGCAGTTACTGTTAAACATATGATTTTGAAAGCCTATTTATAACATTAACACACTTTCCTTCTGCCATGCAAACTTTTCTGTAATCATAAAAGCTCTACAATGTTAGAATGTAAAATTACAGGAAACAAAAGAAATTAAAATGGAGATAAACAACTGCACAATCTGCACTGATTTATTTTAAATCTACTGAGAATATTTTACTGAGTGGAGAAAATCAGAAAAAGATAATAGTATATTTTAAAATTTGATAAACCTTCTTTTTCTTGAAAAAGAAAAATCAAGAGAGAACATTTATTATTTTTATTTTCCAAATGCAAAAATATAACCACCATTGTCCTATAAAGGTTCTCTTTCCTATTACATAGTAAAAGGTTTACAATTAAATTATTTCTGTCATCTCTGATTGTCATATTTTCAAAATCTTGATGTTATCTGAGAAGATGCATCAGAAATTATCTTCAAAATTTTAATCTGAAAAGCAGTCATTACAAATCTACAATTCATAAAAATCCATAACCAGCTTCAACTTTCAATATTTAACTTTTTCTGTGACATTCCTTCTATTTCCTTCTTGGCTCTGGTTGTGAAAAAAACTGTCACCCTTAGATTTTAATACAGTATTGTATGCTCCAGAGTGCCATCTTTCATATAAAACAGCGATCTTTCTCCTTGACAATTCACCATAGACTGGGCATCAACAGGCAAATGATTTATTCAGATGCAGAAGAAAACTCTGACAGCTGATTATGCTATCATATTTTCCCCTGTAACTCAACTTATCAAAACATTAGCCAGGACTGAGGCAATATTCACCAGATGCAGTGTCTGCAATGACCTAATTCTGGATAATAAATTAGAAAATATTTTGGGGCAATTAGGGAGGATTGTGGAGGCCTGCTCTTTCACACATTGTGAATAGTCTATATAATCCACGTCTATATTTTTAAAACTATCTGAATAAAGTGGATAATGGCCAAGAGGTCCAAATGAACATGATATGAATATAAATGATATGATATGAAGTCCTGATGAATATGACCGAGAACTTTACCTGAGGTAGCTTAGCAAATTATCTAAGTACACACATTAAGTCATCTACACATATGCAACTGAGCAGAGAGCTCAGATCAGTAAGGTCTAAAAAAGATTCTCTTTTGATGCTTGGAGCTGAGAATCACCACTGACAGGCATTACAGGGAAGAGAAGATAATACAAAACAGTACAGTGATGCAAAGATTTAACAATCATTTGCAAAATTATGTGATTGAGTAACTGAGATCATACACAGTACTCAGATACTGGTCAGGTGTTGGATGAAACAGCTCTAATGCATGAAAACTAACAAGTTGTAACCAAGAGTTCTTCCTCCATATTTAGGAGAGGAAAAGCTGTGATTTATTCTAGCTGTCTTATCATATACAAATACTTATGAGATCACTGGGCTCTGAGTGCAAGAAGGTCTGCTCTCTGTGCTAACGGCTGCAGGACTAGTATTCTGCCGGAGGCAAAGCTGTGAACCTCCTAAAAATCAGACCGTGGAAATCCACTTTGCACAAAAATCACACAGATGGTGAAGACAAAATGGAGGATCTTTATTGCAGGGAGTAGGTAGCTTTTATGCGCTAGGCATGGAATGTGTGGAATTTGGGAGGATTCAAAGGGGCATATATGTCTATAAATGGAGAAATTGAGCTAAAACACATCCAAATATGGGTAAAGGGAGATACAGAAAGAGGAAAAGCTATAAATTTTAACTATCACTAGCCAATGGACAAAGGGGTTACAAACAACCAATAGGAAAAGGGCTAACACTCATTTAAACTGCAGATTACATATACAGTAAGATTGTTTTCTAACAACATTGTTAATAAATTGAATAAACATAACACTTTTATAACATGAAAAGCGGTCTCTGAGGTAGAAGTTTGTCTGTAGTTCAGCTGCATTTCAAAGCTGTCTTTTTCTTCAGTTCTCTTTTGCTTCAGAGGTTTTTCTCCACCACAAATATGCATCTCTTGGTGTATTTCCCACAGTATTCTATATCAGGACTCTGCAGTATCCCCATGCAAGGGGCATAAAAGTGTATGTGCCTGTAAGAGAGAGTAGGAAGGTGACTCAGGAATACTGCTGATAACACTACTCTCTGTCTCTCTCCTCTGAGCTGTACTGAAGAGATCTGGGCCATTGGGAGGAACTGTGGCAATTTCTATCACCAGCTGCTGGGGAAAGTGAAAATTTACTTTTTTCTTCTATCTCTGCAGAAGCCCATGGGCAAATGGCTAAAAAGGCATAAATGGAGAAACTGAGAACAGAAATTTTCAATACTTTCAAAATTCCTGTTTTGAAACTTGTCACAAGCTTTTAGCCCTATTAAGGAACAATAATTTTAAATTATTTCCTTACCACAGAGCAAATTTCTGCACAGCTTTACACTTTACTTGATCACTCCTGAAGAAAAAAACAACAAAACAAAACAAAAAACTAACCAAACAAAAAGAAACAACAGGTAACCAATAAAGAGTCTATTCCAAATTTACTCAGTAAGAGTTACTGAATTGTATCTAGGAAAAATCAACTTTTAAAAGTAATCCCATTGCATAGTGAGGTCCATATAACTGTTGTATGTCACACAACAGACAAGTATACTATAATATATTTATGATACTTTTCTGAAATTCAAGCGTAGACCTCTAAACAAAGTTGCCATAGCTCTTTTTCTGCTGCTTGATTAAATGCTTCAGTATGAACTACGAATAATGAGTATTTGTTTCCTAAAACTGTCAGTTATGCAAAGTAACTTCAGGGTGTGGGTGGTGTGGGGGAAGGGTGTCCCAAGACACTCAGCATTGGCCTGGTTTTACTCTGACTGCAGTTAGTGAGAATTTTCCAGAGTTTAACAAGAGCATCAGTAAGCTAATATCACTTCCTTTAAAAAATCTTGTCCTTAATACTTGCTTCTAAGCAGCTTTGAAAGCCTGAAATGAAAAACCCATTTAGAAGTGCAAAGTCGCTGTATTATCATTATATTGAAGCTGATTTATTTAAAAAAAAAACCAAAAACAAAAACAAAAACACCACACAAAAAAACCCCCAACTGTTTAAAGAAAACCTGTTTTCAATGAAGTGAAAGAGTTAGGACTTCCTGAGAAGAATCATGTAAGTAAAGTTTAATTTAAAAGCCATAGGTTAATATTCCTGCTTTTAGAGAAAATGGGCTTATGCACATCATTATTTTGCATATAGAAAAGAAACTTGTAATCTGATATAATTTTCGGAACATAAATAGGGGTCTTTTTTTTTATTAACTAATTAATTTACATCAACAATAACAATATTTTTTCTATGAGAGTATCAAATGTGACACAAAAAATTAGAATAAATGTCATGCTGTAATTTCAGAGGTGATCAAAAAGTTAATATTATACATAATGCTGAAAACACCATTTGGATTTCTGAATATTTTCTGAAGAAAGTACTAGGAAATATTTCTTTCATCTATAATGAGACTTAGAAAAAGAATTTAAAGAAATCTAGGAAAATGGTTGAAGTTCAAAAGAAATTAAACCCAGAGCTTTGAGATACTGCAGGTTAATATGATTGAGTAATAAAACTCTTTAAAATATAAGAAAATACTAATCCAAGATGTATTTTCTTGGTTTTTTTCCAAGTCTTAGCTAATGTCCATAACAGTATCAGTATTTCCAAGTTAAATTAAAATCTGCTGTTAAATTTGTGCTTGCTAATATGATAACCAGTAACCTTAGGGCTAGATGGGAAGGAGAAAATTGCATCATTCCAGGGGTGTTCCCTTTCATGTGAAAGGGAACTATTTTAGAATACTAGAGGGTGTAATCCTCTCTTAAAACACTTTCATTTGGGCATCCTTAGCTGCATTTGAGTCCTGTAAGCAGTATTATATACAATTTATGTGAATACATAATTTAATCATGACCTAACAGACATAACAGACAGCTCAAAGTAGCATGCCACAAGGTTAAACGTGAGTATATTCTGCTTTCAGTGCAGGCACCAAGTGAAAGTCACTGCAGGCCAAACAGGTCATGAAGATATAGGTGCCTGTAATTCCATAGTATAGGCAGATCACCCGACTTGCTGAGTTGTTGTCCTCCAGCTCAGATTTTTACTCAGGATTTAGTCAGTGGCAAAATTAGCAATTTTTTCTCTGAAATTCTTGTGTTACTATTACCAATTTATAAATTCCACTTGTTTCATTATGTAGGGTTTGTTTTGTTGCTTTTTTTCTCTTATCTTAAATGTCTTTAACTTAGGTATTGTTAACATCATCTCTCATTATTTATTCTAGAATTCAGATCATCCACAATAAGACACCTACATCTGTACAGATTTCCAGAAAGTAGGGAGGATGTCAGGAGGGACATGAGTTTTGAAAACCATGGTCACTTATTTAGCAGGATAACTTTAATAATTATCCTAAAAAGACTGACTGTACAAAAGAGAGACACCACTAGAAGAGGTGGAATAAACAGCTGCCATAATTCCTCATGAAATCTGAGTTCCTTTTCAAGCTGGAGTAACGATCACCATCTGCAGATTGTAGGAAGATGCAAAAGGAAATAATGGAAGGGGATTGCATCCTTTTTACAACAGTCATCATTATTGCTTAGCTCATTATTTGATTAGCAGCAGCAGTAAACTCTCTGAAGTTCTCTCTCATCTCCTACCTCTCCTTTTCTTCCTTAGTAGCAGGAACCACAGTTGTCTTCTTGCCTCTGCAGCAATCTTACAAGACACTACAGCTTATTTAAAATGCATTTGTCGCCTTCCAGCCCTCTTCTGTCCCCCACAACTTCTCCAGCTTCTACCCTTTACTTTCCATTGTTCCCTCCTAATTATTCTTACCACAAGGGAAATCAACTGATCTTCCTCCCATACACAGATATTTCTTGTAAGTTACATTTTCCTTGATCAACTGTTGTGAGACCCAAACACAGAACATAAAAAAGGAGCAATAAGGACTCGTGAATATATTAGCAAATTACAATAACTCATCAGAAGTAAGTAAATAACATTTCATTGTGTTGCAAGGTGTTTTTTGCTCACAGTCACAGGGAAAGTTAAGTTTAATGGAATGAAACCACTAAACCACTCAATGACACAAAATCTAAGATTTATTTACTAAGTAGGATGAGTGTAAGAGGTAGATAGCAATTTCTATTCCATCTCATACGTGCACCCACATACAGACTGCATAGCATTCCCACATCCGACAAGGTCTCCAGTCCAGCTGTGATCAGCAGCATGGTCTCAAGGGAACAGGACATATGTTCCACCTGGCTGAGGTGTCCAAGCCCTGGATGGCAAAGTGAGTTCAACCTTTGGCAGTGATGAACACATCCATGTATATGCCTTCCCCAAGAGAAGCTACTGTCTTCAGTATTTATTGCTCTCTAACCAAGAAATTCTGCTTAAGTCACCAGAGACATCACCCAAGGCCAATAACTTGACTTTCTCATGTCCTAAGTGTTGTGACCCACTAGTAGGGGGCATGCTGTTCATTATGAATTCTCATCAGGCTGAACAAAGACACTGGACCCATGTCAGTAAGCTCTTATGTTTTATTGTACAGTTGCCTTAACTCTGGCAACCAGCCCCCTATTTAGACTCAAAAGGCATTAGCTAAAAAGCCCTTAAATTCTTACAATGCACTTCCACACGAGTGGTGGCCCTTAACAAGCCCTTATTTTTGTACAGTACCCTTCTACAAGTTCTCAGCTCCTACAACAAACTCATAAAAGTGCTGGCTAATAAGCCAAAACACACTTCCACAGTTTCCCATTCCCACAACAGACTTCAGTACAGAGCACAGGGTAGAATATGATAGCTGTGTTTGTCAAGGCAAAGCAAGGTGGGAGAGAAATAAAGACAGAAAAGGGAGAGAGAGAACAAAGAATATCACCAGTCCTTAGACACATGTGGATGGTCTGGAGCTGAGGTAAAGAAACAAAGAACAGGAAAGAGAAAGAGAGGAAAAAGAGCAAGGGGGCTGGATCCGCTTCCTTTTATAGTTAACCTGGTGCACACATCTTATGGAAACTAGATTTTTCGTGCTGTTTTCTTCATGCATGCACAGGCAGCCTTTTGAGCCCTCCTCCAGGGAGTCAGTTGAGTGCAGGGTGAAGCAGGAAGTTGGCTCAGAACAGCATTGCATCACTTTTGCAGGACCCTCTCTTCTGACCTCATCTTTTCTCTCCTAGCAGTCAGAATGTTTGAGACAAAACATGCTGATGTCTGGTCCTCTACACTAAGTTAATTACCTGTTGTTAACTAAATCACTATCATCTCCTGGGCCCCTGCCCTACATATATTATGTGGATGAAAATCTCTTTACAGTTAAGCTGTTCATCTTTTTTATTGAAACCATTAGAAAAGGGTGGATGTAGTCCACCTCTTTAGAGTAAGCCTTCTCCATAATAATCAACTGTGCTTTGTTAGTGATCCCAGCCCAATAATTCTGTGTGATAGAGCTGGGCAGATGTAGCCAAGGTCTTATTTAAATGATATTTTCTTATAGGTTTCACCCTATGAAATTCCCCCTGTAATTAATGTCATCTCTATTTGGCATGTCTGTAATTTTCCTTCTGCCCCTTTTCACAATGACATACAGCTGGCAACATGATGTCATAGGTGCTGGGGCTTTTTTTGAGACTAAATTCAAACAATATAGAGAGAGCTTCAAGTTTTCTTCAGATTTAACAGTGTAATGGGTAAACATGACTGAAAATAGATGTCAATTCTTAAATAAGTAGTAGAACTGAATAGTCCCAGGGTGAAGGCAGTCACCGGCAAAGACAGGAGTTAAAATATTTCTCAGTTTTTCATAGAAGGTGCAATTATTTGTCCTCAAAAAGTGATGAATGTCCAGTTATCCCAGTTTATTCAATATATAAAATATTTTTCATCAAATATAGAAAAAAAGAATTTTGAAATATCACAACATAAAAGCAGACGAAGAGACATATCTGTATAATCAATGCCTTTGTTCTGTAAAATGAAGTAAAGAATTAGGCTTCCATAATCTAGTGGGTAGAAGAGTGTTAAAAGGATAGCATAGGTGACAGTAAATCCTTATGTCTATGAATTTAGAAATACTTATTTCTAATACACTAATCTATGACTAGCATTCCTCTTACCATTCTTAGTCCTTGTCCCTATTCACTCACTCAATGTTATCTGCCCTATCTTTCATACTTCTTATCTATTTTGCACTCATGTTTATCACTAACTTTTGTTGTCTTCCTCATTCCTCTTGTCTTTAATCAGTATAACTGTTTAGCATAAAGAAGTGGAAAAAATCCATTCTGTTGAATTTAAGAAAGAGCTTACCATGTCAAGATGAAATTCAGTGTTCTGTTTCCAAAACTGTGTATAAGCTGATATTGAGAAAAGAACATAAGCAGGATAATAACAGTACTACCCAGTATTCTTTCATCATCCAAATGACTTCCACCTTAAGAGTTTTTGAGTCAGGTAGAGTTCTTGTATGGGTTTAGAAACTTCAATGTGTTTTTGTTTTAGGACTGTAGAAGTACCATGCATTCCTTACACATTGTTAACTTTCCACTATTTGCAGCAAGTTCTAAGGCTGTGTGTGAGCAGTTTTTTCTCTAATTTTGTTTGTTTGGTTTTTTGTCTGTTGGTTTGTGTTTGTTTGGTTTGGTTTGGTTTGAGCCTGGCATTGTAAGTTATCGATGTACAAAAAGAGCAATTCACATGCTACATGGAAGCTAGAAAAAACAATGAGGAGACAGGGTTGCAGCAGGTGAGATTCAGAATTTAGGAAAAATCATGTAGCTGAAACTTCTTGTCTGTTTGAGAATATTGGAGTGTTACAAACATCAGAGAGGAAACTGATACAGTTTATCCAGTATTTCAATGGGTTGAGTTCACTTCCTGATGATTTTCTATGAGGTTATGAAGTATAAAGATCATTTTCTTCACTTCCTATCTGTTAGGAGAAAAAGAAATAATACTACAGTAATTTCAATAATCTTCTAAGTTGTCTCAGCTTTGTTTTTCTTGTTTATTATTATTTTTGCTACCAGTCACTATATTATCTTATTCAAATGATATAATACTTAAGATGAGACAACGATGGTTACACAAATTTCATTGAGAATTCAAAAATTATTGATAATTTCTTTGTAGGCGGTGATGCTCTTTCCCCCATTCCTAAGACTTCTCTTAGATTGAATACATATTTTGTGAAAGCAAGCTTGGGTTCAACTACTAAAATAATTGAGGAAGTTTGGTTTTGCTATTTACACCCATACAAGCTATATTTTCCATCTCTTCTAAAATTCCTTCTCATTTTTTTTTTTTTATGGCAACAAACAGCTTGTTTTCCTTCATCTACAGTACATCTACTCAATTGTATACATACAGGTGAAAGAGAGATTCTCTATTTCAGCACTCATAGTAGTAGAATGTTCCTAATTTGCAAGTGTATTATTTAAGTGAAAATAGACCAAGTAATTTTGCATTCTCTGAGTCCTGGCAGGGATATCTTGAAATTTGACTAGTCTTTCTCTGACTAACCGATAATGTTTTAGATTTATTGGATTTCAAAACTATCAGTTTTCAAAATGTATCTAGTGAGTATTAGTTCCATCTATTAATTTGTGAACACTTTTACCCAAGTGTGGAAATGAATTTTTTGTGTTTGTGATGCCAGACTATTTGAGTTGAAATATTTTTATGAAAATTTATAATGTTTTGCGAAACACTCGTAAAACCTACAGTGAACATGTATCATCAAAATTCTAAGTGAAAGAATTTTCAAGTGTCTCAATTTCATTAGTGTCTAGCAGAAATATGGGAATGAAGGCAGTCTCCAGAGGGGGAAAAGAAAAAAAAGAAGTGAAGATAAACACAACTTCCTTTTTTTAATGTTGTTTGTTTGTTTATTTGTTTGTTTTCAGAACTTTACTTCAAAAAACAAAAGAAAAAATAGAACAGCAGATTTTTTTTCTTTTCAGTATAATTTACGTTCTTTTATGTAGGAATTTTTTTTCTCCTTTCGTAAACATCCCATATATTCTTCATTTGGAATTTTTTTCTAGCCGAGGTATCCCACAACCCTAAAATTCCTGAAAGGCTTATGCCACATTAATTTTCCAATTTTGAGATTTAAGAGACCTAAATATTGTATTGAACTGGTGTGTTTATTTCAGGGAGCCAATACCAACAAATGGAAATTAGTATTTCAAATTAGAAAATCACAGAGAAATCAAGCTGATTTTCAAGATTAGGACTCTGGTTTTGTTGCGATTTGAATGAATCTCACAAAACCTCCTAAGTACTACTTTTTAATAGGTATAAAAAATATAAGTAATTCACACGAGTTTATAAGTTTTCAAATATTAAAAATTATCTGAGACATACTGCATTCATACTCCCACGGAGACTTAAGACCATACTTATTTAACCTAATTCTTCCACTTCCATTCACTTAAGACCACCTGAGAACTCTGACTCTCTATGCTTTGCAGAGGCTGTACAGATAAAATATTTAAAAATCTCAGTAGTGACTACAAATGGTTTATAGGACTTTGAAACTGATGATTAGAAGGTGAAAATCCTAGATCCAAGCATGTCAATATTTATTCATATCTTTCATGCCATCATTAATGCCACAGAGCACAGTCAAACAGATACCAAGCTTCTAAGATGCAGCTCATGAAGACATAACAGCAAGTCAGACTTATTCTCATTGGAAATGAAGAAACACAGTGATGTCTTAATTAAAGCACTGCTGTTTTAAATACGGTAAATAACACTGATCCAAGTAAGGATTAACCGATGCAAAGAACATAATGATCTAAAAATTAAATTAAAAATAATTTTAATAATAATAAAAATATTAAAACATTTCCTTTCCTCATATATATTGTTGTACTTCGGAAACAAAAGATATATTTTTTACTTATATATTCAGAAAATTTTCTAGAATTAGAATGCTTAAAAATGTAGATATGGTTTAGTTTAGGGTTTTTTTCACATAAATAATAAAAAGAAAATTGGTAAACTTGGTACTGAAAATAACATAAGTTGATTCTGGTACTCCTTTAAAGTTTTGCTGAAGAAAACACTTCAGGGTACATGCACACCAACCAGACTGACCAGATGATTGTGAAAAGACTCATTGTTCAGAAAGGTATAAAAGGATTTATGACTTAGTAAAGATCTTTTTGTAGAAATGGATTTCAGGTACCTAAAATAAGACTAAATTGTTCCTTTCATGTTTTCCCCTCATAACTCTGAGAAACAAATCTTGGAACATCTCTGTCTTGAAAGGCTTGGAATAGTAGAAAAAGGAAAGAGGGATTTTTCCAGGAGGCATTCTGGACATTGTTATGAAATTTTTAGATTGAGAAGATACCTCTGTGTTCTTTCAAGAATTCAATGAGATTGAAAATTCTTCCAGGTAGTGTTCTTAATATATTAATGAACATACTTATTCAAATTCACTAATTAGTCATGTAAATAATATATTAATATTAATGTCCCTAAATTGTAGGGAGGTGACTAGCCCCAGTCACTTCAAGGAGCTGAAAGAAAAAATATCAGCGAGGATGTGCAAGTTCAAAATGGTCTTGAAACAGGAAATTATTTCAACATCAACAAAAACTAACCTAATACCCATTCATTTTCTAGGTGAGAAAGTTCAACATTAATTTTAGACTGAAATAGCTTTTTCAGCAATAAGAATGCTGCAGATTATCTCACCTCTGCAACCTTGCCAAGTACTTCAGTGGCAAACTAAGCAGGTCAATTAAATGTAAGTGCTACACTGAACCTGTCCTTTGAGGGAGCAAAATCTTATTGAAGAGCCATTTCTCCAATACAATGAAAATTTAAAATTGATTTACAGTCTAAATGTGTCAGTTCTTATAAATAGAGTTATAACAAGGGTCTATAGAATGTCAGATAAAGGAACAGAGGACTGAATGGGGGAACAGATAACGCTGCAGTATAATGAAGTATAATTGTTCAATCAATAGTTTTCTTTAAAGGTGTAGGCAAGAATTCATTAGGCATAGATCAAACAGGTATTGCTTTGTACAGAGAGCAATGAACTGCAAGTTTATGGTGGGGAAACGCTTTCTCAGAAAAGAGTTAAAAGGATTAAAAGCTACTAAAATGCACTAAAGCAGATCATGCTAATGAATAGCCTTTAACACCAGCTAAATAGTATCCTTTATCTTTTTTTCCCCCTCTCTCTCCCTACCCCAGTTCTGTGTCAGCAAAGGTAGCCGCTGAGGTAGGCTGGTTGCTGCAAGGAGCTTTTCAATTCCAGGTGTTGCTGCAACGTGGCAGGTGTCATTCTTTAATTAAGAAGCTGCTGATAATAAGAGTAAAATCCATAAAATTAATAGCATCACATTCAGTCTCAAAGCACTTCATACAAATAGATGTTTGCCTGAAGGATCATTCCCCAAGTATTGATGCAAACATTTTTAACTGGTTTAAGTAGCCCTCCTCCTGGTTTAAGAGGTTCAGCAATCTAATCAGGGAGCAGCAGCAACACTGTGTGATTTACAGCACATCTAAAAAAGCAAATACTCAAACAAATAGTGGGAAAAGACATGATTATCTCTATAAATACCCCAGGAGTGAGCAGGATAGCAAAATACCCAGGAGGAGAAGAACTTTTTTAATTAAAGGACAATGTTGGCAATCGACAGTGAGTAAATTTAGACTGGAAATTAGGAGATTTCTAACTATTAGAAGAGTCAAACTATGGAACAAGCTCCCAAAGGGTGTAGTGAAGGAAAAATATCTACTATATTTAAAGACACATCCAAAGAAATTTGTGAAAGTGATTGCAGAATAACAGGAGATTGGGCTAGTTTGCTCAGATAATTTTCAGTCTTATGTCATATTTTAATAAACATGATGAAGAGAGGAACAACAATTCATAGGGTGACACCAATTTCCATCCTTTTCAGTTGGCTACAAATGGTATTTTAACTAGGAAAAGTTACTATCCTCACTGAATAACATTTGTTGCACGTAGTTTGAAAATCTGAAGTGAAGAGTAATTGATTTCATGGGCCTATTTCCCAGGCACACCAATCATGTATTTCAGAACAGGATATGTAAATGACCTGAAGCTTATATCTACTCCTCTGGCTATGTAGTATGATTTAGTGAGGGCATAAAACCACATAGTCCCTAAAGAGCATCCCTTAAGTCTCCTAAGTATAACATTGCTTAACCTCCTTACCATTCTGTTAAAAAAAATCAGTTGCAAAGCATTATTAGAAATCCTGACACCAATTTAAGTCACTGCTGGAATAGCCAGAGACTTGAATGGAGTCTTTATTCCACTTGGAGCTTCCCAGGGCACTTGTTTAATTGCATATCAAGTTCCTCTAGCTGGTGAAGCAAAGATTTGCAAATTGGATTCAACAACTGCATAGTGCTGTGCTAGACACACTTATCTAAAAGTCAAGCCTTCCTTTTTTAGTTGATTTATGTTTCAATAACATGCACCAAAACTAAAAAAGAACAAAAATAAAATCGTGAGTACCATTTCTAGTGTTTCATAGAAATTCAGAACTTGAAGACTGGAAGATTGTGGTAGCCCATTAATAAATGACGTTACTGTGAAATCAACATCAATAGGAAAGGTACATTCAATGTGATAATTTAAAATCCCACACTAATAAAATTATTATAATGTGCTTTGCAGAAAAATGCCAATAAGTGATCTCAAAGTAATTTCACTGACAGACAATGCAACGAAAAACATTGATATTTTAAATGCTCATTGACATTTCAGTTAGAAAGTTTTAAGACATAACAATGAGCCTCATTAGAAGGAGAGTTTATCTGAATCTCTGAGATTACTCCTCAGTGGCAGTAAAACTGTATTTAATTTTCATGTTCTCTGAAATGAATAATGCTGTTATTAATTTTTATTAGTGAAATCCATACAGGACTGAAAAACGTCTGGATCCCATTGTGCTATATGCAATACAAACACCTAATTCTGCCTGCACAGTTTGGAACAAGGAAGAAAAAAAAAAAAAGAGATTTCTGACCTTTCCAAGACAAGAAGCTAATCACTATCTAAAGACAGAAGACTGCTTTTCTATATTGGTAGTTATGCAGTCTTTTATGTATTTGACCTTGTTTCTTGAAGTTTGTCTTAAACCCATAAATTCTTATCCTTCCCAGGATAAGAAGGGGATAGAAGGGGATGGAAGGTGATGGAAGGGGTAATTGTTCTCAAATTACTGCCATGTTTGGTCAAGTACAGCAGTCTAATGGTCTCTTATACCTTTGAAAACCCTTGGATGGTATTTCACATCTGGGAAATAAATGATAATAACTGCACAGACTTTTTGTGAAAAAAAACCCCAAAACCACAAACAAAAAACCAAACTAAACCAGGAACATGGAAGAGAATAGAAATCATCATTCCAGTGGGAAGAGAAATACTGTGTTCTGTCACTTAAAGGGAACCTTTAGGCTGAGATTCTCAAGGCTGAGAGCCTCTTGTTATGAAAGAAAAGGAGAAAATAAACATTTTCATTTTTCTGTAAAATAGGATATACATGCTCAACACTTGCAGTCCAGAACTCTGCTCAGAACCCAAGTATTTCCTGTACTTGATGAACAAGTTAACAAGTAAGATATGAAGCTGTGCTCTCTTGTTTTTTCATCTGTTCTAATTCTTATGTTTTATTGCATCACAGTTATGTTTCAGAAGAAAAAGCAATATTACTCCAAGCAGCCTAGAAAGTATTAACAAAGATTTCTTCCTGAGGATTGAAATAACTCTGAATTGAGTCTTTTTCTTTGGTGAATATTTAACCAGCAGATGATTAAAAAAAATGATGTAAATTACAGATTATAATGATAATTTAAAGTCACTCAAAGAGTTTTATATTGTTTTCTTGACTGGTTTGTGTTAGTTTTAACCTAAAATAGTTTAGCTCTATTTTGTGAGATATTACTAGATAAAATTCCTTATAATGTTCAGTTTGAGGAACAGTGAATTTCTCTGTCACCACAGAACTCAAAACAAGATACATTTTCTAAGATTCTGAGGATGTGGTATTTGAGATATATTTGAAAACTCAGACTAGGAGAAGTTGAAGTCAAGTAGAAATGGGCTTAACCTAGTTAAAGTAGTGGTAAGACAGTGGGAGAGTATGGAAAACTAGGATTTAGACATTAAAATTATTTTATTTTATCAACCATAGCTTTAAACTTAGCATGTGCAAACTCTATTAGATTAAGATTTACAGTTCTTAAATTTTTTCTACAGTTTTTCTCTTAGGCTATCTCTTGTCATGTACTTGCTCAGTGCATAACCAAATAACCTGGGTAGAAGACACAGTCAAGATGAATGTGGTTGGAACATTTTCTTTATCAGTGAGGAGTGCTAGTTAAAACTCCAGGGAAAGACCAAACCTTTAAGTCCCACAGCCTTGGTGACAGCTTCATTTCCAAATTGCTGGGTTGTGTTAGATGTTGTCTGTTCTATCATTACCATTTTACAGTATCTTGACTAGTAGATGTCCCTGGAGAAATCTGTTGATCAGATAAAGTAATTATCCAAGTATTGCTCTCTAGAGGAAAAGAAATGTCCATTTAAAATGTTTGAGACTTTTTCATGGCTAAGTAAGCTCTGTGAAGTAGTTACAAGAAATTTTCCTTTGCTCAACAATTGCAACATTATCCTTACTTGTGTTAAAGAATGTCTTAGAATTAATTAAATGGTATCATTGGAAAAATTACG
Organism: Platyrinchus mystaceus; assembly: GCA_035041135.1. Classification (NCBI taxonomy): domain Eukaryota; kingdom Metazoa; phylum Chordata; class Aves; order Passeriformes; family Tyrannidae; genus Platyrinchus; species Platyrinchus mystaceus. The sequence continues at coordinate 96,848,962 of JAWWLV010000088.1, read as the reverse complement.
CAAGACATTTATTAGTCAATCTACCAGCTGCTTCTTCCAAACATATGGATGCAAATTCCACCTGCGAAGAATTTCTGTGAACTTATTAATAAAAATAAGACCAATTGTTTCTCTAATTAGGTTATATTGTGGATACATAAAAATAATTTACAATTTAGCAACTAAAAAAAAGAACCATTTTTGGTTTGACATTACACATTACTAGGAGAAACATCTGTGCATCTAATTTGCTGCGATGAGCAATTAATGGCTAAAACATAAATCATCTAATTAAAGAAAAATATGATCATAAGGATAGTATTTGGCTTCCAACTTACATTAGTCATTCTTTAAAGTTTTTTTCTCCTTCAATACTGATTACAAAGGTGGACTATATTGCTGCTGAGCTATAATCAGTTTAGCATTTTTAGTTTTTAATAACAGTTTGTGTATTCAATTCAGTTTGCGTTGATGATCACAGCATGTTATAATGATTTGCATCACATTCCAAATGAGAAATGATCTTATTTGCATGAATAATTTCTCAGTAATTCCTCTTAATTTTAAGATGAATCTGTTTTCATTTTTTTCAAGTATGTAAAAACAAACAAACAACACCTATGGAATCTCTCAGTGCTCCTAAGATCTTTTTATCAATCTGTTTTCACAGAATCACAGAATCAATTATGTTGGAAAAGACCTCTGAGGTCGTGAAGTCCAACCCATAACCCAGCACCACCCTGTCAATTAGACCATGGCACTAAGTGCCACATCCAGTCTCTGTAAAGCATTTCTTTCTAATGTCTAACCTAAACCTCCCCTGTTACAGCTTAAGACTGTGCCCTCTTGTCCTACTGCTGGTTGCCTGGGAGAAGAGATTAACCCCCACCTTGCTCCAACCTCCTTTCAGGTAGATCTAGTGAGAGATGAGGTCTCTCTTGAGCTCTGCCAGGCTAAACAGCTCCAGCTCCCTCAGCATCTCCTCATAGGGCCTGTGCTCCAGTCCCTTCACCAGCCTTGTTGCCCTTCTTTGGACACTCTCCAGCCCCACAGTGTTCTTCCTAAACTGAGGGGCCCAGAACTGGACACAGGACACAAGGTGTGGCCTAACTAGTGCTGAACACAGGGGCAGAATTTCTGCCGTGGTCCTGCTGGCCATACTGTACTTGATAAAGGCCAGGATGCCATTGTCCTTCTTGGCCACTTGGGCACACTGTGGGTCATGTTCACCTTCCTGTTGATTAGAATCCCCAATTCACTATCCGCCTGGTTGCTCTCCAGCCACTCTGTGCCCGGCCTGTAACGCTGCATGGGGTTTTTTGTGGCCAAAGTGCGGGACCTGGCACTTGGTCTTGGTAAACATCATACCTTTGGATTCAGACCATTTATCCAGCCTGTCCAGGTCCCTCTGCAAAACCCTCCTACCCTCCAGCAGATTGACACTTCCCCCAAAATTGGTGTCATCTACAAATTTGCTGATGGTGGACTCAATGCCCTCACCTAAGTCATCAATAAAGATATTAAACAGAAGTGGACCCAACACTGATCCCTGTGGGACACCACTAGTGACCGGTTCACCAACTGGATGCAGCCCCATTCACCAGCACTCTCTGGGCCCGGCCCTCCAGCCAGTTCTTAACCCAGCACAGAGTGCCCCTGTCCAAGCTGTGGGCTGACAGCTTTCCCACGAATGTGCTGTGGAGGGTGATGTCAAAAGCTTAGCTGAAGCCCAGGTATAATACATCCACAGCCTTCCCCTTATCCACCAGGTAGATCACCCAGTCATAAAAGGAGATCAGATTGGTCAGACAGCACCTGCCCCTCCTAAACCCCAATTGGCTGGGTCTGATCCCCTGTCCATCCTGTAGGTGCCATGTGATCACATTTAGGATGTTCCATAACCTTACCAGGCACCAAGATCAGGCTGACAGGCCTGTAGTGTTCCAGATCTTCCTTCTGGCCCTTCTTGTGGATGGGTGTCACATTAACCAGCTTCCAATCATCTGGGATCTCCCCAGTGAACCAGGACTGGTGACAAATGATAGAGAGTGGCTTGGTGAGCTCTTCCTCCAGCTCCCTCATCTGCTAGCATGGATCCAATATGGTCTCATAGATTTGTGAGGATCCAAATGGCTCAGCAGGTCACTAACTTCTTCCTCCTGGATAACAGGGGGGTTATTTGGCTCCCCGTCTCTGTCTACCAGCCCAGGAAGCCAGTTGTCCTGAGGACACTTCATGAGTTGCCTGCCCTTTATTACAAAGGCAATAGACTCTCTTTTTTTCCCTAATCTCCTGCAGAATCTCCCTGTTCAGCCAGGCCGTTCAGTTCATCTTTCCACCAGCTTGCCTTTTGGCACATAGGGACAGCCTGCTCCTGAACCTTCAAGATTTCTTTCTTGAAGTATGTCCATCCTGCCTGGATCCCTTTGTTTTTGAGGGCTGTTTCCCAAGGTACTCTCCAAACCAGCCTCCTGAATAGGCCCAAGTCTGCCCTCTGCAAGTCCAGGGTAGAGGTTTTGTTGACGTCCTTCCTTACTTCACCAAGTATTGAAAACTCTATCAATAATTTTGTGGTTGCTGTGCCCCAGACAGCCTCCGACCACCACATCTCCCACCACTCCTTCTCTCTTTGTAAACAGCAGGTCTAATGGGGCCCCTGCCCTAATAGGTTCATCTACTAGCTGAAGCAGGAAAGTATCCTTCATACACTCTAAGAATCTCCTAGACTGCCTCTTCATTTTGTTGAGTTCTCAGCAGACAGGTTAAAGTCACCCACAAGAACAAGGGCTGGTGATTTTGAAAACTCCTCCAGCTGCTTGTAGAATAATTCATCACCTTCTTCATCCTCGTTCTGTGGTCTATAACAGACCTCCACCAGGATATCATCCTTGTTGGCCTTCCCCCGATTCTGACCCATAAACACTCAACCTTATCATCACTGACCTCAGTTCTAGAGAATGAAGACTCTCTAACATATATCTTTTCTGAAGAGCGTGTAGCCATCCATGGCAGCATTCCAGTCATGCGAGTCATCCCACCACATTTCTGTGATGGTGACTATGTCATAGCTTTCCTGCTGCACCATGTCTTCCAGCTCCTCTTGCTTGTTTCCCAAACTGCGTGTATTAGTAAACATGCACTTCAGCTGGGCTGCTGCTATCACTCCTAACCCTGGCTTTCCACCCTCAGGCTCTTTTCTGAAGCCTGGTTTCAACTCCTTCCCCCTTCAAACCTAGTTTAAAGACCTCTTGATCAGCCCTGTCAACTTATATGCTAGGGTTCTTTTTTTAATTAATTGTCTTTAATTCTGTAGCAGAATGGTTATGCATTAGCAGGATGCAGAGAGGTTATGAAGTCTCTGTCCTCAGGAATTTTCAAAACTTGGTTGGACACAGCACCAGACAACCTGCTCCTGCTTTGAACCAGATCTACAGCAGGATGACCTCAAGACCTCCCACCCAAACTGAATGTTTCCACGAGTTTATGAAAACAGTAATTAATGATATTATATAGTAACACCACTGCGAATTGAATTACACAGGGAAGCAATTTTCACAATTTAGTCAAGCAAAAATACAGTAATAAACATTTTTAAATACCTACATTTTAAAATGTGACATTTGTGCATCTGTGTTTTGCATATATACATACCTGTATATATATTTACATATATTCATACATTTATGAGTACACATCCTAATATGTTAAAACGGCCCTTTTTATACATCAGACTTTGAGGCTTAATGTGCTGACATTTTTGAAGGATTTTTGATATTCGTATTTTATTTCCAGTTTATTCTATTTAAATTTCAATGTGTTTTAATTAATGTAGATTTCATGATAATTATAAAGAGTAAAGATTGCTACAATGAAGATTGAAACTAGAGCTGCTCCATAAATGAATAGCTTTGAATAAGAACAATAGATAGCTTATACAAAAAGAATAATGTTATTTCTTTTAGATGAATGCTTAGTGGACTGAATTTCTTTTTTTATGCTTTTGACTTCTTAATTATTCAGATATAATTATCAGGAAATTTCTGGTTCTCATAATGCCATTGTAAATTGAAAGAAAATCTATGATATATACTAAGTTACAGCTGTTGGTTGTATTTATTCAAAACCAAATATGACTCATTTATACAGTTAATTATGGAGAAAATAATGATGGTTTTGCAGTGAATTTCATCTTATCACCATCTGTTGCATATTTCAGAGCAGGTTTTTAATCCAGAAGGTGATTTTACTTAGAGTGGTGATAACTCAATCTATATCTTTACTACAGGACATAATCATTGCATTACAGCCTTAATACACTAGAATATCATATAACATCCAATTCTTCATTCTTGCTTACATTAAATTCATACTGACTTTGGTTCTTTAAAAACAAAGTGCCTCTGGAAACCACATCCAGCACATATCACATAACAGTCCTGAAAGCACAATCTGTTGCTAAGAATTGTCATATGAAATATTTCCTAAAAGAAAATATTGAACTACAGAAATAGGTGTTTTTACGTAAATTAAGGTGTTTAATGAATGTCCCAATTCTCGGCTCCTTTAAGGTCCCAAAAGCAAAAAAAAAAAAAAAAGTATTTTTCATTCTTCCCTGGAGGAGTCTGTGTTACTGTTTCAGATGATTGTTACGCTTATGTATGAAATCATTCTTGTCTCTGCGAAACTGTCTGGTTCAGCAAGTAACGTTCAATTTAATCCAACTCTTGTCTGTAGGACAACACTTTCATTCTTTCCTCTCTTCTTTCTACCTCTTTTCGAAGACAATATTCAGGAAACCACAATGCACACATATGCTTTTAATCTTAGTATAACACCCACATTTTTCAGTTTGTGCTGCTGAAAAGTTTAATGATTTAAGAAAAAAATGCTGCTTATATGTGTAGAATTTTATTTCCTTTCTTTCTCATACCAGAAATTAAAAACTCAAACTTATAAAAATGTTAAAATATCGAAGAACTCTATTTAGAAATCCGATTTAAAAAAAACAACAACAACAACAAAAACAAAACCAAAATGCAACTTTTTTGATTGGTACATATAAATAAGTTTATAATTTTTATTTGAAACTGTGGAGGTTTCAAATTTGTTTTCTCAGAATTTCTTAAAAAAAGATGCTAAATTTTTCATGTAATGATAAAATGTAAGTATTAGAACAATTAAATAATAATCAAAGCCCATTTTAAAAGATCAGGCTACTTGGGGCTACATAGCTGGAAAGAGAGACATGGGAAGAGCCCAAGTTGAAGAGAAGTCAAACTTTTGAACACTTCCACAAGAGAGAAAATTAAGTGACTTACAAAGGCTGTGCTTGCTCTTTGGGATAGCTGCAGAGGAGAGGTATGCAGAACTCTCCTGTGTAATTTTACTATAACTTTTTACATAGCTTTTCCAGGGCCAGACCTGTTCTCAGATTGGAACTTTCCCTGCTTCAAGCTGATGAACATACTGTGCTTCTCAGAAAGCAAACCTGTGGTGCTCTGTTTTGTTCTAGGGGCAATTTCCAGCTCAAGATCTTTTAGCAGGGAAGGGGGAAATCTCTCAGAAATGTAGATTATTTTAGACATTAGAGATAATTATATTCTGCTTGACTTGTGAAACCATTTGCTAAAAAAAAAGTGCTAAGACACTCTTAAATTAAAACAGAAGAGATAATCCTACTTGAGACTGATAAGGCCTGAAGTCTTTATCAGCTACATTGCTGGTAGAGAGCTCTGGGATGGAAAGGATTAGCTCACCTGCTTCATTTCAAGCAAAATAGCCCTCTAGAGAATCTGCTCACATAACTATGTGCTAGACTTGTGTCAGTTGTGTCACATCTGTCAGGCATCTGTGGTTTAAGTCCAGGCAGGACAGCTAGTACCAAAAGCACGCTGTGCAGATTATATTTCATCACATTCTGCTCTGAGCATTTGCCTAGTGTTTCAGGTACATTGATTCTTCATTCCAGAGATGCTGCTTTTTTTTTTTTAAGTTGAGATAAAATTTAAGAAAACACATTGGCTCCAGTACACGTGACTATAAATAAGGAGGACTCTATTTCTGATTCTTCCATGAATCTCAAAAAAAAAAAAAAAAAAAAAAAAAAAAAATTAAAAATCCACACAAAAGAAAGTATGAAATGGGATCAAACTTATTCAGTATTTGCTATTGTTACTTGCCTTTCAGTGCCTGAATCACTCAATCTTTGCTACTATAGAGGGCACATCCTCTTCAGGAGTTTTCAAGTGAAAGTATAAGCTATTTATGAGGGATTTTGCAGGCAGCACATTCCCAATATGCTCTAAAAAGTTCCCCTCACTCCCCTCATCGTTCACCTGATTTCCACCTGAGTAGGCTTAAGTGTTAGTTAGCTGCGGTGTTTTCTCTGTGCATGATAGTGAAATAATTTATGCATATGACCCAAAGCAAATATCTAAGTGCCATAAAATATAACATGCATATAAAGTGAATTTAATTAGTTTTGATTGAGTTTATTCAAAAGTTTATTTTCTTATTTGTTTTAACTATGCAATTTGTTCTGCTTAAATAGGAAAACAAGACACTTAACAAGCAACAGGTGTGGAATGCAATTTGCAATTTTGTAGGCAGTCATGTAATACACACTAAATTAAGTAGGGTTCACAAGGTCACTTCCTGCATTCCTGTTAAACTAGGATATACCACATGAGAAAAGCAAGAATAGTGTTAAGGATTTAATCATATAGACTATGAAGTAGGTATAAACAGCTGAATACTCTTGATGAACAGACCAGAGCCTGTGCTTAAGAGGAAGGCAGAGGTTCCCAGAAATTCTTTTTTCTCTGACTAGAAAAAGATCCTTTTCCTACCCCAAACCTTGGAGCTTTCTGAATCTCGAATGTCATAGAGACCAATCAGGCACCCCAGAGGTTCTCCAGGTTTTTAGAGACACCCGAGTAGCCCCATTGACCATCCCCTGCTTGGACTGTGGAGTATGGGAGAAAGGCTTTCCCTTAATTTTCTATAATTTCTACTTATAATACTTTATTATCCTGTTACATATAAGCTCAAAAACCCTCAAAACAACAACAATAACAATAACAACCACCCCAAAAAAACCCCCAAAACGTTAAATGCGCATTAGAAAAAAAACCCAATCACTTATATTAAAAAATACTTGTCTTTTCAGATACAAAAAGAGAAACTTGTATTTTGGAAATGGGGTGGACCTCAATCTGTTCATAATCTGATGACAAATTGTCAGCTTTTTTCCAATTTATAGAAAAGAAATCATTCGCTCAGCTACTTCATTAATAAAAAATATCCCAGAATTCTACACTTGGAGTAGTAAAACCAGTTAAATAATATAAATCAGTTGCTTATATAAATGTAAATAAATTGATATAAGTAACTTGATAGATTAATCTAGCATTATTTTTCTTCTGTGATTCACACATCATTCTCAGGGTGTTTTGTATTATTGAAAGTAATTGAAATGGACCTTTCTTATAACTGTAAGAAAAACACAGTCAGTGTTGTTAAAAATTGGGAAGGAAAATCTAGGAACAGAAATGGATTTTTTTTTTTTATGCAGCAAACAGGCCTTCCACATGAAGTTCATTACACTTTGTTTTTTTCATGTACAGTCAAGCTGCTTCTAGTGAAAACTCTCTATGGTTCTGAGTATTTTGATCTTTTTAAGAGTTTCACTCAATTATTTGTTTCTTCTCTCTTCTCTGGCATCCCATTTGATTCAGAAAAATTTGAGAAAAAAAAAGTTATCAACCATAGAGTTATTGCTTTCCATTATTAGTTCATAAATGTTTTTCCGAGACATATCTTATTTAAGATTTTCTGGTCTGCTGATTAGTTCTGAAATAACTAAATCAATATTACCGTGCTATACCCAATTCCAAGAAACAGATAAATAAATATGAAGGAAAGAAGTATCACACAACCAGAGCTCAACAATCAAATTCCTACCTCATCAGGTGAAGACTGTATCCACACCTATACAATAGCCACAAGTAGTCCAAAGTAAGTTCCTATTTTCCACAGATGGTATTTAACTTTCACGATTTCTAAACTTTCTAATATTATGTATATATAATTTTATGTTCTAAAGGCTCTGTCTCTATCATAAAAATGAAAACTGGGGATTACAAAAAGGGTTATGTTTTCACTTTGGAAACTTAATCAGTATGTTATAGAGAAGGAGGACTTATGGGAAAATTCATGCACTTGTCTTCTGTCAAGACATCTGGACAAATAAAAAATTAATTTAGACATCGATCAAACAAATGAAACCCAAAATATTGTTTTTTGCACTGTACTGAAGAGCATCAACTGAGAAATTGCATAACATAATAAAACTGTCAAAAATAAAAACATTCCATTGCAACTCATTTAGACTACTCTGTTTTTTAAGGACAATTCTTTCTAAGACAAAAAATAAAAGTAGAAAAGATGTCAAAAAGATAATATTATTCATGAGATTTGGAAAAAAGATTGAAGATAGAGAACAATCACAAGACTGTAAAAATTCATGGAGGAAAAACTTGTCTAATAAAGGAGATACAGAAAAATAAGTCAATTTAAACTTGATTATAATTTAGCATACATACTTAGTGTTAAACCCTTGCATATAGAAAAATCTGTTCCTTGTAAACATCAATCCTCTCCAGCTTCATACCAGATTTTCTACTCACTTGGGGAAGCAAGTACCAGTTTGTCCTTAAGTTTGATGTGCCCCTTAGGCTTCAATCTCTTTGAGACTCTTCAATTTTAAAGCACAAACAGAATATGATGAGCTAGTTTGACAAAAAGAAAAAAAAAAGCATCAGTTGTAACACTTGCACAAGGCACTGTTATAAAAGTAAATTGTTCCAAAAATGTTGAGAAGAGTTTACATTTACACAGTAAGACTGAAAGATATGATTTTGCATGTGAGCAGATATCATCCCAACCCTGCAGCGCTAAAGTCCTCAGTCCTCCATCAAATAAGTGGAACCCATCGTCATATCACAAACCATATTCCTGAAAGGAAACTTTTGTGTGGTACAAATTTTCATTGTTTAATTTAATGGTAATTGTTTTCTGAGTTTTACTGTCTTTTTTTTTTATTATTTGGTTGTTTTTTGTTAGTTTTTATTCTCTTAAGAAGTATATGTAAAACAGATTTGTGGACCCTATCACTTTCCCCAACCTCTAACCACATCTTCAGTAAAGCTGGCAGTCCTTTTGAAATTAACATAACTACTATAAAAAATTACAAAACTGAAGCCAGTTCTTCACTTAACTCACGTAGATGAAGAAGAGAGAGAGGAGGAGAAAAGGAGTTGCAGGTTCTTTGCTTAGGATTTTACTTTATTTACTTTGATAATATTTTATATATTATATATTTTATGCATATATATTTTATAGTTTTTGAAGTCAGGCTTGGAAAGGTAATTAGCTAGAAAGAGACACAGATAGCTTTCAAGAGAATTTTCAAAAGCACTGCGACTCAAGTTGTATGCTTGACATTTTTTAGACCCTCACTAGGTGTTTTTGTGCAGCTTTGATGTCTAGATATTAGTAGACTGATTAAAAAAAATAATTAAGAAACCCCAAACTTTTATCTTGGATTAGCTCAACTAAGAAATTGCAATGTAAGATGATCTCATCTTTATAACTGCAGAAAAATTACAGTCTAGATTTTCCTGTCATATATGTGTATGCATCAGTGATTATATATATAAAAATTCTGTACTTAGCATATAGTATGGAATGCCTTTCTGTGGTTTTTTTTGTTTTTTTTTTAGTCAAAGAGGAACTTTTTCTGTCTTGACAACATGTTTTATGTTTAACAGCATGTGCTATAAACACACAATGATTTTATTTTCTCCCTCAGCTGCCTTTAGTACTACATTCTTCAACATAAAAGTTTAATTGAGCAGATTACCAAAGCTTATGATAGGTCTGTATGCTTGTCTGAAAATGCTTTCATTTATTTTCATAAGGATTGTGTAATACATCTTCCACAGTATAACTGGAAGGTGACATTTTATTTTTTTTTACAGAATGGGTAAAGTGAATTATTAAAGGACCTAAAAGCACGAGTGCTGAAATTCAATATTTATGTGTATGTTTAAAAATATTAATAGTACAGTTAGCAATGCTTTTGTGATCTCCTGTATTAACAAAAATGTTCACCAAAACATTATGTGCTGTGGCTCTATCTCCCAACTGTGATGTATCTTATTAATGTGATGTATGTTGCAATAAATTTTTCTCCTCCTGTTCCACACTTCAACAAGGAAAACTTTCAACAGGGAAAAAAAAATGAAATTATGCCCTTCAAGGTCATTTCTCTAAAGGGGAAAACAAAATCTGCTGTAAGCTTCTCTTTGTTCCACAAGATGGAGCTCAATCCCTGTACTACAGTTCTGCAGCACCCTGAGAGACAGCTTTTGTCCTTTTGACATTATCTTTTATGAATAAGCCTCAGTCAGGAACAAGTAGTGTGATGTGATAGTTCTGTATTTATGGATGACAGAAATGTCTGCAGAAAACAATGCTTGGATTCTACCATGGTGTATTCACAACCAGCATGCACGTTATAAACATAAATATTTAAAGATCAAATGCTATTTTATAGGAGTAAAAAGATGATATTAACTAGATGACATTTAGATCCAGAATCTAACATTTATTCACTAGAACAACACAATGATTTGCCATACAGGGAGTTTTATGCTGGGTAAGCAAAATGATTGCATCTTTGACACAAAAAGGAACTTGACAGATAATGTAAAATGAAATCCAGAATCTGAATTACATTCTTAAAACATGAATCAGCTACTTTTCCTCCATCTGTCATGTTTCATTAAGAGTAAAACCAAGGATTGCCAGATTATTCTGCAACATTTCTATGACTGAACAGTGTAGGTGACTGCAAAGGCTCAGCTTTCCTCTGTGTGGGCAGCACACACAATCACACAATCTTCACAGCAATAGCTGAGAATCACAGAACCATAATTTGGCTGGAAAGGAGCTCTGGAGTTCATCTGGTCCATCCACTGCAGTGAATCAGATCAGGGACAAATTCATATAGTTCTTGTTGTTGTTAGTAATGCGTCCAGCTTTCAAAAAGTTATGACAATCTGAAATCCTGACTGTTCAGTTAAAAATACGTGTTGTACTTCCAGTATTTGAATGTAACTTTTAGTGGAAACATCATTTTTTCAGCTACAGAGTAGAGTGTTGGCACACTGTGAAGTACTCAGCATATACACAATATGTAGAAGTAGATCAAACTGAGATGGAAAGCTTTTAAATTTCATGAAAAGGACTCATCCAAAAGCCTATCCAATGAGATATGCTGCTTTGGTACCTCTTCTATGCAAAGACTAGCACAGGCAAGGAGGTTTTAAACCTTAAAAATTATGTCAGAACAGCTTTGGAACCCAGAAATCTCATTCAGCTGACAAACAACTAAGGCAACCTCATTCAACATTGTAACTCATTTTGCAATAGTTTGATATGCCTTAAGAGAACTTTCATGAATTCTCAGTTGTTGGATTACCATTTACCTTTGCTTCTGTGAGCACAGTGAGAACTAGAATAATCTAGTTTCAGAACCCCCCCAAAAAATAAACTGTCTCCTTTTTGTTTTCCATTAAAGCTTTTGTTAGCTCACAGTTGTTGCTGTCTACCAATTCCACAGCAATTTTGTACGTCTCTCACACAGTTCTTAGCCACATCCATGTTCAGAATAAATGAAAAAAAGTGAACTTCTCGTACTGTATTACTATACCCATGGCCTTTATATATCCACAGACTCAAGATATTTACTTTTTTTCTGGGTTTCTTTGTTGTTCTCCTCCCTTTCAAACAAGCACAAATCCAGATTCCCACACCCATGGTTTTACAACCAGCTCTCTGATATTATATGCCTTTAATATTGCCAACCTGCATGCCTACTATTGCCATCCCACTTATCTAGCCTTCTCAGAACTTTCACCACTTGTGAGGTGTTTTGTAATTTCTATGCCCATTTCTGCTGTTATCCTTTTCCTTTCTCTAGAACATTTCATCCATCCCTAGAATAAAATATAATAAAATGAAACAAAAATACAGCCATTCAGGGGACTTTTACTGGCACTCAACCTTCTGATTTATGAAGACCTGGATCATTTTATCAGATCCTCTTTTCTTTGCACCTACCCATTGTAGACCAGTCAGGCTGTTGGTGTTAGGACACTCCCTTCATCATTTCCTGCTAACCTTCTCAATTCTCCTTTCATTTTCAGCACTTGAAGGAAGTATTCTCTCTTCTTTACAGCTGCTGCAGTATCCTATCACTGCCAATCATGTCCCTACCTTTCAGCTTTTCTCTCTAATTCCAGCTTCAATCTTTCTCTGCTTCCCTCAGCATTCTGCACTTTTCCTTGGCTTCTTTGTTAAATGATCCATTTGATCACATTCACTTCCTTTACCCTAATGCTTTACTTCAGCTCTCTGACTTGCCAAAATGTTCATCCTTTACATTTCATGCTTTCATTAAGCTTCTATAATAGCTTTTTCTCTCTGACTTCTCTCTTGCTGCATTTTCCTTATTCTAGCTACCAGCTATTCTCTCTCATCACTGATCATGGGGCTTCACCATCTTCCCTTGTGACATTGTAGGCAGTTCCTTTTGACAGCACTGATATGTGCCTTATGATTACATCCTGTTGGAGTTTTTTTATTTCCTGGGATGGCACTGGTGAGTACTTTTTGAATATGCCTGATCATTTAGGTTCTTCAAAACAGTCTCCTTCTTTCAGACTCAAAGTTCAGAAATGAGTGTGTTGACTTGCAATACATGAAACATTTTTTTCAGTTGCTTCTTTTGATGTGGATTTTTTTGTAGATCATTCTCTTCCCATTGCCTTAGCTGGCAGATTCTGGAAAGAGTGATATTTTCGATCCAAATGAGGATTTTGCAGGCAATCCTGCAAAAGGCAATTCTGACCTTGATGTACGCACTATGTAATGGTGAAAAGACTATTAGATCAAAGGAATAAAGTTTCCTTCATAGTAAGTTGTGTATCCCACTTTCTGGTTTACTCAGCATTTCCCTTTCCTGACATCTCCTTTCCTGACTTTCTCACATCCGCAGTGGTTTATTTAAGAAATAAGTGAAACAACATTGAAACATCTATAAATAAAACCAGCACACCGTAGAGTGCCTTTCTCTGTGTTGCATCATAAGCTGCCTAATGAGATAATTAGAAATTTTCAATAGAAAGTGGTAAATCTGCGTACACAATAACTCAAGAGAGAAAAGAAGTAAATGAAGGAGGACTCAGCGGATTATGGGATAAAATGGATTCCTGAATTGAGTAGTACTGTCCTTAGATTCCTAATTCTCAGTGAATGTTATAGAGTGAACTAAAAACAGTTCACCTAATTGCACTGGGTAGATGCCACGAAGTGAAGAAGTCAAATGCTTTGGGGGAAATCTGAGGGTTCACTTTTGAGATCACAAATTTTGTCTGAACAGAGAAATTTTTCAATAGACATAGTTGAGGGTGGTGTCTGAGTCCATGTGCACTCACGGAAAGAAAAAAATGTATTTACAAACACTGAAAAATAAGAAAAAGGATCCATCCTCGTATAGAGAGAACTGGCATAGACTCTAAGTCATTGAGTCAGCAAGGGTTCAAACTGTTGTTTCATTTCACATGCCTAAATATAATTTGATAGTGTTCAAAAGACACTAATTGTCACATAACTGGCATATTTTGTTGATATGGGAATCCATGCATAAAAAAGAGGGAGATAGATATTAGTATTTCAAAATAGTCTAAATATCCTTATTATAAATAGATATCTATGTTTAAGAGTGGAAGGAAAATATACTTATTCAGTGGAACAAGTCAGAAGAAAAATTATTCAAAAAAGTAGTAAATTAGGCCCACATTTGCCCACATAGTATTGTTTAACTTAACTGCCACAAAACTCTTATGATATATGTGGTATGACTGTTATCTGGATTAGTGACTTGTCTTAGAATCATAAGAAACATAATTTATAGTGTAAAATAGCAGCAGAGTGAAAAATCATTTTATATTTTTTTAAATTTTTTCTTTCTCTTGAGTTCTCTGTCTTTTTGTGCTTCTTTTCTCAAAGTCCAGAAGCATCAGAGAATGGAAAAAAGAGGTTTGAAATGGCTGTTTTGTAATTCTTTATTAAATACAAATTTAATTTTAACATGGCTAGACAGGAACAGAAAGATTCTCAATTCTACAACAAAGTTTTTAGTCATGAGTGGGATTAGACATCTGTTCGATGGAAGATGTAACCTTTGGTTGGAGGTAACTCAGTAGCAGGTAGGTTCACATCTCATATTCCTGAGAACCTGTGTCAAATTGAATTGTCTTAATTCCATTTCATATTCACCAAAGCAAAGTAACTAACCAAACAAAAGATGTCTTTGTCAAGGACATCTTATCTCTTGTTCATAGCTACATAGTACAGTGTAAATCTCCCCTAGTGTTGGGCGTAGGACTGAGTTAGATGCAGACTACAGTCTTCTCTCATGGTCAGATTTTGTTGCGAAAAGTATTGATCATATCTGTTACTCCACATATGCAAAATACTAACTTTGTGGGAAGTTGCTGGAAAGAGTGGGGGAAGGCACAGGAGAGGAAGGGGCAAAGGGCACAGTCCTTACTGCAGGGACCTCAGCTTTGCTCTGACACAGATTGATACCCCATTATTCATAGGTTTTAACAGCATGACAGCTCCCCAGTATTTTTCTGCCAAAAGGGTACTGTCTCAGAATTAATTTGATTAACAAGTGCGTACTAAGATCCTGCTAGAGCTGAACTGATCCAAATGGGTAGAGATTACTTGCTTTATTCATTAGATTCATAATGCCTCAAGATGTGCCCCTCAATACAGTTTTACACTTCTCAGTAGGACTTCAATTGCTTTTGTTATAACTGTATGAATAAAAATGAGCAAAAACCACAGTAAATGACCTTTCTTTTGGTCATTGTTTATTATGACTTTATATGCTTGAAAAATTTCAAAATCATTCACTGCTGAACTGAAACCACACAACAGCAAAGGGCAGGAGGAGGAAAAAAAGAAAACACCACCTCCTCTTTCCTTTTGATGTAAATGGGACTTTTTGTTCCAAACTTACAAAAGTCATGACAGTCAAGATGATAATTAGAAATTTTAATTGACTAGTCCAAAATTAAAATAAGGTGAAAGACCTCTAGTAAAATGTGCCACCAACTTCAAGAACACAGTAGGGAATTCAAAAGATGTAGAAGCCGTTGGAGGATTTAGGTATTTATATTCTCAATATGGTAATAACAGACACTTCTGGACATACTGATAATTCTGTATTATTTAGCAACTGTTGATCTCAATTTTCCTTTCATGTCTCAGTTACCTGTGTGATGGCTGAAAAGTATCAAGCACAGATCATTCTTTTTTTTTCTTTTCCTTCCTGTTCTTTTTTTGTCAGGCAGAACAAAATGATCACCAAAATTTCATCCCAGTCCTATTAAATAACACAAAAATAGTGATTGTTGTACTTCTTAATAAAGGACAATGGTGCTAGGAATGTAGAACAGGCATTGTCTAGTAATTAAAAAATTTCTGGAGTTTCAAAGATTTCTACTTCAAAGTTTTTTTGCACTTTCAACAATTTACCTAAAAATTAAATGAAAGAAGTATGAATCTGGATACTGTCAGGTCAAAGTTGGGCTGTTAAGAAACTCTTGCATCAGACTGCAACCGTAGCTGATGCAGTGCTTAGCATAGTGCTTAGAATAAATAGTGCTTAGAATAAATTCTTGTCTCCATAAGAAAATATTAAAAGGTTTTTCACCCTAGCATATCTTTCTGTTCTCAGACAGCCAAACAACTGAAAACACAAGGCCTCCTCTACTCTGTGTTTTCAACCACAAGGTCACTTTTTTCTACTGTGAATTTCTTCTTGAATAGGATGTGTTCACACCTACATAAGACATGCACAGAGCAGTATTAATTTCCAAAATAAGTCCTAAGACATCACTCAGTAAGTCTGACTGCTGAGACTGACTTAGAGGATTATTTACCATTTTCTCTACTCCTTGCTGCTGCCTTTCCTGATTTTTTTTTTTCTTTTGTCAGTGAATTTTGCCACAGATGAAACACCCTATGACTGAAATGAAGAAAGGTAAATAGAAATGTGTATACGTGAATGAGCAAAGAAAAAATTAAATTTGACTGTTTACATAAACAAATCTTGATGTTCTTGTGTGAGTGAAACAGGAAATTCCTTCTTGGTTTTATGCTCAGTTTATGGGACATAGATTGCTTGCTTCTCAAGAGCTCATCATATGTGAATAGAGGGGTTTTGTTTTCTTCTATTTTTAATGTAGATTTTCTGTGGGGCAGGGACAGCAGGTTGGATGGAGGATGGAAGGTAAATCAAAATCTTATAAATAATGAACAAAGAAGAGATTTTGCAAAATGTTATTATATGTAAATTCTATTGATTTAATTATTTTAATAGACATCAAATCTATAAACTCCTTTGGAAATCTGTCCCAGAAATACTACACTGTATAAGCAGGTATATCTGAGAGAAATGAATTAAGATATTTGCCTGATTAAATTCTCAGTTCGTCTTAAACTGAGTATTTGTGCCAGCTGATGTTTTTAATGAACCTGGGATTTATAATAAAAAGGAGAAATATAAGGGGGAAGAAAAATGTGTTAAAGAAAAAAAAATATTAGTGTGCAAACTCACTATTGAGCTTGATTTAAGGCATGACCTGTCTCCCAGGTTTCCTTTCCACCCTCTGGCTCCTCAGGCAGCAAACAGGCATCAGGCAGTCAGGGTAGATAATTCCAGTACATCAGTCAGCCTGTGCAGCTGGTGTGGCAAAAGATGGGATGTGCTCCAGCCAATGCTAGTCCCAGGTTTAACAATTTCTTAGGAGAAACCCTGAGCTGCATCATACTTTTTTTTTATTAAATGCCAATCTCTCTTCATATCATTTTGGAAGAGAAGGCATCTCATCCATAACCACATCCATCTGTCTTAACTATTTTTTCATTGGTGCTGAGGTCTTTGGTGTACTATTGTTATGCCACTTATAAGATTTATATTTTATTCTTATTAGAACTTCCTTATGTTACTCTTTTTTCCCCTTTTTTATATTTCCTTCATAGCTTTTTCTCCTTTCTGTAAGCCACTATAGAAGGGTCTTTTCCTCATCCTTTCTCTTCTCTATCTCTCAAACTCATTTCCCTTTTTCTTTTGTTGCATTTTCAAGCATTTTTACTGTCAGGATCTTTTTCTATTTTTTTGTCTCCAGTTTATTCATAGTTTCTGTTTCTTGGCAGCTGCTTAGAGCCAAGGACCTGCCAAACATCTGTTTTTATAACTTGTATATATTGTCCTATACTCTTTCTAGCTTCACATAATTTGAAGTCTCTATTCCCCATCTCCCTTTTCTGTATGCTAGATGATTAATTCTGTGATTAACTGATATTTTAGGAACACAGATACTTCTGAGATCCCTTCCCACCAATTTAGGAAGAAAATAAGTGCAACTGGGGAACTGGTGCTCAAGGGAACATATGTAGCAGATTCTACTCTTACTCTAAGTGTTCCTATAACATAGGGGGTACAGACAATTCATGAGGCAGAATATGGAAATCACATAGAATTCTGAAAATATGTTCTGGAGTCTGAAAGAAATTGCAAGAACTGGTGGAATTTGCATCACTTCTTAGTTTCCTTAGCTCTTAGTTTCCTATTATAGAACTTTATTTACAAGTTTCTTGCCTGGAGCACTACTTGCTCTCTGAAGAAATATCAGTAGAGGATTTAATTTTTTCTTGATTTTAAAATGAGGAGATGTGCAGCTCCATGTTCTTCCTCCTCAGTTATTTATGTCTATGTATACATACATTTGTTCTTTATTTGTAATGCCAATGGTTTGCAAAAGGACAAATTCAGATATATAACTATGCGACACTTCATTAAGAATTCACAGTTTTAGAAATTAATGAATGAATCAACTTTCTTGTCAATCTATCTCAAATAATTTATCATTTATCATGCAAAACATAAGTAATAATGTCTCACTCCTGGAAATTTGTGAATCAGCTCATTTCAATAACTATTAAAAAAAAAGGATAATACACTTGGTGATTCACAATAGGATTTTGTGCCTTTTATAAAACAAATATGTAATTATTCAAATACAGTAGCATATTTAATTGTATTCCTAACATTGAACTATTGTAGGTTAGACAGGAGAGTCCATAAAGATAACGACATTATTGTCAGGAAACAAAAGATCCTGATACAGTTCCAAATAATTGTCATTTCAGAATGGTTCAAATTATACTACAGAGTGATGAAAATCACTATTTCAAAAAAAAGTACACTTATACAGAGAAGGTAACAGTAACTACTTGACAGAAATTATTTTCCTGTATTTCCTTATTTGCCACAAAAGAATAGATTCTTAGAAGCTGTTTGGAAGTGATTTAATTCCAAAGGAGTATTGAAAAAACAAATCTACTTCATATTTTAATGAAAAATTAAAAATTAAAATAATCAATATGCTAACATTTACTAGTATGTTTAGTTCACAAGGGCAAAATGTTGCAGATAATATTTAATTTTTAGTATTTTATCCTTAAATAAAAGCCCTCACTCT
Source organism: Platyrinchus mystaceus (assembly GCA_035041135.1). NCBI lineage: Eukaryota > Metazoa > Chordata > Aves > Passeriformes > Tyrannidae > Platyrinchus > Platyrinchus mystaceus. The sequence goes on along the minus strand of JAWWLV010000088.1, from coordinate 96,830,297 downwards.
TTCCCCTGTTAAATTTCTTTGAATATATGTGCTTTGGAAAGAAGAATAAAAGTGTGCTTTTCAGCAGAAAACCTCTTTTGGAGCCACAACTGGATCCATATACTTTTAATTGGGATGATCATTATTAGAGACGTTTGCATTGAGGAACTGAGAAAAACATTTATGAAAAAGGTAATAAGTCTTTGACTTAGGCTTTATCTGCTGGCATGGCTTTGACCTTTAGATGGGTTTTAAAGCTTGTGCATATATTACCAGTACATAGTCTTTGATCTTATTGCATGAGTGGCTTTTAAGATAGATCAAAGAGATAGCATCATAAGAAGTAACCAAGGCTATGCATATACCTAAGCCCACACCAAATGCATCTAAACTATCTATGATGTGCTTATCTGGATGGGTAAAGAAGATTCAAAACTAGAGCAGTATTACTGGTTTGATTTTCAGACTTATGAGGGAATCAATTACTAGAGGACATTCTTAGAAGTCTGAACATTAGGCTCAGTGACCTACGCAAGATTTACAGAAAAATTCTAGGTAAAGGAGTGCACAAGTTCAGAAATAGGCCATTATTCATTGTTTATTTCCATGGGTGGATTTTATCCAACAAGGCTGCTGCAGGAATCTGCACTTCTGAACTAAGTAATCATCAACATATCACCACAGCATCAGTAATGGAAATACCAGAATGTGTTACTCACCGGTGTAAGCAAATACTGGAAATTACATAACATTTACAGGATGCCAAAACAGTTCCCCATCTCAGAAAGACAATAAATAATTTTTTGTCTTCCAAATTTTATTTCAGCTTTCTATTTTCCAGTAATCATTTGCTAAGGAATTGCCATTTTATCCAACAATATAAGTTTTTAACCTCAGAACAATACTGATACAAACATTTATATATTAAACACCAAGTTTATATTGCAACATAGATTGCAACCATTTAAATGCTTTTTCCTGGGCAAGTGAAATGAGGGGTGGTGTGCAAAACAAAACAAAAGCAGACAGCAACAGTAAACTGAAATCAATCTCTCTTGATATTAAAGAAACAAATTATTTTTCCCTAGTTGTGAGATGTATCTCACAATTATTTGTTTCTCTGTGTAAACAGCTCAGTCTTTTAAATAAAAATACAATTTCCTCCTTTGACAATAATTCTCTCCTTTAATCGATGTTTTATATGATTTTTAACATTTTAATTTCCACTGTACCATGTTGTCATTATTGCTTTTTGGGAAAATGCTTGATCTTCATGAGAACATGCTGTGGTTCGAAAATAATGACCTTGGATTAAATAAAGAAAGCCATATCCAAAAGCGTGCAGAACAATGATGCTTTAATCTCCAGGCAATGTCACATTAGTGGCTCTGTGCTCAGCAGGAATTGAAGGCTTATCCAACATATTTGCTTTGAAAATTTTGCAGATAACATTAATTTGAAAAACTGATAGTAACTATGCAGTAAGGCCATAAAAGAATTATAATAAATGGCATAAGTAAGTGAATAAACATATTTTTAAAACTAAATAGGTCTGTTTTTCTGTTTCCATTAAGTTATATGTTTGGATTGTATGCATCTGCTTTGGCCAGACTTGTGGACATTTTTATTTATTCCATGGAGTAAAAGCTTCTGAATTGTTTTTTTCTTCTGAGAAACCCTTGTTATGTATCTTCTCAGTTGGAATCATTGCTAAATCACTGTTCCTTCCTTCAAAAATCATCTTGCCATTAACTCCAATATACATTAAGATCCTCAGGATTAGTTTTCTGTAAACATCAGGGATACTTATTACACTGACTAAGTGTAATGGAAATTAAATGTCGCTGCAACTTATGCATGGATATGAAAGTTATTGTTTATTTTAATGTAACAATCACAGCTCAGAAAGAAAGATGTGGCAGGGTTAGCATAGATGGTGAGCAATCTTTCCTGCATTTCTGTGAGCTCTGTGCCTCAAGGCCAGGCTCAA
>JAWWLV010000088.1:96801251-96821261 GCA_035041135.1 Platyrinchus mystaceus | reverse complement strand
CTTCCCTCCCCTCCCCTCCTATCCTCTGTGAAAAGAGCCAAAGGACTTCATAATTCTAGTAGACACATAATATTTTAATTCTTAAAGCATAAAATATAAATGGGTTCAAGAAATAGATGTAATTTCCTGTTAATAAAGATACAACAGGAGTACAAGCTATGACTCTAAAAGGTCCTTATGTCTTGATTACTGGAACAGTATGACAGAACAGTCAAATTTACTCTATGGCTTTAGTTAAGTGTTTGTTCCTGCTCATTTCATACAGTATATAGGGCTATAGCTAGACTGACCTTTAGTCCAGCTCAGCATAGCCATAAAAATATTTTATGCTACTCATGATCCTCATCATACCCTATATAACTAAAATATAAAAGAAAAAAGAATAACAAATTCTATAACGCCTTCACTATGAAGCTTGTTTGTAGAGGAATGATGTATGACAAAATCAAAAGCTACCTCAGGAAAAGTATGTGGGACTGGTAAAAAGTTTGTTTTTCTAAGTAGGAAATAGAGACATTTGAACAAAGATTAGTTTATAGGACAGTGAAACCAGACCTGGGTAACTGACAGCATCGTTATCAATGATGGATCCGCAAGGGCCTCATGGGCTAAGAACATTATTAAGAAAATTTATAAACCTACTCTCCCTAAAGAAATGTAATATCTTCACAGGCAGATCATTTATGCTTTGAAGATATTGAAAGCAATAGGATTTGGTGTCTTCCTGACTTGTGACTGTTCTTGTAAGTGTTTGGGTAGCATATCACCTGGTCAAGGTGATAATTTCAAACAGGTCACAAATGTGCTATGTGTGACATATAGCAATGTGTGACTGTTTGCAAATATAAAACCTTTTGTGCATGAATAAACTGTTTGGCCATGTAATTTCTGTTGAATATTTTCCAAATAATTTTAGATATATTCTTGGATTCACAACTGCAGAGTGACAGGGAAAGTTTGTCACTGCGTTTGAATTCAGCCAGCTGCTGAAAGGTCTTGTTTACCATGTACAGTCTCTTATCTTTTCCCTTGCAAGCTTGAGCCCACAGGATGAGTTGACTGATACACTCATTTGATAGAAAATTAATCCCCTTTTCCCTCCCACATGCTGAGAAGTGTAGTTTCTGTCATCAATGAGCTGAACCAACTCATCCCTCAGGGAAGCAGCATAATGATGGATGATACATAGGAAGAGGAGGAAAAAAGACTGGGCAACATCTCAAAGTTATATCAGATGAGATATGAAAGGAAAATGTACCTTGATAAATGTCTGAAGAAATACTTGGTGAACTTACAACTGAATATTTTGTGATTTTTTTTCAATTCCTTCTAAATTAGTATCCGCTTTATATTTCTATGTTTTTTCACATGCATTTGGAATGGAGATATATCAAGGTGACATAAAAAACAAACATCATCTGCTGCCTAAGGATAAGTAGCGAAACCACATTTGTCTTTTCCTGCATTTACAATTAGAATCACTTTGCTTATTTACACATCTTTCAGACCGAATATTACAGTAAATTCACAGACAGATCTTTACATATCCGGTCTGTAACAGGCAATAACTGACAACAAACACTCTGTAGGATCCACTCTCACTGTTAAAAATATGTGTTTGCATCAGTGATTCCATATTCTTTGCTGCTAGTAGATGTTAAATGCTATATGATGTGATCAGTTACAATTCTTTCTTGAAACATAGTAAATGCCAGGAAAAATCAAAAAATCCAAAGCAGTATATTAATAGTGGATTTTATCATTTAGGAAAATGAACAATTTATCAAGTTTATCTATGACCAGATTTCCTTCAAAGTAAGTTTCTGAATTAATTATAATTTAATCTTTTATCAATAAGATTGATATATCAAACATATATTAAATCTTAGTAAAATATCTGTTATCCTTCAAGCAATAAAAGCACTAAGAGTCATCAAAAAATAGTCAGTTCCAAAAGCTGATGACATAACTCTAATCTGCTAGAGACATACACATGTTCTTCCTTTGTGTTCTTTTTTTCTGTTGTTCCTTTTTGTTAGCCCTTTTAGTTCATCTTTATATTTAAGTTTCCTCCCTTGAAGAAAATAAGGCCTTCTAGCTGCTTTACGTTCTACATTTGTAAGTGTTGCTTTCCTCTCACTGGCCAAGCCAAACCCTGACACTTTCCCTGTGAAGTTATAGAAGATTCTGGTTTATAATTTTTCATCAAAATGTAATGGTCTGAAATTGTGACAGATGTTGAATTAATAAGGAAATGTCAATACCATAGAACAGCATGCTGTTGTGCTATATGTCCACAGAAAAAGCTAATTAGTAAAATATATATAAAAAAAGTCTTATATTGTATAGTGATATATGAGATTAGGCACTGCTGTCAATATTGTCCTGATTTATTTCAAGATTTGGACTGTATTAGTGGTGTGTGTCAAATAGTGTGTTTTACAGCATCAAGATTTTCTACCAAAATTTATCTGTAGCAGACTGTGTGGTAATAAATCAGACATTATTTTTTCCCCACACATTTACGTTTAAGTATCTTTATTTAGGAAGATTAAGCTATAAAGAGCTAACAAGTCAAATTTACTGAATAGATTTCTAAATGAATTGAGCATTTGTAGAATGCTGCAACATCTCTATAAGTCACTCCAATAAATCATAATGAGCGCATCATTACCTTTTTTTGTTATTTTTTTCTGCTTAGGTTCTAATTGCCTTTATCAGAGAGCTCTGTACAAAACCAAAGCCTGATGATATGCCACCTCTTTGTTTGCTAGACCTTCATGGAAGAAACTTAGAAACCTCATTTTATTTTGTTGAGCATTCTTTTTAACTTGTGCATCCTTCAGTTAGCCTTTGACAGTTTCTTTTAAAGAAGTTAAAAAAATTCAGATAGAAACCAAATGTGATTTTTATCTACTTTCATATCTCTCTCATTTTGCTTTTAATTATATTAGGTGTTTTGACAACACACGTAGAATCATTCTTGAGGAGAAAAGACAACACAGAAAGAATCATGTCTTGCTGATGCCACCTAAGGCGACTTTCTGCTGTGCCTTTTGCAACCGGACTTGTTTATCTTACATTGGCCTTTTTAGCCATCAGCGCGCTTGTAGCAAGTGTGGGTACAGCCCTTCTCAAATCTTCATTCGCGAAGCCTGGCCATGGTGATGATGATTTTGTTACATTAAAAAAGCCAACTGTAAATAAGAGCAACGTTCATTCATTACCAGGAATGGAGTAAAAAAACCTCCACAGAAAGCGTGAATTTGCAAGTGCTGTAAATGACAGTATCAATATGCACTTTAATATTTTTTATATCTTTTAAGCAGTTTCTCTGTTTATACTGTAGTTTCCCACTGAAAATACTATGCCAAAAGTTAAAATTAGGGTCCCTTGTTTGTAAGCTGATGCTTTCATTTGTGCCTCTGGAAGGGCATTGCTTGTGTGAATACCAAAGCTTCTTGGATGAATAAAGTGATCTAGCAGGAATAGCCATCACTACTAAGCAGTGGTTTAAAGTGGTAGGGTTTTTCTGAGGATCAGGAAATTATTATTTTCCTCAACTGAGTACAGAATTCCTTACTCAGGGAGGCTAGAGGAACAGGCCAAATTGCCTGATGTCATGCTGTCAAAACCAGATCATCTAACACCATTACATACCTTTTCTTATTTTTATGACATACCAGGGAACAGCCTAGGAGGTAGGAAATGTAACCTTGGAGATTCTGTAAAGGAGAAGAAGGAGCTGAAAGTTGAAACTCACACATCATACACATATGCTGCACCACCTGCTCTTTTGTGTAAAAAATGGAGTAGCAAAAGCACTGACATTTCTGGGAAGTTAGCTTTCTTGGTTTCTTTATAAATACTTGGTATAAGAGGAAGAATATGATGTGCCAAAGCAAATATTTGTTTTTCTCTTCATGTCCCTCACTTTTTCATATATCACTATAAAACCTGAATAGGGATTTGATTCATTAAAAGATAAGTTTGGCTTTTGTTGTCAGAGTCTTGAATGCACTGAAAGGCTCTGCAGCCCTCAGCCTTGTCCTCTCTGTGCTATGCTGTGGGTATTCCCATGCTTTGCCCCCTTATCCTTCTGATTCTTGCCTTGCCGATATGACTTACAGGCTTGGACTTGGACCTGCTTTGTCACTGTGGATTTACATGGGCACCAGGCGTTGTTGATCAAGCTTGTCTCCTCTCATTAGAGACACCAATATTCACCTTTGCTGGTGAGGACATCAGTCCTCCATGCCTTGGTCTCACCACTGGCTTTTGCTTACATTTTAATTCATGAAGCAGCCCAACCTTCCTGTTCCCTGGCTTACGTTTGTTGTCTTTTTGTTTAGGTTTATTTATTTACAATTATTATTCAGTAGAGAGCTGCTCAGCTGAAGCTAAAAGGTCAATTTATGGAGATTGGGTTCTTGTTATTCCCAATTCAGCAACTTAGCAAAAACTTATTAGACACTATTGAATAAAATATTGCTCAGTGGGGTGTTGATCTGCATTTATCCTCTTATTAAAGATCAACATTAGAAGAGGATGGAAGGGACTTGCTATTTTTCCATGGAAAACCAAAACTCAGAGACATTTGCATTGTTCAAGACTTTTGGCAAAATCTCCAAAGTCTGGTAGAAGTGTAAAAATACACAAAGTGTGTGAAAAAAAACCCCACATATATAGTATGGCTTAGGAATGAGTATGCTTCCTTGTGAAGACTTTCCTATTTTAGGGTGGAAATGACTTGTGCCACAATATCTGGGATGCCGCAAAAATAAAAAAATGGTTTTTGTTCTCAAAGTGCAAGTGTTCCATTGAAGATAAGATAGTTTAAGTTTACTGTAAAATAGGCATGAGCTGCACCAAGTCTAATATTTTGCCATAAATATTCTCTGAGAAGGAATAATCATGACAAATCAAAACGTTGGTTGCTCAAAAGCAGTTGCCCTCCTGATCAATGGTGTTAATGACATGCAGAGGCTTCTCCAAGCATTAGTACAGAGAGACATGAAGAAAAGCTTAATGTTTTAATAATATGGTTTTTTCCAGTTTTTCTTTTAAATAAATATATTTAGGAGGATTATGATTTTAGGACTGAGCTTCTGGGTGAAGCAGTGGATTTTCAGGTCTTGCTTCTCTTTTGTGCCAGCAATTTGAGAAGGAAGCAGCTAAAACAGTTCTTCCAGCAGACTGGCCCTGATCACTGACCACTGAATGAGTATTCTGCCTACCTATACTGTAAAGCTCTCTAACATATTAAAAAGATTTTTGATTTAAAAAGCAAGGAATACTGTAAGGGTTAAATGCTTGTAAGCTGAACAGGTCTTGAATACTTTTGGAGGAATACAGGATGTCCACATGACATGTTTTCATGATGATACTCAAGACAAGCAAAATAAATTAGGTTGATGGGGCACTAACAACATCCTGCTCCTGCTCAGAGAATTCAGGCTAGGTAACATATTTTTCAAATCCAAAATATATGCTATGTTGCTACTATAAGACTTAAATTACAGAGTTATTCCCATCCACAAGTAATTTGCTTAACTCCTTGGCTAATGTGCTATTATAGCTCTGACTGAATTTCTCACTTTGGTTTATGCACCACAAAGAAATGCAGATTCAGGGATAGGCACTGGGTGGTGTTGAAGAGCTAGTTAGTAGGAAAACGTATTTTTGCAGATCTTGAATTGACTAATATTCACCTTTTTTTTGCAGACAATGTAGCAGGATCCATTCTTCATAATAATTCATCTAGAATTAATCAGGTACATTGATTTACTTTTCCTAATTGTAAATACATACTGAGATGAAGTCCTAAGTTGTACTTCTTTCTCCTGTGTTTGGAGATAAAAATATATTTCTGCAGTTAAACAGGCTTTTCATATTGCTTTATCACTGAAGAGTTTCTATAATCTGGCCTTGTAAAATTTGAAATAAACATTTTTCTAAAGTTGTGTAGTTAATTTTAACGTGTTGGGCACAGATTTGGAAGGATTCTGTCGGTCTTTTTTTCTTCTCTTAATGTATTTTAAATAACACAAATGCAAGTAAACATGAAAGGAAAAGAAATTGTGTTATTGCATCACCATATTAAAATATTTTAACGATGGTAAATATACAGCTAGTTTTCCAAATATTAAATATACACATCAAGTAACAATAAAATACAAAAAAATCTATTCAACTCTTGGTTGTTTAAAATCACTCTGCTAAGAAGTTGAACAGATATTGCAAATAACAAGTCATCTCACTAAATTAATGAAAATATTCTGCTTTAAAAGAAGAGAGTATTCAGCAACAGAATTTGTGCATATTTACTCTCCATCTTCAGTTTTAACTAAATTAGTCTGAAAATTATGTACAATAAACAGCTATTATGTATTCACTAAATAAATAAAGGAGTACTTATCTATCTACTAGATTTCCAGAGCAATATAATTTTCTTTGTTTGTCTGAGGGGTTTTTTTGTTTTGGTTTTTTTTTCTTTGTTTGTCTGAAGACCCTTCGGAGTCTTCTCTTAATTTTATTTCTAAGGGTAGATGTTCTTCAGTGTATTGCTCTCAAAAATTTTGGAATTTAATTCTCACTAGCAAGATTTCCCAAAATATATCAAGATTTCTATGACCTAGAAATTTGTCACAAAAAATGTTATTGCAGAATCAGCTTCTCCCTAGATATCAAGAAGCCAAATTTTCAGCTACAACAAGTTTCTTTAGCAGTCATCTGTGCCATGGTATGACAAGTGTTGTCTAGTTCCCAAACACACAGAATAGAATGTATTGAAAGGATTAAAAACCTACATGATGCTTTTGAATATGATACTTTGAATATCTCACAACTTTTTAGAAGTTTGTTAGTTTTTTTTTAAAGGAATTGGAGTGAATATTATGTGAACTTATCCATAATTTAGATCTATATCATAATGAATACAACATTAAAATTATTACTTCTGCACTTGCTTTGCATCACAGACACTACCGCTAACAGTCACCTTCACTGGGAGAACTGAAACTTGGCCCAAAGAAAGAACTTTTAACATAAAACGGACCATAGAGCTGTGTGAAACTGCAGCAGTAGCACTCTGTGCATTCATATCCTGTTAAGAGAAGCCCATGGATTGCATCAGTTATCAGAGGACTGCCACAGACACTGAACTAAAGATGCAAGCCAAGTAGAAGAAGGCCCAGAAGAGTCAGAAGGAATGTAATGAATAAAAAGTGGTGAACACTGTAATAAGTAAATAAAAAAATAAACATCCTTGTTTTACCAAACAACAAAACATACCTGAGAAAGAAGAAAAAATATGATTTCTGAGAAATATCTTTATTTAACTGTGTATACTTATTCCATTTGATGTATTTATAGTTTTTTAATTCTCTCCACTGCCTAATAACATGCCTGTTACTATGCAGAGTATAAACTATGGTACTTTGTGATAATTGGTTAATCAATCAAAAGAATTCTCATTTATACCCATACTCTTGTGGTCTAGGGAGGTCATTTTAATATTCTGCAAATACCTTTTAGCAACCCCCAGGGACAAATTAAGTAAAAAGTGTTATAAGTGAGTATTTTTCCATAGCCATGTGTAATGTTTATAGTCTGCTGTTAAATACTGTAGGTTGATTTTATTGAGCCTTTTGAGTATAATGAGCATAAATCTGTCATATACCACCATATGATTTCTATATATGGACAGGCTGCAAACCATAATTTGCCTCTTAGTTGTGTGTTTATATATGTGATCAAAGTTAACTCATTTTCATGGAGTATCTGCATACCTCCACATGTATATGACTAGAAGCATAACCCATTTTGTGCTTAACTACTGGTTATGCAGAATGAAGCCTATACATAATATATGATCAGTAGAAGAATGCATAAGAAATACTTATGTCAAGAAAGATGTAAACATATTTTGCTATACCACCAATATTTTTTTCTTGGTCTTTAATGTTGACAACTACCAGAAAACATAATATGCGTCCAATTGGACAATTATGATTAAATTGCACCCTACTATTATATACATATATACATATAGCATGTTTAAGATAGTGAGCTAAAGTGGGTTTGCTTTTCTTTAATTAAATCTTTCGCTTTGATTTCATTCATTGTATCTGCTGAAAAGCTCCCTAATATATCAGTACCTTTCAAACAAGAGTCATGCAAAACTTGCAACCAGAAAAATCAGAACCGATAGTATTTGTGATCTAGGAATGCATAATTCACAAAGCAATTCTGTGGCATCAGGTCTGACTGTTTTGGTAAGTCATATTGAGATTCGCATGCATGCACACTGAAGAAGTATCTCTTTTTGTTTCATCTTATTTAGAGCACAGTTAGACAGCTATTGTAAACAAGTAAGCACTCCTCTCCCCTTTTGCCAATAAAGAACACACTGACATTCAGCACAGCAAAAACTGAGAGAATTTCATCACAAATTTCTGTTTCATAATAGTCTAAGTACAAAATCTTATTTTGTTATCTAACTGGATAATACTTTTGCATGCTCTCCTCATACAGAAATGCCATAAAAATCACTTTGGTCAAGGTAAAAATTCCAGATCTTAAAATGGTAAGCAGATAACACTTCTGTTAGGTCTTTCAACCAAAGCTGATTGGAAATAGCATTTAACACTTATCAGTAGTAATCAAATGTGTTAGAATATAAATAAAACTAAATAAGAGAAGTTTCATGTGATAAATTAGATTCTATTGCCTAAACGTTTATGTTTGTTCAAGTTGTTAATCAATTTGTATGATGTTTTCATATGTCATTAAGTCTTCACATGGTATTGGAGAAATAAGAAGTAGTTTGATTTTTAGCAGAGTAGTTAGTATGTGAAATCTTCTATATAATATCTTTTCAGCAAAAAATGTACAGAACAGCTAATGGAGCACAGTATAATTTTATTTACATGGGGTTAGTAATTATCTGTGTGTGTATATATATATACACATATGTATATACATATATGGGCTTAACAGTGATGAAAATCCAACTGTGTGTGAAGTGCTTTTTTCTTGAAAATACTACTTAACAGAAAGTTTTTTAAAAAATCTACTTTTTTACTGCATATATTATTTAATATTGCAGTATGAGGTGAATTTCCAACAAAGGTAGTAAATTTATTACACTAAGTAATGTTCTGTTTAAGTCTGCTGTTTCAAATATTTTATGTCAAATACAAACTTTGAAAGAATTTTTTTTTCTTTAAGACATGAAAACATTGGAGTCTTTTCAAGGCTAAAAGTAAAGAAATGTGCACCAAAACTACATTGGAAATGTCCTTGTAGAGCATGAAAACTGTTGTTATCTGAAAAAAAATAATAAAAGGGTCTGTATTAAAATCCACCCTCGACATTGCTCAGTTGGAGCTAATGAAGTTCGGCCAAATGTATAGCCTTGTGTTTCCATAAGGCTGTTCTGAAATTACACACCTGCTTCAAATGCATAAATAATAGGGAAATAGTCAATAGGGAAAAAATGGAGGCACATTCGCTACTGCCATCTCTTCCCTGACATCTGTGGGGAATTATGTTTTTGTAAGATTAATTTAAAAATATTTAAAAAGTAGATTGCAGAACAGTAGAGTGTGGTTATCTGAGAGGAAGCCAGGACAAACTTGAGGGCATGAATAATTGATATTCTCTTTTGTGAGCCTGCACTTCCCCCACCATTTGACTTCATTCAATTTAAAGACAAAGACTCCACTGACAGTGTGCTACATTTGTCCCATTTTGTTCAAAGTCTCCATCTAGCAAAGATTTAAGACCACTTATTTTACCTGCACGTCCCATTCACTTGCAATGTTTCATTCAGCTACTTAGTAAACATGCATAGACTGGCAATTGATGTTTTCTAGAACACCTAAAGTTTTCTAGAACACCTACTTAGGTGCAGTTTTAAAAGACATTTAAAAGTGTAGTACTGAATGGTGCTTGTAGGTACATATTGTCTGTTTTATTGTCACTACTAATTTAATCAAATTTACTTTTGGTCACTCATTTGCAATAGGTTTTAATCCTTATTGGTTTGTTTCCTATGTATTGTATTTTTTAATCTCACAACATAGATATCATTGATTGGAAAGAGTAATAGAATCATATACACACAACATATGTATATATATATATAGGTCTATATCAATATCTTAGGAAACAAAACTATAAATCTAATATGTTACTTGCAGTATCAATTGTTCTTGATGCCTAAGTAAATCATGTGCAATTCTAAAATGAAATTTCACGGCTGATAGATTTCTAACAACTGATTAGGCAGAGCGATGTGCAAGTGATTAACATTGGCAATAGTTTTGGGCAGCCTGTATTATATTTTCCCTAAAAAAGTTGCAGTAATATATAAACAGAGAAAAGTATGGATCTATGATGCCAGCCTTTCATATCAACTGATAAAATCAGTCCTTTTCTAAGAAAAAGCTGATGAAATGTGATGCAATAACTGATACATAAGCCAGTCAGTCTGCAGAGCACCTGGAGCATGACCTTAGGGATCTCGTGCCACTCTCATGGTGACGAAATATTTGCATGAAAGCCCTTAGTTCTGGGCATGGTCAAAAACACACCAAAGGATCACACACTTTCCTTTCTAAATATATCTCTGTACTGAAGAGTTAGTCTGTTGGAGCAATTCCACTGAAATCACTTTCTGCAGGAAAAAGAAACAAAAAGCAAGAACAAAACAATCTTTACTTGCTGTTCCATGGGAGTCCAGGCTTAGAGACTGTTGTTTCCTACAGCCAGTGCACAGAGGAGCTGGGCTACTTTATTATGAGGGACAGAACTGTCCTAGCAAGATCATTAAGACAAACTTGTCCCATATGTGAATTTGAAATTCTTTGTTCTGAATCTCCCACATAAGCACGGAATTAGGGTTAAAGCAGACTGAATATCCACAGTGGCTGCCATGTAAAAAAACTTTATTCTTCTCAGAGAGAGAAAACTAAATTCAGAGTATCTTTCTGCCAGGCAAAAGCTGATACTATTCAGTAACTGACATGTGTGATGAAATCTCAACAGCAGAGCAGAGGCACTGTGTGGTATTATTTACTCCCTGAAGAAAACAGGATTTAAAAAAAAAAGGAGAGGCAAGCCTATGTAGCTGTACATAAGCAGTTATGGTAAAACACTGGCCAACAGAAAGCCTTCTATGCTTTTTTCAGGTTTAGTTTTGATTCATTTTCTATGGATAAACACACTTACTTGCTTTCAATCATATGCTTACATTACAGCAGCAAACTACCAGGAACAGGGAAAACCCTTGTAGAATGTATCAAGTTGATTTACTGGAAATCAACAGAGCAAGTAGAAAAGAACTCATTTTCAGCTGTTTCAGGGAATCAATTTGCCTACATCTAATAACTTCAATTTACTAATAAGTACAAGTAAGTGTGGCAGGTTAGTCAAAAATTCAGAGAGTGAATAGAGTATCAATCCAAGATAAAACACCCTGGAGCTTTAAGATACAGAAAAACAACTCTGCATGGGAACTATATTAGCTCTTAGGAGCCTCTAGGGAAGTAGGGAAGGTATGACTACTCACAACATGCACTCCCTCATTTATTTTTTTTTGAACAATCCTAGCCCAGAGAAAATATTAAACATACGTATTGTTATTTATTTTTTGCTCACTGAACTTCAGAAAAATGAGAAAATTAGAAGAAATTTGAGAAGGATCATTTTTCTTATACCAATGTTCTTGGGGGTTGGGGGTTGTTGGGGTACTGGAAAATCTGAGAGTCTTCAGATGTAAAATTCAACATAATACTAATCAGCCAGTTGAAAACTTGCAAAATATCTCACTTTGATAAACAACCATAGAATAAGTTAACTGTACTTTTTTTGCCTGAGTTTTTTTTTTAAGGATGAATTTAAGTTTACCTTAGCAAGAACTATACTTTTGTAATCAAGTTTTAGTCAGGAACAGGTATCTTTTAAATGTGCATGTGCAAGAGAGGGGGATGTATAATAAGCATTGTACTATCCTTTAAATATGTCAGCTCTTGGGAGCAGATCATTTTAGTGTTTGATGATTTTCTTTCACCAAGAGGCAAAATCTGCGTCTAACAAGTCCATTGCACTTGGTGATTTCATTTTGGATAACTACAACATTGCCACATGCTTCAGAGATGTGCCTGACATCTACCGCCACCTTTGTATTATGTGTCTCTCTCTCATCCAGTTTCAGGCATTGTTACATCCCAAGGCTGAATGTGGCATTGGTGTGACTTTTTATTTCTGTTACCAATTAATCTGCCATCTCTTTTTTTTTTTTTCCACCTTCAGGTCATCTGAATTCCTATGAGCATGTACCATCTATCCTTGTCAGATAGGGTTGTTTACAGGTGGGTCACTAGCCATCAGAACTCATCACTTCCTCTCCTTTCAGGTCTTTTTCAAAACTAATTTCTCTCAGAATTATTACAGATACCCAGAACAGTAGCGTTTTAGATTTTTTTATTTAGTTTCTCATTTAAATATGTTTGGGTTTTTTGGGCTTTTGGGGTTTTTTGTAAGGCATTTATTGTTGTTGATTTTTTTAGTTTGTTAGCGTACATTAAATGTACCACATTCAATAAAGGAAAAAAATAGTCTAAATAAAACCCATAATCTTAATCACTGAAACTCATCTCCATCTTTTTAATTGCATATATTGAGACATTTACAGTAAGTAGGGCTTACTTCATTATTCTTCTAAAGAAGGACACAGAATTACAATGACACACCAAGTCTGTATAAGGGGTCAATATTCATACACCTTGCACTGCATTTCACACAGTAGGGAAGAACTCAATGTACCAATTAAGGAGGTACAGAAACTGAAAATAAAAGCAATCACTTTATTGTTCTTTTTAATAATTGCCAGGATCAGACATGAGAGATGTCCTACTGTGCAAGAAGAACATAAGTTTTATCTGAAGGAAAAAAAAAGTTAAATTTATCAAAAGATTTATTCAGATTTCAAAGTCACTGAGGAAAAAAAAAAAAAAAACAAAAAGGAAATAGAGGAACTTTAGATGTGATGCTTATGTGTGCAAAAGAGGCAAAGATGACCAAGTGTTAAAATCATTATTTTTTTTCCTGAACTAAGAAACACATTAAGACCAAAAATGGTGAGACCTGTTCCGCTTCTCTGTGTCTAGCAATACAAAACCTAAAATCATTAACAAATAAGCTCAATAACCTCAATACCTATTATCAGGAGGAGACTTAAGAGACTGCAAAGTTGCATATGATCTTCAGTTTCAAACCCACAGACTTTTTTATATTTAAAAGAAATGTAATAGGATGCATATATTTCCATATTGAAAATGTACAAGGAAGAAGGTAGAGGAATAATGAGCATTTTTCTTCCTGTTTGATCCAAAATAATCTTTTCAATGCAAGCTTCAAATATATACAGACAGAGGGAGCCCACGCTTTAAATACAGAATCCTTACAAAAAGTGCATCAAACTGTAGATCTTATACTATATAATTGGGAAAAAAAGAGCCACACAGACATATATATGGCTTTCCTAATCAGTCAACAGCTATGAAGAATGTAGTTCATGTAACAAACACAGTTTCTGAAGAGTAAATCTCATGCCCATTCAAAACTGTTCTAATTTTTTTTGTGTCTGTATGGACAGTAATATTCATGATATCTCTGTTTATAGCCTGACCTCCAAATTACTCATTTCTTACCCTGACTTCTTCAGTCTCATTTTAAACATTTCTTAAACTGATTACAGTTTGAAAAAAGTTTACTATGTAGTAGTTTATATGCTTCTACTTGGAATTATAATTCTGAACTGAATGCTTCCTGTATATTCTTTTTATTAATTGAAGGTCTATAAATTTATTGCTGCACTAATTCAGGTTTTTCCCAAGCTGTCATTTAAATCATAGTCTAAGAAGAGGCAGTCTTTTGATGTTTTGGTTTTTTCTTTCTAATCACCATGTAGAAAACAATATTATTACTTATAAATTTATTAATTTTTGCCCATAAAACATTAGAAGAAATGTATGGTTAGAATTTAATTCCTCCACTGTACACATCCTCTTCCCCTACAGAGGTGCTTGTGACCTTCTGCCTGTCAAGAGGCACATTTGCTTTTGATTTTTTTTTGTTTTGTTTTGTTTTGTTTTGTTTTGTTTTTAATGTAGAACCTTTCAAGCTTCAGTCACAGTAAACAATCATCTCTTTGCCCTCAATCTTGGGAACCCCAATGTGATTTCATTACCATTGTCCACAAATCTCTCCCATTACCAGTTATCAGCAGGAAGAAAATTGATTCCAGAATGTAAACAAGACAATGCTTTACCTTCACTTTTAATATGAAAAAAAAAAATAAGATTTCAAAAATATTATTATTTAATTTGCATCACATGCAAACTGAAATGTTTGTCTTGCTTTTATGTCAGATATCCAGGGACCATTTTGAAGTGTCTTGACAAAATTAATTGTCATGTTATTGGATAGCTGGATGCAGTAAACACCAGTTATAACATTATTAGGGCTGCATACTGTTTGCATGAATGCATTTATGTAAAGCACTTAGTTATTTTCTGACCTTATGAATGCCTCATTTCTTTTAGCAAAAATTGCCAATGACTAGTAATGAAATATTTTATACCCGTAAACAGATACATTCTCAGACTCTGAAGGTTATATTGTATAGATTACTTGGCTTCTACACTCACTGTATGAGTAAATGACAGAGACATAACTGGGAGGAATCCGTGAATCCATTTATTCTAAGAGGTAACTTTACACAAATCACAGTGTGTATATTTCTTATAAAGTCAAAGTATTTGTGTATCAATGCAGTATTGACATAAACTATGAAAATAATACAGTATTAGTATAAGTTACTGTAATTAAAAGTATTTTAAATTAATTATTTTAATCTAAAAAATCAGGCTGCTTTTTTAAAAAAACCCTGTTGATTCACAGAATGCTCCTATCACTATCAAAATACATGCATAAAAAGTCAGCAACCTTATTGTTCAGCTAAACCTAAATCACACTGCTTTTATATTGTCATTTCAACATGATACTCTCTTATTTAAGAAACAAAATATTTCCAAGGGAGAGAGAATGAATTTCATCCCAATATGTAATGATCTTTTTGTCTTGGGCAAAACTCAGCATAGCAGTTTTAGTGATATAATATTTCTTGGGTGGCAAAAATTCAATAATAAGGAAACCAAGTTATTCGGTTATGAAAGCTGTCTGCCTGGAGACATGCTATTAAACACCACTTGAGCTTTCTGTTTACTTTGGTGGTATTTATAGTTATGGCTATGCATTTGTGGCTTGCTCTTGGTAAATATTTCTCAAATGCAGTTGCTGTGATAGACAGCAAAAACCATCATAATTTCAGCTATACTGTTTTTCTCAGAAAGAAAAAGGAGAGGCAATGGAGGATTTTTGTTGCTGTTCACTTTGCTTCTACATCTTATTCTTCAGTGTCCTGTTGCTTTATAAATATTGCATTTATATTACTTTTTATAAAGGTGTTTTTATTCCCTGTTATTTTAGTACCTGAACATCCCATACAGGAATGCTTTTATGCTCATAGATCCCTTTGAGATGGAAAATAAACAAAATGCTGCCAGTAGAGCTGAGGGGGGTCTAGTTTACAGTGAGGAATCTACTCTATTTTTTAAAAGCAGTGCTACAGCTTACCTCAAAACTGTCCTGCTTAACTTCTTATATTGCAAGTGCACAAATTAATTCAAGGACTGTTTAAAATGTCCTTCAGGACATGCAAGAATTTATATGTTCATGTAGGCAACAGGGCAGGGCAGGGAAGGCAGGTGACAAAACTCTTGAAGAAGAGGACATTGCCATTGTGGTCATTCTCAGAGACATGGATATAACCCAAGCAGATCATCTGATGGTCAAGTGGCAGACCAGAGAAGTAATTTCAGACCTCTCTAGTGCAGGCTGACATCAAGTCACTCTATTCCTATTTTAGACTGCCAATAGCTAAACAGAGAAAGCCTGTGAATTCAAGTTTCCTAAGTAAACTACTCAGCACTACTGTATTTTTATTTACCTAATTAAAATAATAGAAATATCCACACATTAAAAAAAAAAAAAATCCAAAGCTTGAAACAGTATTGCTATGTAAAGAATAATTAAAATCAATCCATCAGGCCCTTCTTACCCCTAAAATGACAATGTTAAAACCATAGGCTACAAAATAACTGATGTGGTTTAACCATAGGTGGCAACTAAGTACCACTCAGCCACTTGCTAACTCCCCTTCACCCCACCGCACTCCCAGTGGTAAGGGAAATCAGAAAGAAAAGGTAAATCTCGTGCATTGAGATAAGAAAAATTTAATAATGGAAGGCAAGATATTACAATCATATTATTAGTTATGATAATAAAATATTCTAATAATGTTAATAATAATAATAATTGTAATTATATGGAGAGAAAGCAACAGAACAAGAGAAACAAGTGATGCACAACACAATTTCTCACCACCCACCGACTGATGCCCAGTCTGCCTCTGAGCAGCAATCAGCCCCTTCTGGGTAACTCCCCCAGTTTATATACTTGGCGTGACGTCCTATGGGAAGGAATATCCCTTTGGCCCGTTCAGGTCAGCTGCCCTGGCTGTGCTCTGTCTCAGCTTCTTGTGCACCTCCTTACTGGTAGAGTTTGCAGGAGAAACCGAAAAATCCTGGATTTAGAAAAAGTACTACTTAGCAACAACAAAATCATTATTCTGATACTGAATACAAAACACAGCACTGTACTAGCTAAGAGAAAAATTAACTCTGTCCCAGCTCAAACAAGGACAATAACTTAATGAAATCACAGATATTCACTTTGGTTACTCCTGACCTTTAAGCTATTATTGCCTGAAATGTAACCTTCCATTTAAAGAAAAACATGAGAGGTAAATTGCCTTGTTGAAAAGCACTTAAAATATGAGTAGTATAAGGTAAAATAAAAACAGATGTACTTTTGGAGGGATTAGAAGCCACTGCAAAAACATATATGTTGTACCATGTTTCACTGCTGCCCAACATTGAAAACCAGCAAAGAAATTAAGAATTCTGCCCATTTTGTTCAGTGACAGAAAGGACATAGATATTTTACAGTTCTGATGATGTTCCCTGGTGAAATTTATTTTCGTCCAGAGGCTCCATGATTCGCAGACATCCAAGATGGCCACCTCCAAAGGCTGTTCAGCTCCTTGAAGGGATGCATCCCTACAAGATGGAAACCAAAAACCTTATAGAGTCTGCTGGTCTAAGACGCTAGATGCCATAATCTAAATGTAGACTATGCATTTAGTGTACCAAAACACTGCATCAGTTTTCAACACAGAGTGATACCTCCTAGGGACAGGATTTAGCTCCTTCTGCACAGCCAGCTCAGCTGAAGAAAAAAAGACCTGAGAAGGAAGAGAGGGAGAGTTCAATATTTGCTCACAAAATTTACTGAACTTGAACTTCCAGGAAAGAAGTTGCATAAATGTTATAACACTACAGTAGAACATTGTGTCTTCCTAACATTTTATTTCTTTTATATTGTTACGATGAAAGACGTAAATGCCATCTGCTATATATTAGGAGAATTTTTTCCCTATTGTTAAATCGCTGATTAGTTCTTCTCTCTGAAATCCCAATAAAATATTCTTTAATTAAACATGCCTTCTGTAAACAGTTTATAATATTATGATCAAAATAAAATGGTTTATCTAAGGAACATCTGAACACTAGTGACAGTGAAAATGGGCATTGATAATAATTTGAAACATTAGAGGTCATTTGAGATTCTCGCTAAAAAACAGCTATCTCAAAAAGTTTCAACTAAATTTTTTGTTTCAGCTGGTAGCATATTCTTCCTTTACCACTTAACTCTTCCAGGTAAGATCCTGGCTGTACATATTTTCGGGCAGGCATGTTAAGGTGCTAAAAAAGTAATTGAAATACAGATTTGGTGCATGCTAGGGACTTGTCCTTGTGTGCTTCAGGTGGGCTTTCCATGTGGAAGAGAGTGCTGGCAGGGTTTGTGTGTTGTGACTGTAAAGAGGAACGATGAGTGGAAAGCATTAACACCTGCAACCACAGTACACTGTCACTCACTCTCCCTTCCTCTCTTCTCTCTGAATGCTGATCATCAGGGTGTACCTCTCAAGCCTAGGGGTGCCTGGCCTCCAGGTCACCACAAAAGGCCAATGCTATCATGCAGGAAGAGAGCCAAAAGTGCAGACCAGTGGGATTTAAGGGAATGAGCCATCTCCCATGGAGGAACTATAGGTGACCGCTCGTCATGTGTCTTTTAATAGTCAAAGTGACCAGCATCAAAGGAATAAAACGCAAATTAAAAACTTATTAATATATTAATTCATACAATGAATATATCAATATCATATATAATATATAAAATAATAGAAGTACATCAACCTGAATATGTTTAATTATATTATAAGCTTTATCAATGTTCTTCAGGTATGTTTTCTGGATTATGTCATTACTTCTTTTCTCCAAGAATTACACTTATCTTGGATTATGACTGTTTCAGACTTCTGTGCATTTTATGAGATGCATACAGGTGTACAAATATACTGCTAGCCCCCTAAATCTTATCTTTGACACAGAATTCCTGCTGGAGATATAAGGATCTTTTAGGGTTAATGATATGTAAAAGACAGAAAATAGTCTCTGCCTTGTCCACATATGGAATCTGACTTCAAACACAATATTCTCTACACATTTATCCCTGCATTTTACTTTAAATGCTAGACTCAATGTCACTTTCTTCCTCTCATCTTCAATACCAAAATGCTAAGAACATATCCCTCTATCACTCATCGATAGGGAACTTTAACTAGATTAACAGGAAATGAGCAGACATAGTCCTGAAAAACACTGCCTCATTTTGCATTCTGATCCAACAAGTTAAAGATTTCTTACACACTTCAATGACTTGGTGAAAAAAGTGTATCTGCAAATTGGAAACCTTAGGTAATAAGAAATTTAGACACCTCAGCCTCTAATCTCTCTTGTTAGTCATTTTTATCTGTGTGTCTACCAGCTATTCATACATGCAGACACAAATATATTTCGGAGGTTGTACTGCAAATCAAATATACGTGGTTTTCATTTTTTCATCTCATTATCCTTCAAACACACCTTGGGTTTTTGTCAGTGTTTTTTATTGTTGTTGTTGTTGTTGTTGTTGTTGTTGTTGTTCAGTTAGGTCACTGGCTGCCCCTCAATTTGTTCCTTAAATAACAATATCTTAGTGGAGGCTTGCTCACCACTGTTCATTCACATTAAACAGAAGGAGGAACTAAATCTCTCTCAAGTGGTAATTAAATGCTGAAACAGTGGGCTGCCACCATCCACAGTAACTTTCTGCTTGGGAAGGCTAGTCAGAAACTGAGGCGTCAGAGCAAAACTGCTAGCTGGAAAAGCAAAGGCAAACATGGGATCCCTGTGGTTTCAGTGGCTGCAGCTTTACAAGTGAAGCAGCAGACCAACAGGCAGGCTGTGGGTGGTGTGTGCTGCATGGGCCTGGGAGAAAGCCAAACAACATATTTTCCATTGGCCAAGATAGTTACTGAAAAGGCAAACCTCGGAATCTTAAGATGCCCTATCTGCTTGTTCCCAACATGCTGGAAGAAAGGCAAGAGGATTAAACATACAAACCTATTCCCATGAAACAATGGAACAATACAGTCAAAGATTTTTATTCTGGCAATCAGTTAGAAAGGCTCCATGTACTGGGTGATTGCTCAGGCTGGAAGAGCTGAGGGTGTATATCGTTTGCTATTACTAGCAGAGTTTGGAATTTTTAGCAGTGAAGTCAGTGGACTAACAATAAAATTTGCTACGTCAGTTTTTTTTTTCGGAAAGTGGACTAGTGCCTCTGGGGCACCTTTCAGTAGAACAGATGGGAGTGTTTCATAAAAATATTTTAAGAATGAATGATTGAAAAATGTTTATTTGTTGCAATGACTTC
>JAWWLV010000088.1:96759063-96769905 GCA_035041135.1 Platyrinchus mystaceus | reverse complement strand
GGGGAAAATATTAAGGACAATCTAAGAATTACTCAAAACAGCTAAAAAAATTAAAAATTAATACACAGAAATAGAAGCTCATACTGAAAAAGAAGTTGTAAAAGAGTGGGATATTTTTATAATGAAAGAACTAAGCAATTAAAAACACAAAGTTGCCAAATGACATATATAAAAGCACAAGTCATGTCAGTTTCTAAAAGTAGAATTTAATTATATCATTAGAGGGAAAGAAATATAGTAATATGTAAAAAAGAGGAAAGACTGGATCTCAGCAAAGTCCA
Source organism: Platyrinchus mystaceus (assembly GCA_035041135.1). Taxonomy (NCBI): domain Eukaryota; kingdom Metazoa; phylum Chordata; class Aves; order Passeriformes; family Tyrannidae; genus Platyrinchus; species Platyrinchus mystaceus. The sequence continues at coordinate 96,769,624 of JAWWLV010000088.1, read as the reverse complement.
GAGTTGAGAATTTATACTGAAGAAATATGAAAATAAAGAGGAAAAATAGATGGAAGAATCTACAGCAAGCAATGGGATAAAAATATGTGGGATTTTTTCAGCTCTACCATGAATAACATAACTAATAAAGCACTGAATAAAATATAATAAATCTTTACATTTTAGGTCATTTGATACAATGTCATATAGAAAAATCTTTATTTGACATAAAGATGGAACTTAGCACAAGCTTAATTACTTATTTTTTAAAAATTGGTTAAAGGTGAAATGGTCTTATTGAAAGGAAAAATAATGAACTCTAATGAGAATAACTGTGAAGGTCATAAGGAATATCTTGGCACTGATTGCATTTAATATTTTCTTAATGACCTTGGTAAAACAAGTTGGAATGTGTTAAAGAAATCAGATAAAAATCCGTAAGATACAATGAGCGAAGAGTGTGAAGAATATTTAATATTAAACACCTGGGTAACCTTGAAGACAGAACAATAGAAATTATGTGAAACTTATCAGTATAACATGTAAAAGTTGGATAGTTAAGAGACTAGGTAGTGGTTTTTTCCCTGTACAAACACTGATGATGATGTGCCAAAGGCTTGCCTAGTTTCTGAGCAGCGCAAATTTCACTTTTAGGCTTTACCTACAGCTGTGTAGGACTGAGCTAAGTGATCTAGGAAATCAGCCTATTGCTTTGTAAAGCTCTAAGACTCAGTAAGTTTTCATTTCAGTGAATACTGTGGTTTAATTACAAACTATCATTTTAATTTGCTTAAAACCTTGTAATTAAATTAAATATTGTCCTGTTCCTGACAAAGAACTTTCTATATTTCCTGTATTGTTTATCTGATTTCTAAAGAAAGCATCCCAATCTTTCCATATCAAATCTTTTTCAGCTTTATCATTTTCCTAATTTTTCTTAATTACTCAATATCTGGGTTATCTTCCAACTTTGATATTGCTATCAAATAAATGATAAAATCTGAATCATCTTTCATTAGCTCATATTTACATTCATTTTCATAGTCTTCTGACAAACTTTGATTTCTTGACATGATGGAAAGTTTATTACTAGTATGAAAGAAAAAAAAATAAAACCCAAACTCAAACATATAAAACTTTTTTTGACAAAGTTGCTAGAGTTGTTAAGTTGTGCCAGGATTTATCTGAGTAAAAAGAGAAATTGAAAAAGAATTTGTCTGGGTTAATTTCTTTTTCTTGTCAGTTGAATGAAATTATGCTGAATAAGGTGTCAGGTAGTTTTATACCCAACCATAACATAGAACAAATCAATCTGAAAGTAATGAACTAAATAAATTATATATACCAATTGGGTCAGATTCATTGTCACCAAAAGAAGCAATTGTGTATGCATTTTCTGGGGATTCATTTCCAATTTACACACCTGTTACAAAGAGCCATTTTAACCATTTGTGGACTTTTTTTTTTTCTTTTTTTTTATGTTTCAGAACGTAATTGTCTCTTTTTCTTAATGATCTTTCCTTAAAATTACTGTTGCAAACACAACAGTGACAGCGGGTGATCAACACTTTACATTCTCATCATCACAGCTTGTCAACTATTTTTTATAAGTCAAAAATCTGTTCTTCCCATTTTAACTGAGGTGGTAGGTATGAAGATCAGTCACATTTTTTTTCTCTTCTGATAAATCCCATAAATCAAACTAAAAAGGAACATTTTAAAGTGGTGTTGTTGTCTTCATAACCAGAATTCCAGAATCAAAGTTGAAAGAAGATACCACAGTTTGGTCTTTCTCAGACATACATATTCCATGTCATTACAATTCACGCCTATGTGTTGGGTTGACCTTGGCTGGCTGGCTGATGCCTAATCAGCTGCTCTCTCACTCACCCTCCTCAGTAGCACAGTGACATAAAATGAAGCAAAGAGATAAAGTCAAGGAGATCACTTACCAATTACTGTCAAAACAGACTCAACTTGGTGAAAATCAATTTAATTTATTGCTGATTAAAATATATTTATACGGTGACAAACAAGGACAAAAACTAGAATAGATTCTCCCCACTCCTTTCCAGACTCGACTACTTCATGCTTGACGACTCTACGAACCCATGTCCCCACAGGGGGATGAGGAATGGGGAGTCATGATTGGTCTATAACAGCTCCTTTCTGCTGCTGTTCCTCCTCTCACTTCTCCAATCTGGGTTCTGTCCACGGAGTGCAGTCTTTCAGGATAAACCTGCTACAGTGTGGTCTCTCCAATGGCTGCATGACAACCTCTGCTCCAGCATGTGGAGCACCTCCTCCCTCTGTTTCTTCTCTCACCTTGGTGTCTGCAGGGCTGTTTCTCTCACATTTTTTTCCTCACTCCTCTCATTACTTCATGGCATTTCTTACCCTTTCTTAAACATCTTTTCTCAGAGGTATCACCATTCTGTGGTGATATCAGCTGTAGCCTGTAGTGGGTCTGTTGGAGCCAACCAGAAATGGTATCTCATAGTGGTGACCCTGCAGCACCTGTGCACCTGCATCCCATATACTGGAAATGGCACTTTTAAAAATGAAAGTTTAATTGATAAAACAGTTATTTGTATTTTGACAATTAAGGAGACTCTGACTTCCTTAATCTCAGTAAGAACAGATTGCATTTCCGTTCTTTTCTGTAACTGTTGGAATACAGTTAAGGATTTTTGGGGAGTTCTTTAATATGCTGTTACAAGCCTTTACATTTCAGGCATCCATCTTCATCTTCATGACAGCTTTTGAAATATTCAGGTCTTAATTTTTCATGCTTTCTTAAATACCGTTCAATGTTAAAAATGAATGTGAAAACATAAAGTGAAGGATGAGAAATTATTCCACACAATGACACCTTTACAACAATGCTGTTAAAGAAAAAAGAAATAGAAAAGCTTGTCAAAGTTAGGGACCTGGTAAGTAAGGAGGTACACTATATGGAGACACACGTATACAAACACATAGAGATAGGTGTGTTTCAGTTTCCCATGGCTTTCCATGATGGTGCCTATTAAGCATGCACAGACAGTGACTGACGTCAGTCAGTCTGCCCTTACAACCTGTGGTTGAACAGAGACAGGAATATCAGTTCAGATCTTGTCTAGTTTAATGACAGAATACTAGTTAGCAATTTGGTGTCACAGGAAGAAGCATTTTGTTCCTGGAGAATAGCTGTCTTCAAACTGAGTAGCATTGTCAAAAGGGACTTTAATTGTCATTCTGCCTAGTATTCCTAGTAGAACTACAAGGATTGAACAGATGCTGAATTATTTTGGTTATTAACAGAGTTTTGAGCTGCACTGTTAATATACCTGTGAAAATCTTGATTTTGGCAACTCAAGGATAAAAATTCACAAACTTGACCTGTGTGATATCAACTTATAGTAAAGATCCCTCCTACCCACCATCAATTGTATCATAACAACTTTGTAATCTATTGTAAGCTGACAGCTTTCCCAGACCCTATAACTTTGTATCTGTATTGTGCCTTTATTATAACTATATAAAAACATACATTTATAATAATTATATTAGTGGTACCCATTTTCCCCTGTATGTATCACTTGTGCCAATCCCCCAGACATTAGCCCTGATATTGATAATAGAAGGCACATGCTTTACATCAACAAGATTTGAAATCCCTGGTGCTGTAGGTGAGTGTTTAGTGCTTTTCAAAATAAAACTCATGTAACTTGTCCCCTGCGTACAGAAAGAAATTGTAATGATTTAGTTAAATCAATTCTTAAATTGATTTAAAGCAGTTAAATCCCTTGTGTAAATGCTCTTAAATTGGCTTAAGGGTGGCTAATATTGATGTATCTTATTCATTTTGATCTAGAATTTAATTCTATTAAATTGGCTAAAATTATTTGTATACACTGGAGCCTCAAGTCTAGCAGTCTAAATTGAATTTCATGCTGCAGGGTCAATGGACCTCAATGACATTAGGACCTATACTGACACAGCAATTTTAGAAATTACTTCTGAGGGCTCAATAATCAACAACTACAAAAAATAAGCAGAAGGTTGCAATGAATACTAATAACTAGACATTATTCTGAAGATTTTATATAAGGGATGCATTTTTTTTAAATTCTGAGCAATTGAGGCTGGTGATACACAAGACAACAAGCTTTGAGAAAATGAGGGCAAAAGTTAAATACATGCTATGCATTTTTCTGTATTTCTTCTGTTTCCAGCTTAAATTTGCTTGCTGACTATTGATAGGCCCATCAGGTTTGGCACAATACTGAGAACAAAGATATGCAAGACCATCTGTCAGTAACAGTTCCAGTTCATCACAATTTCTGGTATCTATTACGTGCAAGACAAAAGTACCTTTGCCCGTCTTGGTTGCAGAACCCAGGAAATTACAGGTGAGAGAAAGGAAAAAGAAATATAAATTTGCAAATTCTCTTTTCCCAGAGACAATGAATTATTTTTTTTTATCAACACATAGAAATCAATATTCTTTCTTGGTTTATCTGCATTTCCAGCTCCTGCTACAGTTACTACATTCAGTCAAACATGTGCATATATACAGTCTATTTTTGAGACTTCAGTAATGCAGGCTGGTACCAGAACGGAAAGAAATACCTTGAGTAAGATAGAGGATAAGCAGCAAGTAGGTGGAAATAATAAAATTGTATTATTTCAAATATTTAAGCTCCTTCTCATTATTAATTTCAGTGTGACAAAAATTGCTAGTTACTCCTCAGTTAGCACTGATAAGTTTGCAGCTGCACAAATGCGACTTCTTTCTCTGATTTTGGCTTCAGTGTGTTTCTGCTAGATTTGGATTGAAATGGAAGGCAGAAACCCTGTCTGCCTGGCACAGGCTCTTTTGCTTACAGTCTTAACGGCTTTGTTTCATTCTTCTGTGTCAATAGAATTTGAAATATTTTTTAAAAAAATATTTTCCTACTGGTTACACTGAAAGGGTTGTGTGTATCAAGGTGTCTTTTGAATGCATAGAGATATGGTCCCAAACAATAGCAGTTGCTATGGGAGCAGAGTGTGGTGCTTTATGCAGACATGAAGAGGAATGGAGAAGCACAAATTTAGTACAGATTGGCACAGCGCTCATTGGCTCTAAGCACAATGTTAGTTTCCTTAAGTATGCTGTGGTAAATCACATTTATACATCAGAGGATACAAAAGTTTATATTTAACTTAGTTCCATTTACTTACATATAAGAAGATTTATGGTCACTAGGAGGCTCATTAGCATTGATTTTCATAGTTCCCCATTAGGATTAATGTGTCCTTGGTATAGGAAATTATCCGGAGTTTGTATAAAATGCTTGCTGGAATGATTCCATGTATACTTAGCAGATTTGTATTATCTTGTGGGGATCCAGACAAAAAAATCCTGCTTTTCTGAACAATTACAATAATAACATTATTAAAAATAGTGCAGCCATATATTAATGCAGTAATGAGAGTGCCAACTTTGTTTAAAATTCTAAGGTCATAAAGGGGTATTTGCAAACCAGGGAACCAGTCAGTCCAGAAAGGATTAAATAGCATTATATTTCCTTCTGTAAAACATAAAAGGTCTACAGTTACTTTCATGACTAACAAGGCAGCCTGTAATGTGTGCAAGTAACTTTCCAATGTGGCTGACGCACAGAGAGGAAGATTGGGTTTTTAACAGATTCAGAAAGGATTTGGGGATTTACTTATTTTCAGATTGTCTAAACAGTAGTTTAGATCTGTAACAGCTCAGTGGGAAGGAGGCCTTAATAGAAAAATTTAAGAGTTGACTTAATTTGTGCTCATTTATTTTAATCATATTATTTTCATGAAGGAATCTTTTAAAATGATCATTTTACTCATCCAAATTCATCAGTTATGGGAACCCATCAGAACAGTTAACTGACCTTGTTATATAGTTTTCCCTGTCGTATACCTATTTACATCCTCTGGTGAAATTATTCAATTTAGCTCCCAATAAGCTGCTTTTGGAGCTTGCCAATCCATGAAAAACTCAAGTACTTTCTCTTCAGCTGTCTGATTTTTTCACACTAATATCAGTTTGCATGTTGGATTTTTTTTTTTAACTCCACAACACAAACAAGCTGTTGCTTTCTCTGGACTTTTAAAATTTATAAAAATTTACTTTAAAGGTAAAGTTGTTTCAGCAACTGCACTGTGAGCACTTTCTTCCTGCCCCAGCATAATAACACATGCTGACATTGTCTGGACAAGAACACTTCTGAAGGGACAGGAAATGCACAGACACATAACTGTAGGAACTGTCATAACATACAAGTACTTACCAGTTGTGAACTTTAGCTGGGTCTGCTTTTACTGCACATCAGGACAGTCTGACAGTGTGTGCACAACCAGCTAGTCTTCACTGCTTTCAATACTATCTCCTTAGCCTTAGAGTGCATAACGTAATTATACACATCAGTGTGGAGTAGCAAACATGTTAGTGGGAATTTTTAAAATAATATACAAGTTATCAGCCTTCTACAAACTTGATTGCTTAACTGGAATACAGTCAAACAATTCTTCTTTCATTTTCCATTTAGCTGCTTATTCTAAAATCATTCCAACTGTATAAATATTTTATTCTACAGTTTATGCTTAATAAATATTGATTTTAAACCCTGTATTTTTTGAAAATTATTAGATCCTGAAATGGATACTGCCAGAATAATAAATACAAAATTTGGCAATATATTGTAGTCTGCTTTCAGCTTCTATCAACATTCCTGAAAAAGTGACAAAAAATAACTTCTATTGTTAGGATTTTTTTCTAACTCCCCTGTCTCTCAGTGACAGCTTGAAGTGATATTTTTAGGCAAAAAAACCAATTTGAGCCTGACTGGATTTGCTGGTTTACTCAGTAGTGATTCAGTGTTGATAAAGATTGGGGAAACCACAGTGGTGCTAGCTGGTTAGAATTTGAGATAATACTAGACATAGAATTAACTAGCTAATAAACTAATAAAGTGATTAAGCTATTTCCATTTAAAGAAACTGTTAGTCTTCATCTAGAAGACTGAGATAATCCATACTGCAGTCAGATCTTGCCAGTAGTTGTGCAGAAAGGAACATACTTTTTTGTTGTTCTTTAAAAAAAATCCAGACACTGCAAGTGATGCTGCTGATTAGAGGAAAAAATGTTTCTCTCCTCCCTCAGTAGACCTCCATTAGATGATGTACTTTCCCAGACAGAAATTTCCTTAACTCCAGTAATAGTTTCACACACAGAATAAATTGGAGCATGCCAATCTACCAATTTGCCACCAACAGCACCTATTAGTGCTAGTCCTAGCACAGTGAGCTCCACAGTCACACAGTGAACTGGAGAAAAAATAATCTAATATAAAATTATTCCTTTTTTGTTTTTTCCCCTGGAGTGAATGACAGAAATTTGTATGGACATCTAAATATATGCATGCTAATTTGTGTTGAATCCTCAAATCAAGTTTAACAGTCTTGACAGAAATAGTCATCGATTACATTTTTAATATGTGATGGTTATTTTTAATAAACCGAAAGAAAGCAATAAAATAAAAAATAAATTAATAGTATCACAGGTGAATATTGTCCTTTAAAGTGAATATTTTAAAACATTAATTATTAAAATTATATCCCATACTACTTGCCTTTATTATATTTATTATATAATTTAAATTATATTTATGTTTAAAATGTTATTAACCTTTTTAGATTTGTCCTTCAAAAGCCCTTGTAAAAACAATCTTTAAAATGGCCATGCAGAATAAACCCTTTAATTTTCTATTCAGAAGAACCATATTTAAAGTCTTTTTCAGTCTTCTGGCAAGACCAATCTTTTAACTCCTATGCCTATGATGCAGACCAAAATGACTGCTTTCTGAGCAAGAGCAAGCTCCAAGATGTTCAAACTTAGTTATTGTAGTTTTCCCAAACACAGTGTCCAAATTCTTGGTCACCTAAATGAACTAGTGAAAACATAGATTCCCTATGGTATCTAGCATCTTCAGTCAAAAGATTAATTTTACTACCTATCATGTAAAGAAATTTTGGAAATATGCATTGAATAATGAAATTGTAAAGAAATAAAAAAAACTGGATTGTATAAAGAGAAGCAGGAAAAATAAAGCTTGATGAATCTGTTTATTCGAAGTGGTTTACTATGTAATTATGCTCCCCTTTGAAATTCCAATTTTTAAAGTGCAAGAAAGAGATTCTATTAGTAGCTAAAATAGTAATAGGTAGGCTAGTCTCTTGTTTCAACAGAATAATTAAAACTCAAATCTACCAGTAAGGTTCAATTATTATCCAGATTCTGTGATATACTAACCCTACAATAAAATGAGGATTTCTGCCCCACTGTATTTTACAGACATATGAAAAACTCTAGAGACATTTTTTTGCAGTTCCTGAACTGAATTCAGTAGAAGCTTAGTGACACAAACAATGTCATCATGGCTAGGCTTCGCGAACGAAGATTTGGGAAGGGTTCTACCCATGCTTGACACAAACAATGTAAAACTAGATTAAATCATTTCATCGTTTTAGCAGGCATCTTTAATGTTCTCTTACTATTTCAATAAGTGTAATAACAAACATTATGCATAAAGAAAAAAAGATTCAGATAAACAAATTAGACTTTAGATTAAAATACTGGTCATACCAGAAGTTCCATTTTTGTAGATGAAACTTTAATACATTTAAATTATAAAGACACTTACTGGGTTATGGCAATGCTGAATCAAGTAAATGACAGACACTAGAATAAGATTTTCAAAGCTATTTAAGGGCTTTGATAAAATAATTGCCTGGATGTGCTTAATTTCAAAAGTGTCCTAATATAATTCCCACTGAGAATGCAATTTTTTTTTAATTAAAAATCTAACATGCTCCTTTCTCTAAAAGTTATGCCATCACAAAATCAGTCTGATTAGTGCTATTATACGGTCTATAACATCTGTTGTGGTTTAACCTCAGACAGAAGTTCAATTCCCATGCAGCCACTTGTGCTCACTCCCCCACCAGTGGGATGGGGGAGAGAATCAGAACAGTAAAAGTGAGAAAACTCTTAGATTGAGATAAAGACAGTTTAATATGGAAAGCAAAAGCTATGTGCACAAGCAAAGCAAATAAAGAATTCATACACCACTTCCCAGGGGCAGGCAGACTTTCAGCCATCCCCAGGAAAGGTGCGCTGCATCACGTGCAGTGGTGACTTGGTGAGACAAATACCATCACTGCAAACACCCCCCATCAGAGTTCACATGAGTCATCTTTCTTTTACTGTTGTGTCTTAATGTAGCTGACTTCAGGGCTGAGACAGATTGTAAACACAAGGGCACTGTGGATGTCCCTAGCTCATGTACCAGTTGCAGAAGCAGGGATATGTTCCTTTGCCTGTTCATTGTCTAATTTGAGTTTTTTCCATAGTCTGTAAGTAAAAACTATTAAACTTAAACATTTTCACATGGTACAGTATTGTTTCACATCACCATCTAACTTGTTTTGACCTTGGTTTACTTCAGGACATGCCGTTGTGAATTCAAAATTCATGGGCGATTCACATATTTTGTTTAAACTAGACCAAAGTTAGTTGAACCCATATGCTACTAATTTTGTCACACAGTAATCATTCCCAGCTAGTCATAATCATTGACAGTAAAATTAATGGCCAATATGTGATTGTTTGCAACAATTCATATTTACAAGATAGGATTTAAATTTCTAATTCCACTCCTTAAAAGCTTGAAACAAATTGGACTCTCAATAAACTCTAACTAGATCAACAGGACTGTCTCTTTTAAAGAAAGAAAAGAGCAAAAAGAAACCAAAGGAGGCTGTTAGCCTTTTAAAACTGAATCAGCCACTGGAAGAAATGGCATATTGTACCACAAAACCAAATGTCGGGTGACATGATCAAAAATTAATGTTTTCTGCAGAAAAGCTTATTTCTTTCGGTATGTTATCACAAACACCTTTGTTATCGCAAATGCATTAAAAGTAAAGCCACGCGAATCTTCACAGAAAAGGAACCTCTGCCAAGACTTGAGAGAAATCTGTTGGTAATGAGTCTCTAGAGTTATACATAGTACAAAAGGAGGTCACTGTAAACTGACCTTACAAACCATCCACCTGTCTATCCCATCACATACTGGCTTCTACTAAACAACAATGAAAAAAAAAAATCCCCAAAAGTTTCCACTTCTTCCCCATCTCTTCACTACAAAGAAAAGACAAAAGAATTATTTGCTGACATTTAGATAAAGGTGACATAGCAGACATTTTATTGCTGTTTTTCAGACAAGGGATGACAGAGAGCAAAGGAATCATTTTGCTTGTGGGGTTAAAAATTAATAAGAATACTGTAGATGAGAAATCAATGCCACAAAGTGTATAAAAATGTCATCTAAAAGAATGGACATAAAAGCTTGCTTTGCCTTTCAATATTTGTTAGTATGGCAATGTATAAGCTCTTTCTAAATAGCTGATGGTACTGAGAAAAAAAGTTGAAGTCAGAGAGTCAGTTCCTTCTGCTTGAAATCTTTCCTTTTGCAGGATGACAATGTTCTAGCACTTATATATATATATATAT
>JAWWLV010000088.1:96744638-96758541 GCA_035041135.1 Platyrinchus mystaceus | reverse complement strand
TTGTCTTTTACTGTTACAAGGAAAGGATAATGTCTAGACAACTCTAACATAACGAAAAAGGGTCAATACTTTCTGTACAGCTGTCAGCCCCATTTCTTCTAAGTGGAGAAAGGTCAGACATGCCTAGAGAGGAATAAGGATTAGTATGTATCTAAATCAAAATGGAATGAAAAAATGCCAAAAAGAAATTATAAAGAAGATCTTAGAATAAATAACCTCAGTGAAACCAGGTAACATGTTATCAACCTGCCTTTGCAGGATGTCAATACTCTAACTTCTTGTTTTACTACTGTATATACTCCAAGTTTATGTTTATGGAATAAATAAAGGAAACATGTTATGTATGCTTCCAGTATGGGAAGGTGTATATTCTGAGATAAAATTTTTATTTGCTTTAAGATTGCTTGGAGAATACTGGGAATAGAAAATAGAAAAAAATACATTTGTATCAGGAACTGTAACATCCCCAGAAGCTTGTAGTCAAAAATGTGTAATAAAATGTGTATAAATATATAAATAAAGTAAAAAAATTGGATGAAATTTTCTGCAAATTAACACAAATTTGTTTTAAAATAAACATTAAAGTGGATTTTTAGGGGTCAGATTCATAGAATCGTAGAATTATAGAATGACTTGTGTTAAAAGGGACCTTAAATATAATCTAGTCACATGTACATGTAAAGGCAAAAAAAAAAGCTTGTTTTCCAATACACATATTAGATATCATTGAATCATATTTTATTTGCACCATTGCAGCATACAGCTATGCTGAGGAATTAGTTAAATAGGGAATTTTGCATTTCCACTAACAAGAGGTAGGCATGTTCTTCATTTGTTACACTGTTTACCTAGAAAAAATATTAAAAAAAGGGGAAATTATTTTAAACCTCTCTGCTTCTTTCAGAGTGATCTGTCCCTGCAGAGGCAACACCATGCCTTACAGGGCTAGGTCAGGACAACCCTGAAGAGTGTCACAATTCAGTATATGTTGAGGAGATTTTTAACTACTCCCCTGAGGTCTTTATATGTGCAGCTGCTCTGTCACTGACCAGAAGTCACAATCTTCAACATACATATCAAGATTCTGTTTTTCTTAAGGTGAAAATACCAATGAGTTTCTGGTTTGTGTTTTTTTTCTTTTGTTTGTTTTGGGGGGTTTTCTTGGTTTTTTTTTGTGGTTTTTTGTTTGTATGTTTGTTTGTTTGTTTGTTTGTTTGTTACATTTTGAGAATACTTCTCCAGTTGCATTATAAGGTCAGGTAGTTGGTTTCTTCCCTTATGTCTTACATTTCATCACACAAATGATGAATGCAGGTTGTCTCTGACACACTTTGCATTATCCAGGTTGTTTTGGACCAGAAGCATTTTGGTAGCTATGGCCAAATATCTGGGTTCAAATGAAAAATAGATTTTATCTACAAGTGAAGGTTTTGAATTAATGCCACGTGTTGAAAACACCATAAAATTAATTCTCTAAGTTCAAGTCTATTGAGCTTAGAGGGCAAGCAATGTATTCTCTTTCCAAATTCATAATTTAACTTCATGACCTTAGAGTGACTGCAAGCTAGAAATGAATTGTTTCACATTGCAGTTGAACAGACTTAGTTATGTAAACAGATCTTTCCAGAGAAATAAATTAACTGTAATTGAGAAAAAAAGAAAAAAGAAAAAAAAATAAACAGAACCCCCTCCCCTCAGAATATTATTTCAATTGCATTAAAGCTGTCACAGGTTTACAAATGGTCAGGTTGTGAACAGATAACCCTGTCTAAAACATGGTATTTCCATCATAGCTATAATCCTGACACTCATATAATACTGACACAGCAAAACTAAATCACTATTATCATCAGGGAGCTTTTAATTTTATTTATCAAGCATTTTTGTGTTCATACATATTCTGTATACCAGGAACATGTTCCTTAGGTATGTGATCAGATGCTTTTAAGGCATTCAGCTTGGAAGACACAATAAATATTTTTCCCACTAATTTATTTCTGAAGATTTTTCTAGCCCTTGCTTTTGTCAACATCATAATCCCGAGCACAAAAATAACATGCAGTGCTGTCAGGCAGTTTTGAAAAATAAAAAGAAAGGTTTGATTATGCTGCTGCTTACTGTTATAACTCTGTTTTTATTATTAACTACACTTGAGGACATATTGCACATTTATTTAGCAGATTTTGTCCAAAAGAGCTGTGCTAGATGAATAGTGTGAAAGAGTTGATCTGACTTGAGATATTGCTTTCCTTCGTACATTGAAGATTAATGCCTCCAAAAAGAAGAAAGCAGGAGGATAAAAGAGTGATGTCTTCAAAGATAATTCTACTAGTGGCAATCATGATCACTAGATGAAAATAAATAAGTCATTTTCATTATCATGTTCTGAAAGGAAGTAAGATTCACTATGAAGGAAAATCATAAAACAGGGGAAATTAAGGGCTTTGAAAAATTAACATTGATTTCAGAGTGCACCTGGACTTCTATTTCCACTGCTCTGTCTTCAAACATCAGCTCATCTTTGCAGATGCTTTGATAGCAGACAATACAGAATTTAATGGAAAATATACCAGACTTAACCCAATCAAGGACTTTTCTTATGAGAACAAAAGCTTTTTATAAGTGTCCTTTTCACTTCTATTGACTTGGAGTATGTAAATTCACATGACGGGTGTCATTTGTGCTCTGTGAACAACTTATTTTCCCAGGAAGTAGAAAGAAAAAGTCAAAATTAAATGATGAAAGGAGAACTTTCCCTCCTCCCATTGCCAGTGCCCAAAACCAAAGTAGGGCATATCATTTTTTTAGCTTCACATAGCAACTGAAAATAATGTGTATAAGAAAAAAAAGGAATTAAATGGAAAAAGAGGTAGTACTGCAGAGTGTGATGTACTGTGCTTTGCTCTGTAGTGTTATAAACAGGGATATGCCACTCTATTGGTACCTACAATACACTAAATCAGCCATTGCAAAACTGATTAGATCCTCTTTCAACTCATCTCGACCTGTTAAGTAACCAGTCTTGGCTTTCTGCTCTGTTTACCATTCATCTATAAACTCATGTATTGTTTCTACAGGCAATTCTTTTTTTTTTTTTTTGATCCTGTTCTCCTATTAAAATTGTTTTCTGACTTAGTATGCTTTACATCTTTATCCCAAATTTTAACTTCCACTTCATCTGGCACTGCATATATTCCCATAATACTTCTCAGATTCTGCCTAGCCCCACTTAATTGTCAAATCTCCCCACTTGCATCTTCATTCTGCCAATTGAATGCTTTCTTGTGCTAAAATAGTCAAATCATGTTTATTCTTCTCCTTCAGTTCTAGCACAAGATTTTCAGACATCTGTCAGCCACCATAAATTCCTTCCTAACTGAGTTTTAGTTCACCACCTTTTTCTTCTGCAATTCACATATTTTGTATTTTCTGAAATAAAAAAATGGGTTTTCTCATGCTCAAAACAGAAGTTGTGAGTTAGACAGTGACAATCAATGAATATCTGAAAGAGAAACTCTGTTAATCATATGCTTAATTCTCTGAGTAGTTTAAGTATGCACATCAGCTTATGGATGATTATCTGAACTCTTACGATGAACTTTCGAGGTTTACCCTTCATTAACCACAGCAGCAAGGACAGAACTCTAATAATTTAAAGCCTACAATTACTTTTTATATATTCTTGTCAAAATCCTGGAAAATGGAAAACAGGCATGGTTTTGTGAGCCCTTAAACTAATATTTAACATAATTGCAGATTCAATTACGAAAGTTTGAAAACTGTAACAGATGTCTGGAGAATTAACAGATGAGCAAGAGTGTATTTTAATAACTATTATCTGAAAAATCCAATAGCTTGTGACAAATGAGGAGTTACTGACCCATTCTGGTTGATCTATTCTTTATTGCAATTTGAAAAAAAAAAACTAATTCAAGAGGAGAAACCACAGTATATAAGCAGAAGTATTTTTAATACACCAATCTGAACTTCAGCATGTCTTTCTTAGAGTTCACTGAGCATTTAAAACTTACAAATGGTCTTTTTGGCTTTACTCAAGAGACTCCAGTTTTATTGATTTCTTGGGAGATTTTGGTGTTCTGTTCCATTCTTTCTTTACAACCAAACAGCAGGCAGCGCTAGGATAGGAAGGAATTAACTAGGTATAAATGATAAAGTGATAATAATGACCTGTAGTTTATTTTAGGCCAAATATATGGTATTTTAATATTCTGTTTACAACCCACCTAAAGTCTTAGCTAAACTTCAACTATGGTTGATCTCGCTATTTATTAGTAAGCCACTCAGCTTTTCTGCATTCATCTATAAGAAATCTTTTTTAATATGCAAACATTCATGTCAATCATACCTGTCAAGCATATATGTCAATCTCTTTCAGACCAACTGAATAATACCTAGACTTAGATGCCATTTTCAGCTTTAGTCATTGGAATGTCTTTTGCCTAAAATAATACAATACTTTACTTTTTAACACAGGTTGTGATTCAGAATCTACTTTTAATATATATACTTTTAATAATAATCTACTTAGTTGTTGGCCTGAAATCACTCCCTACTTTTAATATTACTTCTTGACCTCTTAGTAGTCCTTGGAGGTACAGAAGCATTTTATTTTCTTTGACAGATGGCTTACAGGACAAAGATATGGCCTTCATTTCCTGTGCATGCTACACACAGTGACAAGTAAACTCCATTTTGATGGAGGTGTAAATTTTTCCCTACAAGTTCCTACAAATTTTTTATCATGGAACCTTAGCAATTGTAATCTTGTATAGACCTGTTGACTCCTCCAATTTTAGCCTGGATGAAGCAATAAAGATCTTCAAGTTCTGTCTCTTCAACTTTTGGAAGCTTTATTTTCTACCTTTAACAGTAAGCTATACCACAGAAAAATGTAGCATCAACTTCCTCAGAGGAGGCTGAGCAAGGAAAATTAACATTGAAATTATATATCAGTGTCACAGTTTCTTTCAAACAGCTTCAGATCATAATCAACACATTCATGGTGTTAGGTTTTTTACAAACATACACAGAAATTGCAACTCCTCCTCCAAGTAGTTTTTTTGTGGGGATGAATCTCCCCTTAAAATTTGTCCTTCAGATTTTAGGAAAATATTAGCGTTTTTAAGGACTGTAGTGATGAAATATTTTCCTGCGGCTTCAGTCTCCAAGTAGACTGCTAAAGACCCAGATATACCTCAATCTGAAATAGCTGCATAGCGTAGGCTACAATCTGTCTGATAAACTTCCACATAAAGAATGTGAGGTATTCAATAGGAATTAGTGACTCTACAGATGACCAATATTTCAAGAAAATTCCTCATTATACCCTGAGCATAGGCTTCCTAAAAATTTGGAAATTAAAATTTTCCTGTAGGAGTTAAAACACACACACACACACACACACACACACACACACACACACACACACACACACATCCTGTCTTGTGAAAACATTGTCCATTGTCAACCTACAAAGTTTATTGTGATGCTCAATACTCTTCTTATTGAACATATAGTTTAAAACATTAATGAGGCAATCTGTTGCTGTAAGCTACTTACATTGGCAGACTAAAAGCTATTGGCCACTGAACAGAATCTACTGCTGTTCACAGTGATAATCTTATTCAAATCTAATAACAGTCTGTACTAGTTTTGACTGGGGTAGAGTTATTTTTCTTCATAATAGCCCATATGATGCTACATTTTGAATGTGTGACAAAACCAGTGTTAACAGAATAGTCACATTTTAGTTAATGCTAAACAACAGCACTTGCACAGCATCAAGGCTTTTTCCCATTCTCTCAACAGCCCACCAGAGTGGTGCTGGAGGCGCACAAGAAACTGGGAGGGGACACAGGTGGGACAGCTGACCCCAACTGACCAAAGGGTTATCCCATACCATATGGTGTCATACTCAGTATGTATAGCTGAACTAAGTCACTGGAAGAAGACACCTCCAAACACTCATTTTTCTTGCTGTCTCACATTCTCTTAATTCACAAAGGAGCTCTTGACACAGTCATGATCTTTCCACATGCAAGAGAAGTAGAGCCTGAAATTTGTCCCCCTGGGGCTTTTTTACCATCTCATGTTCACCCCTCTGGTAATTTTCCTTCTTCTTTTTTTTCCCCCTTTCTCCTTTTCAAAATTTAAAAAAAAAAATATTTTATTTTTAAAATACTGTTATTTAGCTGAAGAGAAAAGGAATCACAGACTTTCCACTCTATCTTCCCCCAATAAAAGGATATGGTGGCCTAGGCTGGGAGAAGATTATCCCACAAACTGCCATGAATTATATGAGTTTACAATGCAATTTTGATCATGAAAGACAAGAAAAATGGGCCCACACAGAGCTATGACTTGCAAGAAAGAGATTGCTTTGAAGATCAGAACTTGCTTAAGGTCTCCAAACATTACATTGTGCAAATTGTAAATACTGTTAATCTTGGTTTTGGGTACAACTAACTTTGCTTTCTGTAGGAAAAAAAAAAAAAAATTAGGGAGTGCTTATTACTTCCACAAAAAAACATTATTTCACTTGAAGCTAGGCACAAATATTGACAAACTTTATTCTGAAATTTGGAATAGCCCAGTTTGGAAAGACAGTAAAAGTTGAGGTATAAACATGGACTTCAGCTTGAATTACAACACTTTCATTCTTAAGTATCATCATCCTTTCTTTTGTCTTCAAAATGTCATTGTTTGTGGAAAGTTCCCTCACAAAACAGAAAACATTTCCAGTCCCCAGTTAATTCAAAAGTTGATTGCCTTGTTCATGTTGTATACAGAGACCAAGGAAGGAAATTGTTGTGGCCCAGAGAACTCCACTAGGAAAGTTATATTGTCTAAAGATAAGGTGATATAATATAAACTCAAGAGTTATGAAAACCCCTGCTTGAAAGATTACACTAATGTCATCTTATTCAAGACCATTTATGACCATTACACCATTGTGTATCACAAGTCTTGGATAATATGTTTTGAAGAGCACTTATTTGTATGGCATATGTCATAGCAGATCAGATCATCTATGCATGCAAATTCCTGTGACAGAGTTAATACCTCTTCTAATATAATCCAGATAATAAAATTAAAAACCAGGCTAATCAGTCTGGACAAATTGTCTAAATTGTCTAAATTGTCTAAAAATAAAATCCATATGGCAAAACAGATGTTTTTAAATAAATACATTATCCAGTTTCCTGAAATGTCAAAAAAGATTGGAATTAGAATCAGAATATCTTAAAAAGTCCCCAAACAAACTGCTGTGGGGCTTGCTGCAATGATCAGGATTTACAGGACGGAGAATTTTGAGGAAGCTTAAGATGACCTGAGAAGATTTTTTTAAAAATATGATATTTCAGCAATTAAGGTGGGCTCTTAATTTAAATATTCATACTTTGTATATTATGAATATGTTTTTCTGCATGAGGCATGTACATAGCCTTAAAATAATACAAGTCCTTTTTCCATCACACAGTAGTTCTTTTCAATAAATAAAAAAGGAAAATAAGATTTTATAAATTTTAAGACAATTAATTATATTACAGATATTTTCAATTTCCTCATAAGTCAGGTAAGCAATTTAGACTAGAGATTCTGAAAGAAAAATTTTCCCTATTTTACAAGTGACATTTATAGGGCATATGGTGCAGCTGACATTTCTTTTTCTAACATTACTTGCTATATTTTCAGAGGGATGAATTACTCTTCCACATCTCAACCATTACAACCGCACAGAGAGACAGATATGTTTGCTTCTGTTTTGCTTTTCAAGGAGTACGTGTACCATGAATTTTTTATGTATTATACAGTGCTGTCTGAAAAGAGGATAAAACTACTGGAGTCTTTGGACTGATAAAGTGTTATGGCTCCACAACAAGAAGTCATTCTTTATAGTTAAAGTATACTCTGCGGTAAATACCATCATTAATTTGCTTTACATTAAATTACTGTGCAACATTTTTGCACAAAACTAAAAAAAAAATAAAAAAATAATCCTGTTTTACTATTCATTGTTGCAATTTCATGCTATAGGCTCCACTATAATGCACATTTATGAAGGGCTCTGTGGAGTCTTCAGATGTTTAAAAACTCTATCAAAACTACAAATCAAATTTAGGGTCTATTCACAAGAGTAAAGTTTAGGCATATAAAATCTCAGATGCTTTAATATTAACTTTCATTATCTACAGAATTTCTGAGAAATATTGAGCAACTGAATAGCTGTGTCTTACTACTTCTAAGTATTTCCTCGGTCTATTCACTTTAGTGGATGTGATCAAGTTGAAAATTCTGCTTCTGTGTCTTCTAAACGTTTAATATTATCACTTTCGTTTTTTTCCTCATGGAAGAATTGGGTTTTATGAACAGAGTTCATTTTATGAAGAAAATGTGTGAAGATCTCTGAATGACTTTGTTCAACTAAAAGTTTATACTGGGTCAAAAAAAAACCCAAAAACAACAACAACAACCAAATAAAGAAGGCTACAGAAACTTGGAACTTTCTTGATTTTTGTTACTTTTGTGCAAAGAATTGCCCACATCACCTTCTCTGATACAAATTTAACTTATTTGAAAAATTAAAGTAAAAGTAGATGTGTAAATGCATCTCAGGTCAAAGCTCCATGTACACTTAGGCATAACTAGAGATATTTCTCAGGCAAAATCTTCCAATTTACAGGGGTTTTTTTAATGAAAGTTTTGAAGCTGTGACTCTCAAACTGAGTCACTAAAAACTGAAGTTAAACACTGACTATTAATTGACAAGTAAGCCTGAACCAGGAGATATTAATTTAAATATTAAATTCGGTTTCTTATTACCATTCCAACATTTTAAGGGATTTATGTGTTTCAGATTTCAAACTTTATACTTTAGGATCGCAACACCTGTGACTTTCAGAGCCACTTGACCTTCAAAACTACTTTGCCTCCAGACTGAAGATATCAATAAGAAAGTCTTCACCTCAATGGTTGAGATTAAAGCCTCATTTCTGGTATCAAAATAGATGACAATGAAGGGGTAAATCTTTAGTTTGGGGTGTGATAATACAAGCAATATGACTGTTATGTATATATTCAACTTATTCCACTTGACACACCTCTTTTCATCCAAATTTGTTCTTTTTCAGCTCAGGCAGCAATGCCAAACCATCCAACGAATAGCCTCCTCACCTCAGGAATTACTGGAACATAAGAAAATGTGGTTTATAACACCAGAACATGCAAGAAAATAGGTATAAGTATGATGTTCTAGAGGACTAAAAGAAATGCTTCCTTTGTTTCTTTCCCTGGGAGCATTTTCCTTATCTCCCACACCATTTTATTAAAGGAACAGTAGAAAACCCACACATTAATGGTAGTGTGTGACACACAACACATGATGCAATTAAATTTCATTGCTGTTGCAAAGTGTATAGAAAGTAACTTTTTCTGTCTCATATAACGCTGATTGTCCTGTGCGTAAGCTGAAAAATGATCAGCAGGCGATTACAGCAACTGAAGAAACACAAAGAACCTGTACCTTGGAGTTTTCAGTAAGAGAAAAAAAAATGGAAAGGAGGGATTTGTAAGTGTCATAGGACACAATAAATTCTTCACTATCACCACCCTAATGCTGTCAAGAAAATTTCAGGTTTCATTCCCACTATGCAATGTAGTGATCAACATTCTTTTCTCATTATATTAAATTCTCCATCATTTCAGTTTGAAACCCTGTTGCTTCATAGCTGATAGGTCTGTATTTTATTGATTATTATATTATTATTTTGTTATTGATACGCTTTGTCTTTCCCCACATTCCCAATCTCCATTTAAATAAATTTGTTGAATCACATTTTTACTAAATTTAGGAGTAAATACTTGTACCTTACAGTCCTGCACTTTGTTTTGCCTACAATACTGTGAGAAACATAGATTTTTGAAGGGCAACACAAAGAAAACAGACTTAAGGTGCAATCTTTTATTATTAAGTAGACACTTTTACAGACAAGAAGTTATTACTGAAAACTAAATACGACCATTTGGTATTTACAGTAAATACTCATTTAATTTTAATGTAGATTATGAAGTTCAGCTTGATGCCTACATTTGCTTAATGCCTGAAGAAAGTTTCAATGGACGTTTCAGTGTTAGTAATATAGTATAACTTTGTGTAAACTTTTTCTTCTGCCAACCTGTTTACTAAAAACAAGTCAAGACAAAATTTTTCAGTGCAAAACTTTCACACATCTCACTCTATCAATTTTCGTCTGTTTAGAAGTGTACATACTTTTGTTAATTTTAACATTTCCATCTGACAAAGTATCTGTTTTCACAAACATGACCTTTCTCTGTGCTGATGTAGTTTCCCTCTTCCTTCTCCAGATGGGTTCTTCTTCATAAACTCACTAACATAGTTCATATTCTTCTATCATCCTTTACTCCCCTTTAAGTTAATTTGAAATTATGACACATTATGTTCAGCAGTGCATTGTTTAATTAAGGACAGGAATAAATGAAGTCTTATGATCTTTTTTCACATACTAGTGTAAGCTGAGTATTGATGTAAGTCCATACATTCAATTTGTTAACATCTGTTTATTGGCTTGGAATCACAGAAGAGTGCTGGCTGCTCTATAGTTGTACATTTACGCCTCATGTTCTGGAAAGACTGCAATTAAAATAAGTCTTATGTTTCAGTCCTCCAGAACAGAATCAAACTTTATTCTTCCTTGACTTAGAAAAAAACCCCTAAAAACTGCAAGTGTTTTTGCAAAGTCATTAACATACATTATAAAAAGTGGGATATGTAGGTACTAGCACAGTGATTCATGGCAACATAATCCTTATTACATCAGTATGGCCCCATGATTGATTTAGTTAATGGCACCACCTGCTCATGTCTAGTGTTTTCCTTCCAGTTAGAGTGACACACCATACATTCAGTTTTGTAAGTTTAACCATGTTTTCTGTCTTCTGTCCCACCGTTTGTTCTGAATTACCTTTTTCTGTTTGCATCAATAATTTTAATAACCTTTTGCTTTTGAGGAAATTAACAGTTTTGGGAGAGTTAGTTTGGCTCTCAGAACTCCTGGTCTTTGAAAGTCATAAGTGATTCTCTTGTGACAAATTCTGTTGCTTAATGCAGAAACCATCAAGTATTGTCTTCAGAAGTAAACCTATGGTATGCCAGATCTCAAGAAAAATACTTTAACTTGACAGTAGTAATTTTCCCTATCCTGCCAAAACACTAGGAATAGAAGAAGAAGAAGAAAAAAAAGGGGAATAGAAAATTGCAGCCTATTTCACATGGTTCACATCAACTTCAGCCAGAGCTGACAGTAGTATCTGAACAATAAGTTAAGCATCTGGGAATATGTTAGTGAATGGTTTTTCACATCTTAGGATGAAGGGAAGACATTACTTGAAAACAACCTCAATGAAATTACAGTGTCTTTCCAATATGGTCTTATGTAGCCTCTAATTCAAGGACAAACTGTTAGAAGCAAACACGAGCAGTCGTATGTTTAAATGCCAAATCCACCTTAATGAGTCCTATCTTTATGTTATTTTCTAATGAACACCAATACATCTGGGGTATTTTTTTCTTTTTGGCTACAAATATGTTGGTGCAAGCAGTAAACAGTGTCCTGAGGGACAAGAGCAAAAAAGGGCCTGAGCAGACTCTGTACATACTGTTGATTCTTTTTTCCTTAGAAATTACATAAAAAGTAATTTGCTACCTGTATTTGAATTTCTACCAAATAGGCTTTTTAAGTCATCAGTAGAATAGAGACACAATTATTATCAAAATTATTTTGACCTTCTTAGTCTTAGAAATCAGAATACAGTACATATCCTCAAAAGAATTATGATTTACAAGATTTGAATTTATAAAAACAGAAAATCACCAAGTCAAACATATAAAAGAACATAAAAGACATTTGCTTTGTACTTTTTATTCCTTGCTTGTCATCTATTGCTCTGGTGTTTAAAATAATATTTGAAACTTAAGATATAGTAATGGATCTGTTTCCAGATACACTTCAACTATAAAGTCCTTGATGAGTGCCTGTTTCACATGTATGCATATGCCATACTGAGAAGGGCGTCTAATTATATCCTGATATAGGTAGCCCATAAAAATGGGTCAAGTGTATTTTTGAAAAATGGTATCTAGCTATTAATTTCATTATGTACAAATGTATTCATACAGTATATTCTAAAAGAACTGAGGAAAGAAAAACTTCCCTCACCCCCTAATAGACAAGAATGCTTTCTTGGACAACACACTGATTTTAAAGGGATCTATTAAACAGGAGTTATTCACCAATCTGACACTGTATGCCATAATTTCTGCAATAACACATCAGTACCATAATGACAGTCAAGGTCCATATAAATTACTGAATTCAATTTTAAACCTTGCTATGGCATTTTATTACAGATGGTTTTGTCATTACTACTATGTCATCCATGATGCATATATCTATATCTATATCTTCTAGCTCCTGTCTTTATAACAGCACTATTGGAATATCAACATCCATTCAGAGTGTTAAAATTTTTGCATAACATAAAAGCACACAAGGTTGTGCAGGGATATTTCTAAGGCTTAAACTTAGGATAATTCTGGAGTATTAATGTAATGCATAAACTATGCCAATTATGAACAAACTTTGAGAAAAAAATCTTTTTGTTTATGTTGGGATATAATACTGAGATAGAGTTGATTAATTACAATGTGTAAAGTTATAAAAGTAATTTACCATGGTATAATGACTATTCAGGTACATATATTTAAATTAATAAAATGGAACAAAAGCCATTAGAGAATCCCTGTTCATTTTAGGACACATAAACAAGCATATTTTATGAAAGGCTTGGAAAAAAAAAAACCAACAAAAATCACAAAACTAAATGTAAAAAAACCCCAAAGAGATGATACTCCGCATTTACTTTTCACTGAGACTTATTCTTTGTAGCAAGAAAAGGAAGAATATTCTAATAAAGGAAGGCTGCTAGCTTTTACTGGTAAATTTAAAAAAAACTCAGAACTCAGGGACATGCTGAAGTTGAGTATGAGGGGCCAGAAAAGGCCTTAACTCTGTATGAGCACTACTCAGCAATAACAAAAACATCCCTGGGTTATCAACACTGTTGCCAGAACAAACCCAAAACACAGCCCCATACTAGCCACAATGAAGAAAATTAACTGCATCACAGCCAAAGTCAGCACACCAAGGCAAGCACTCAATACACCAGAAGTAGACTGATGCTCAGCAGTTCCTGAGCAGAACATGTCTAACAGTCCTAAAATCCCCTCTTTTTCTTTTTATTGCTGAACATGACATTATAGGATACCAAATATCTTTGCAGTAAGTTTAGGTCATTTGTTGTCTTTGTTTCCTGCCAGCCTATTCACTGTGACAGGGGCAGAATGAGAAACAGAATCATAGAATTACAGGATCATTAAAGCTGGAAAAAGTTGGAAAAGACCTCCTATCTTCTAGCAGATCGACACTCCTGCCCAACTTAATTGAGAGTGCAGAAGTTGTTGATGCTTTGCAGACACGGTCCACAGTGAAATCCACTGTTTTGGTCAAAAATCTAAACCACAGCACCTAATGAGCTACTATGAAAAGAATTAACTCTATCAGAGCCAGACCCAGTAAACTAATTTAGCAATTCGTTCTTAATACATTGTTTTTATCTAATTCCCCTGTACTTAACAGTATCTGTCCAATTTTTACAAATTCAGTAGTAAGAGTAATCCACTTCTGTTGAATAAATTCCTACTAGTTCAATTCACAGTCTCCAACAGTGTCATGGACTTGTTTGTTCACTGGGGCTTGCTACTTTACAGTATTCTGTCTGTATATTTGTTCCTTTCTGTATTTAA
>JAWWLV010000088.1:96733724-96744538 GCA_035041135.1 Platyrinchus mystaceus | reverse complement strand
GTCATGGACTTGTTTGTTCACTGGGGCTTGCTACTTTACAGTATTCTGTCTGTATATTTGTTCCTTTCTGTATTTAATTTTATTAGGAAACACTGACTGCAATTTAATATGAACATAGAGACTGGATGAGAAGTGGATTGTTAATATTAGGATTGTCACCTGCTGTCTATGTTGAACTCATGACAGGACAGGTTTCGGCTACAAATTTGTGATACTTGGTCTCAGAGCTTGAGTTTTTAATGAAGGCTCTGTGGACCTTTCTGTAAGTGATTAGTCAGAATACCTGACACAGTCTGATAACCAGATGGTAAGAACAAATATGGAGACAGTGAGCAATTGAGATAGTAACATAGGGCAAGAGTTCTGAAAGAAGATTACATAAGGTATATATTAATTAGAAGTGACTAGCAGCGCACAATGATTAAGTGACATAATTTTGAAGGGCATATAGAATGCAGATGGCCTGAAACTATTTGACAGAGTAATGGGCTGAAAAACAAAGGGCATGAACCAAAGCTAAGAAAAGACTGGTCAGCAAGGGACTTCAGGATAAATTTCTTCACACAGAAGGTAATTAATGTGTAGCACTATTTTAAACAAGCTATTATAATGGTGGGGAAAAACTAACCCTCAAATGCTAAACATATCTGAAAGCACACAGATAAGTGTATGAGCTGGATAGAATAACTCTGTATATTATCTCTGCCACCAGAATGACAAAGTTAAAGCATTACTTAAATTAGTGGGATAACAAATGAAATTGTTTCATTAAGACAGTGTTAAACACCAAAGGCAAGCAAAATAAGTTTAGTAGTATAGTTCTCCACCATAAAAACCAAACAAACAAAAAGACAAAAAACCACCAAAACAAACCAAAAAAACACCTCATAGAACTTGTGTTGCTACGAAATATTTTAAGCTAAATGTTTCTTCCTTTTTTTACTTGTAACAAAAAAATAAAAATTTTGGAAGCATCTCCCATGGAAGTTGTGTCTCCATAATAAGGGAACAAAACAGGGCTTCTTAAAAGGCACAATTCTTCCTGGGAAGCCAAGACCAGGAACTTTAAAACCCATAAGTTTCTCCCTGTAGCCTTTTAGCTGAATTTCCTGCTCTCAGACCCAGTCATGGGGCAGGCTGAGCATGTCTTCAAGAGAAGATATCCATAATATATTTTACCAACCTAGCAGCAGCAACTGAGCACTCAGAAAAAATAGGCTCTGCGCTAGCCCACAAGGCTGTCCAGCACTGAGCATAACAGTGTTCCTTCATCCATTCGACACAGAAGCCCCAAAAAAGTTCTTCTGCCTTTTCCCACTTCTACTTACGCCTGCACCGAACAGCCATACCAAAACTACCATCCACCATGCTGCATCCAACTCTATTTTTATCTTTACTGTCCACCAACTTAAACTAACACCCCACTCACTCCACTTTTTTTTTATTACCTGCAACATATGCTGCAAACACCTCGAGACTTCCACTCCCACTCCACTAGCAAGAGTTAGGTTCTCCCAGAGCAGCACTAATTGGCACTTTGTGAGCACTTTTCTGGACACCCCACGCCAGCACTGATATGCTACTCTGAAATGCCCCCAAAAATCCAAGTGGCTGTGTACAGCTGATAGGGACCAGCTGCTGCAGAGCAGCTGATACCAGAACTACATCACCCTGCTGCTGGGAAGTTTCAGCTTAGGTAGCCCAATCTGCTGTTATGTAACAGCCAATTATCAGACACAGAATTATCATAGTCACTAGTTTTCCACTGCATAAAAGCCTTCTGCAAGTGAGAGCTGCACCCATAGTATGCAGTGACACAGATTGATGCCTGAGTTCTCACTGCTCCCTGCTGCGGTTCCCGCAGCTCCTGAGCAAAGACAGGACAAGTAAGATGGCACTAGAAGTAGCTTAAGTATATGCACAGAAGCACATACACTAAATACAGCTGTCTTAGAGCTTAGTTCAGAAGTGTATCAGAACATAGCTAAGATATTCAACTTCCCCTGGTGGAGACTGGAGTAACTTCAAAATATGCAGGGGAGTAAGTAAAAGAGTCATGTATGTAGGCTGAGCAATATATTGTCTGAGATCAAAAGCATTAGCCTTCATTCTCCTGCAGATGGATTTATGTGCTAAAAAATGTATTTATTAACATCAGGTGTTATATGAACAATATCTAAATAACATAATGCCATGCAAATTTAAGTTTCATATTGTTCTACTTTGCTTTAGCTTCCCTCCTCACTCAAAAGAAAATAAACCAAAACAAACTGTCAATATTGGATTTTGCATAATTAAAATTTCAAAGTGCTTCTACACAGTAAACAGTTGAATCTCTACAATACAATATAATTTATGGAACTTTATCCTAAAATCCAGTTTTTATGGAAAATTTTGTTTTCTTTATTCCCATAGAACATGTTTAAGCTGAATTCAACTGATCTAAAATTAACTGCAATAATTCTTCAAGTCAAATGGCTATGTAAATATTTCAAAATTAGCATTTTTATTTAGGCTAATGGAACTTAAGTAATTTTCACATTTCATATCTCTAAGTTATCTTTACATAATAAGGGAATGTAGATTATTCTATAAAAAGCTTTTGAAGAGATTTATATACTAAGAAACCAAAATGGGCCATTATCCAGCTCAAGTGATTGGCCTTTATTACATTTAAATCATCAGTCAGGATGATCTACGAGTTTGAAACCTGGATCCTCTCCAGACTAAGAGTAACAGTTCAGCCTAAGACTAACAGAACTCAAGTTGCAGTATAAATGCAGGAGAAAGCAAGTATGGAATTCAATTTACAAATGGTAATTTCTGCAAAAACTTCCTGGTTATCCTGTTCCCTGAACAAAAAGAACATAACTGTCCTCAAAATGGATTTGTGGATGTGGAGCTTATGCCTAAGAAGCTCATTTTAAGACAGGAATAGGTCTTTGTCCAGACAGCTCATACCAGCAGTAAATAGTTTAGATACATGCCCGTATGTGAAAAAAGAGATTGGTGATACTGACTTTCTTTGTATGGCTCTGCAAAGGAAGAGTGATATCAGGGAGGTAACAGCTTATTTGACAAGCACTTTGTCTGGGCATAGAGCTGTAAAAGAATTTTTAACAATTCCAAAGGCTAAAGCAGCCAGGAAATTGTGTTTATATATTCTTGGTTCCTTTTCATGTAACGTTCTTAAAAATTCAAATTTCCACATATTTTTGAGTGCTATTTTGGCAGAAATTGTAAATATGATTGAAATTTATCACCAGAAAGTAATTGTTATAGTTATAAACACCCTTTGTAATTCCTATGGCAGTTCATGAACCAGTAATATGACAAAAAAAAATTCAGTGTCAGTGAGGAAAATGTTTGGTCTCCTTTTTTAGACTGGAAAGCACACAGAAATCTGAATTCTTGTTGTACCCCAAATTCAGGGGTATATCAGAAGGAGGTGGGAAGGGAAGAAGAGGGTAAATAGGGAATTAACATATTTATTTCAATGTCATTACAGCAAGTCCAACACAAAATAAGAATAATTCCTATAAATTTTGACCATTGTTTCTTCTCTTACTGTTGTTCATTCTGCAAGGTACCAAGCAGACAGTGTGGATATCAGGAATGATTTCCAGCCTGTTACGTTCCTCACAGAATATTACTGTGAGATGTGCAGTCTCCTACCAGCATGTTAAACATTTCCTGGTCCCCAGTCTGGACTCTGGCTGCTAGAGACTCAGCAGAACAAGACTTTGACTAGAATTTCTTTACTGATTGAATTAAAATGAGACAGACACTGAGCAAATCCTTGAATTCAGCTATTTCTTGTAACAGCAACCTGGACATAGGAACAGTCCCAGGCTGCACAGCCAGGAGAATGAAATAACTATTTGCCCCTGCCTGCACTAACATATTTACATATCATAGACTTTTCTTTCTCCAAAGCTACTTCTCGCATCTGAGGGTAGAGGACATAAAGGTATTGAGTTTTTCTTCCCTCAGCCTGTGCTTTTCCCAACATCTTTCTACCCTTAATGTTGTTGCATTTTACTTGGAAAGGACAAAGGTAACTTTCAGTTTTCTAAAAAAGACTGCCCTGACACATCTTAAAATTGTTTTTCCTTTAACATTTGTAATAGTTTCACTCTAGGTAAATATTGCTCAGAAAGCACAAATCTCTTTTACAGTTGGAAGTCTGCATACTGGAAAAATCTTAAACAAAAAAATAATTTATTAAATTAATTAAATTAATTAAATTATAAGCACCTAAATACTCTTGGGCACATGATGTGACTCTTGGAGATGGTCCTGTGCAGGGCCAGGAGTTTGACACAATGATCCCTGTGGGTCCCTTCCAACTCGGCATAATCTGTGATTCTCTCAAATGTACACGTACAGGAACTTTGCTATAATATGAACATTAACCAAAAGGGGAGAGATTAGATCACCAAGTAGAGACTAAGTCAGATATAAAATATGATTCCAGAAATTATTTATTACATTACTCCTTTTCTCTAACTCACCATCAGAGTGGAAAATCCTAGGGGGCAAAAAAAACCCCCTCTAACATGACTACTCCAAGTGCTGAGCCCAGAAGTGATTTAAGGCTGCTAATCACCTCAGAATCAATTCCCAGGTTCACTCAAGTTTCTCAGCTACATTGACCTTCTCTTCAGTTTACTGTGCTAAGAATCATTTAAGATTAACAGTATGCTGCATAACTGAGCTAATTAAGCTTTGTCATATGTCAGTAGCCAAGCAACCACAAGTATTTATATACATATATATGTAAGAAAACACGTACACACACATACATGTTCTATAGAGAAAAATATAAATCAGTGGAAAATAAAAAATACTGCAGACTTAGGAAGTAAACAAAAAACAACTCTTAGATTCCTCTATGTATGTACATGCAATAATCAAACAAATACAATTGTAATCGGCTTAGTTTCTTAATGAAGCAAGTATTGGCAATTTGACTTTCAAAACCTTGGTCCCCCCCATCCCTAAACTGTTTTTAAAATTATGGACAATATCAGAGTTTATCAAAAGTGTAACTGGCTGTACTACAACTGGAAGACAGGTATTTAGTAACGCCAATGGAGGAAGCAAAGTGCCCAGATCAAGACTGCTTGAATTGCCTCACCACCTGCAAATCTTATCAGCTGTATGCAATTCTGGCCAGCAGATGCAGCAGTAGATAGGAGCCAGTGAGCCAGCCAAGGGCACAGGAAATAACAGTGTCCTTGTGAAGTTACATGGAGAACAGAAGGCAGAGATATGGAATGAAAGTCTCTCCCATTAGTAAAGCAATGCTGGAAGGGATGAAGAAAAGATATTAGTAGAAGGAACTGGGGAAAACAGAGATTTTGAGAGCAGGAAATGACACTTGTATTTAGGGCACACAGGAGGAAACTTAGTGTATTTTAGTAGAGTAAGAGAGACCCAGACAACCTACTGAAGTCTCTTCCTACCTGAAATATTCTATGATTCTAGGGGAGGAAGAATCCAGTGTACAAAACACACTGTTTCATCATAAGTTAACTCCTGCTCCAACAGCTCCAGTCTGGCTTTGCAATTGAAATTTGAAGGTGTTGGGGTGTGCCCCCTCCTTTAGGAGGAGGCTATGTGTCTATTTGCCTGTGAAGAAATTTCTCTGTCTGGTCTACCTGATCAGTACGTGTCCCACACAGCAGAGTACTGCAGGAATCTTTGCATACTGGGTATGATATTTTTAAAGTTAATGTGAATACAAGAGTATACAAGTACTGTACATGGACAGGTCTACACAGAATGAGGACTGGGCTCAGATGAAGCATAATGAAAATAAATATTCCACACAGAAGAATTAAAACAGACACCAGCAAAACGAAACTGCACACCAAGATTACTGTAAGGATACTTATTACAAAACTTTGAAAAGTTCATGACAGAGGGTAGAAACATATAGCTATCATTAAACAAGATCTATAACAATAGTACATGAATTTCTGTCAGGAGTGGAGGGTCTTGAGGTCTTCATGGGTGCTCAACCTCAATTTGGGTGTTAATAGAAGGTGCAAATGTTACTCTCTTTGAGGAATACATCATTCAACAGTTTACACAACCCTGTACCTTCCAATTAATCCTCCAGAAAGAGAAATTAGGAATACAAAATTGTTATTCATCAAGATTTATATTGATTTCTGCTTCTAAGAACAGAGAACAAACTATATTCCTAAGAACTTAGGTGAAAAATTCTTTACCTCAATAATTGAAGGTTTAAGATGTTTTGAAGTTTCATAAACCATGAAAGGGCCCCTTGGGAGTATCATTTTCTCAATTGGAAACATAAATGAGCTCCTGAGATAAACATTATGAAATTGCTGGAGGGGTTATTTGTGGGGTTTTTTTGTAGCTATGCAATGCAGGAAGTTGTTAGAATTATTTTTGTAGACAACATAAGCATAAGTAGAATGTTTTAATCTATTTTATAGATGAGCAAACTTAAATGCGTTCCAATTAATAACAAAAGTGTTTAAAATTATTTATAAAATGAAAATCCATCATAAATAAGTCTTTAATATAATTTAAATTTGAAAGTTACTTTGCCTTTAGTTTGAATAAACTGATTTGCTCCTTTTCAAGTTGTTGGATGCAGTGTTTCACTGAGGCCTTTAATATAATCACTGAAATTTCCTGAGTGGATACTTGGCTAAGGTTAAGAAGAATTTGAGATATAAAGAACTATGTGAGTTAGTGTTTGATCCAAACAGGAAAGTTTGACAGGAAAAAGATATCCTCTTTGGAAAAAAATATTTCCAATATCTGCATTTTCTCTATTTTACATCAGGCTGAAAAACTAATGTTTTAAAAATAAAATTCCTGTGTTTCCCAAAAATAAGTAGCTGACCTAAAGCTACCTACATTCTCAATGTTCAACAAGTATACCAGAGGCATGGATTCAGTTTAAGCAAGTGCTGTAGGAACCATTCCATTTTCTTTTCTATATAAACTGGAATTAATAAATTAGTTAATTCTGTTTCTTACCTGAAGATTACCTTGTAGGACTAAAAGCTGGAGCTGGTTATTTTTTTTTAATCTCCTTTAGAAATTATTATTACTTTTACTCATCAAATTATTCTATTTCTTTGGAACAACTCCAGTTTGACCAACTGAAGTGTTTATTAGCACAAACAAAACTTCAAAGCTTACATCTTGACAAAAGTGTCGTACTTCTTGCTCTTTAATTTAACATAAAAGCTTTCTAATTCTAAGGACGTCAGTATTTAATATAAACTGTAAAATATTAAAATGTATAGTAATCAAGATTACAGTGAACACTCCTCAGTGTCCAGGCTTATTCTAAAGATAATTGCAAGTCTATTAGAAACAGGAAAGCTTTATTCCAAACACCAACATGCTGTACAAGTACTTTTTTGATAATTAGGAGAACTGGAATTTTCTAGTCTTTTTGTGTGCTCAACTGCTTATGTGTATGGTTTCTCAAAATTCTTTAGCTTTTAGGCTGTTGCAGCCTTTGATATTGTACATTTTTTACAACTCTGATTGCCTTATTAGCAAAATAGTTTTGCCATTAGTCACAGATTATGTTCATCTAAATTTCAGTTTTAAAATCTTTTAAAGCTACAGGAGATTTAAAACAACAACAAAATCTCAATTCTATTAAAGTCTAACATTAAACATGGAAAATACAGCCCTGATTTAGCCCCAAGAGTCCACCAGCAAGTCCCAAGAAGAATTAAGCTTCTCAAAACGGCAATCCAAAACAATCAGCAGAAGAAGGAGAGTCCAATCTAAAGGCAGATATGTTCTGCCTGAATCTGCCCACAGCAGGCCAGGAGGAAACTCTGACTCTGAGCCCTTCCTGAGGCTGAAGTGGCTGATGCCCTCTTCTACATGGGATATGCAGCCCTGAAACTTTTTCCTATATTAAATATCTTTTTCTGAGCAAAGAAATAAAAAAAAGGATTTTCTTTTTCTGTAGAAAAAGAGTTCTTGCCTATGACTTATAAAATAACGAGTAAAAACAGCTCAAGGACTACAAGTCTTTGCATAGACTAAAGGAATTTAAAGATACGGTTTTTAAAGCAGATGGCTTAACCAGGAAATTATAGCCTATTTACCTTTAAGCCTTTTTCAGTTGAAGCTTTGATGATATATAGATAGAATTAAGAGAGTTATTAGAAAAAAAAAAATAGAGAGAGAAACAAGAGATCATGTGGAAAGGTATGTTGTAAACTCAGGAGTTAGAATAGTCACTTGGAATGAACTATTGCAGGGTACCAGTCAGTCCCTGCTCTCAATAGTGCACTCAAATTGCATTCCAGGATTTTTTCACATACAAAAAATTCTGACGAAGGAATCCAAATCCATTCTACTGAGAGTGGTGAGCACATCACACACCTTTTGGTGCATATTCAAGGTGTTAGCAGTAAGAATGGGGTGGGCAGTAAGAATGGGTGACCCCAAAGCAGGCAACACCCTTGTTGATCCAGGCGCTCTCCTGCAGAACGCAAGCCAGGCACTGATGACAGAGATCATCAACAGCCCCAGATACATGCAGCAGAAGATCCAGAGTCCCTTCAGGGAGTCAAGTATGGAGCAGTTAGAGATGGGTTCACTGACAAATCTACCACATAGGCCCAAGTTGTACATCTGGGAGAGGGGCCAGGAAGAAGGCACAGCTAGAACATAGCTCACGAAGGGATTAAGGCACCCAGGTTAAGTTGAAATGGGGTTCCTGGACCCATGGAGAGCTGTAGGGGGAGGTACCAGGGACAAGTGGTCGGAGTCAGTGCATCCTGGTAACGACCTCAGGGCACTGGCACAAAGAATCCATTGAGCTTCAATAGCAAAACCAGGTTTAGGCTACACAGTAACTTTCAGGACAGCAGTGGCCTTGAGTATTGAAATATTCTTATGTATTTACCATAGGTCTGGTACTCAGATGCCATATCAGTGTGTACCCAGCTGATGAAAGAGAATTACAGTGAGTAATTTGTTTGCATGTATCCAACCCACATTTTTATCAGATTTGCCACAGAGTTCAGAATATTGAATTGAGTTGGTTGGCTCTTGAGGTTCTACTTATCATGTAGGTAACATTCTGCTCTCAGATAAAAAAAAAAAAAACAAAAGCAGAACAGTGAGAATAAAGAACAACATTTCACATTCAATTTTCTTCAGTTACCAAAACAACAGAGAACAATCCTGATGCTAATTCCCAGTGATAGGGATTTTGTGGCAATTATGTCATTGCTCTGATTAATTTCACAGTGAACATTGTATTCAGCCTCTCTAATCCTCCCACTGAGTAGCTTGATCTCCCAGCTAGGTCTAATTAGACAAAAAGTTTCAGGATTATATTAGGGTCAAACAGAAGACATTTGCAGAGAATGAGGTCAACAAATAAAACATAGCAGACAGCAGTGGAAGTGGAGGAATGATCATGCCTTGAACAAGGAAAGAGTGTGGCCTTTTGGGATGCTAAAGAAAAAAACTAAACAAGGTTTGAGCTCTTGCCAAGTCTACAAACACTGAGCAAAGAAAGCAAAATCAAAGAAGGTAAAAATTCTTAACAGTGTCCTTGCACACATTTAGGTAAATATAGTCATGGTTACTGCTATAGCTGAAATGAAATTTTTTTTTGCAAAAGCCACATTTTTAATGTGTAGTCACTAGGCATTCCAAAGTGGAGTTTATTCTCCTGGGGATAGGCAAGGCTATTTTTCTTAACTACTCAAGCTAATCTGCCTACCACAAGCCTACTTCTGCTCTATTGAAGTCAATAAAAAGGTTCCTATTGATTCCAACAAGCATGGGATCAGATCCAATGCCAAGATCATCCAAGAGGTAGAAAGGAAAATAACAGCTGAATATTGAAATAGCATGACGAATACCCGTCATTTTTAGCACTGCCTTTATACATAATTCCAAAAAGAGTAACAGGAAAGTGCTTCTATTTTACTGAAATATCCATCAGAAATAACAGATGTTTCATCAATGCATAAAAATACCATGAAATTATTACTTTGTGCGTTGTTGATGTGAAAAAGGATAGCAGATCCATAAACTTCTTTATTTATTCAAATTGTATGAGGAAATCTAATAAACCAGACATATGATAGACCAAAGATGTGTGCACAGAAAAACTGTCTTTCTTTGCATAAGCCCAGTCTGAGATATTCTGTATTTTAGTTACATTTAAAGTTTCTGTTAATAGCTAGATATCAGAAAATAAGGTAATTTCAAAATGTTCACCACAGATAACTGTTCATATATGTGAAGCCAATTAGTCTAGACTAATTCTTAAGGAATTACATATCAAGGATTCTCGAGGAATTACTTTAAAAGTGTTTGCATTACTGAATTATAACAAAAGAAAACCAGAATACACCAAAGTTTGATTTGTTTGTTGAATAAAGAAACTACATCTGTCTACAGGTAAAGAACAAAGACTGATATAGATCAAATATAATAGCTAGGCTGAGATGCAGAGTAATAAACAATATCTTTTCTCATAGAGGTTCCGGTTTTTCTACAGATTCCTCCTGTTTTCAGCTTCAACTAAAAC
Source organism: Platyrinchus mystaceus (assembly GCA_035041135.1). NCBI lineage: Eukaryota > Metazoa > Chordata > Aves > Passeriformes > Tyrannidae > Platyrinchus > Platyrinchus mystaceus. The sequence goes on along the minus strand of JAWWLV010000088.1, from coordinate 96,733,968 downwards.
AAGTGGTAAAAAAGAGTAAAATGATTTCAACAAAAGAAGGCATAAAGGATAATAAAGCTTCTCTGTGTCTTCTTCTTCACTTTTCATCAAAATATTTGTCACTTCCACCCTCTGTAAAGACCTTGGTGTATAAGAAATTCAGCACTGCCAAAACCACCATTTCAAACTATAAACCTATTTTAGGCAGCACATATTTCTAAGCTATTGGAACTGTCTATTGAAATTTTAATACAGCTTCTTCTAT
>JAWWLV010000088.1:96714322-96731242 GCA_035041135.1 Platyrinchus mystaceus | reverse complement strand
TCCTCAGGACGTAGGTTTGTTTCGAGTGACCTTCTCTTAGATGGATGGCCTTAGGGGCTGACAAGCTCCATCTGCCCAGGGGAGTATCCCTGAACCCAATCCGGGAATCGAACCGGTGTCGCGGTGGTGAGAGCGCCGCATCTTAACCACTAGACTTACTGTCTTCTAGTTTTTTGTTAAAACACATTCCCAGAAATCTTATGTGCTTATCTGATTTTCCCCTCAGTTTTGGTGAGAAATCTCTACCAACATTGCCTCTGTAGTTTATACCATCATATGGAATTTAGTAAAATTAAGAAAGTTTTTTATTATTACGTGTAGAATGTTTGTCATATGAAACAACTACTAACAGTTACCAAACAGGACAAGTTCCCTGGAAATAGGTGATGAATATTAACTGCTCAAACAGCAGTGTGTGTCTCTGACATTTTTTCTTCGCTTTTGTTTAGTTAATGCTTATAAATTGAGCCCCTAATTTATCTTCAGCCGAGCTTGAAAAAGCAGAGTTAAAGTTTTATTGCTTACTGTTGGTGTTATAAGTTTAAAGTATATTTCCTTCCCAAGATATTATCTCTTATCATTAGCTACCAGGACATCCCTTATCCTACTTTTGTGGATCAAAAGAGAGATAAGAGAGTAATACATCTCTTCAGAAACTAACCAAACCCTCTCTCAAGCAAAATTTATCTACATTTAACCTAGTATCCACAACTAATATGTTTGTATTTTAGCTAAAGGTGACTTAGAAAAATATCTAATTGCAAGAACCCTAAAGTTTCTTATTCTGTGTAATAACACACTGTATTTGCATATCCTGCAGAATGCTTCCTTCAGCTTTGACATTATGCTGAGACAGTGGCGTGTATTTACAGACATTTTAAGGATTTCCTTCCAGAACTCTCCAGAGACATATAGCAATTTTTTGTATCACAAATAAAACCTGTGAGGTTAATAATTCTTTCAAAATATTTCTAGCACATCAATTATTAATTTTGCTTTTACATCCAGTGGTTTTCTACTGATTGTTTTATAGCTATATGTTGTTGTGGTAGAGAGGATGGGAGGAAGTGAAGAGGTATATAAACTAAAGAAAAATCATTAGAAATACCTAAGTTGGGAGTCCTCATCTCTCTCATACATTTTGTTTCAAACATTGACATCTCATCTTCAGAAAGGCAAATCTTTGAAAAGAAAATGAATAAGATAATATAAAATGCTTTAATGAAAGCTAAAGTACTGACTGCTAGTTTGCAATAAAGCAAAAGCTACTTTTAACATCAGATGAGTAAGTCACTACATGAAACCTCTGGTCACCAAAGAGTGTCTCATAAACTAAGACTAGGACATTCCACTTTGTAGATAACATTTCTGAGTAGTCTCTTTGGCATTGAAAACTTTATCCACAGAACCAATGTATTTATTGTCACCTTCACTGCTTTTCCAGAAAGTGAAATACTGGTCCTTGATCATTGTGCCCTAACCCACAGGAATAACTGTGTTTCAGCAATGGGCTGTGACTCGTGTGTGAATTTCTCATCCTCAGATATATGCAATATTTTTGTTTAGTTTAAATTAAAAAGAACATAGGAATACATATAAATCAGTGGAGTATGGTTAAGTTTTGCCTTTTTTTTTCCTGAGAGTGAACCTTTATAAAAATTAAGGCCCATATGCTTCATCTTTTTAATCTCAAAAACACTGAAGAGAATTCTATAGGACCATTTCTCAAAATATTTCTTTTTTTTAATGTAAAATTTTATTTTCTTACTAGAAAAGTATTTTTAAAACAAAATTTTCAGTTTTAAAATAATAATTAAAAAAAGAGAAAAACGTACTGAAATAATTTTTTTTTTTTCAAGGAAAATATGTGAGCTTTCACTGCTGGTATTCAAAATATGGAAACATTTTATTTTATTTGTCTGTAAAAGAAAAAAAATAGTTGAAGAGAGCTTGAAAATGAAAGAAAAAACACTTAAAGTCTCTTCAGGGAAACAAATATAATTCATCACAAGATATGTGCAGTGAATGTAAACACGGGTCAAGTTTAAAGAAGACATAGGCATGAAATGAAAGACACTTGTCTATATTATGTCAGAGGCCCAACACAGCAACTTTGAATGTATGTGGGAGAAGATAAAACATACAGACAGAGGGCTGAAGGTTCCTTATGATGTTTCCTATTATAAACTGTGGAGGAGTAGAAAGATATGCAGTGTATTGAAACTCCAGGGACTTGCAAGTAACATGCCTCCTAGAAGCCCCTTTGCTAGAAAAGTTCTAAACAACCCCTTTACATGGTTGTCCTTAAAAACAGGATACTTGAAATTTTATGTGAAAAGCTGATACTGAAGTGTCTCTGCTCTGACATCTGTTAATCGGAGAATAACTTTTATTTTGCTTTCTATCTTCTGAAGACATTTTAGACATTTTCTTCAGTCAAGGTGAACGTGTTGGTAATCATTAATACCAGTTCCAACTCAGCTGATGTAAAGGCAACTCTCTTATCAGATTGCACACTACAAATATAGTTTATCCAAACTATACAAAACAACAAAAACACTAACACAGTTTTGAGAAACCCAGAAAAATACCTCTGTCTTCATCACAATAGGCAATACTTCAACTTTCATTTTATACAACTTACACATAGGATGACAAAAATACAGATAATAAAATAAAAATAAAATAGTGTTCAGTGGCAGTGAAATCTTGAGTGAGTTTTTAACAACTTTCTGACATATGTGATTAAGGAGACAACAAGGAATCATACAATTGTAAAATGTTTTGGTTGGAAGGGACCTTAAAGATCATGTAGTTCCAAGCCCCCTGACATGGGCAGGTATGCCACTCACTAGACTAGGTTGCTCAGGGCCTCATCCAACCTGGTCCTGAACGTTACCAGGAATGGGCCATCCACAATCTCTGGACAACTATTCCAGTCTTTCACCACCCTTTGAGTAAAGCGTTTTTTTCTGACATCTAATCTAAACCTGAACTCTTTCAGTTTAAGACCCTTGTCCTGTCACTATCTACCCACAGAAAAATTATCTTTCTCTCCTTTTTATAAGCCCCCTTAAGGTACTGGAAGGCTGCAATGAGATCTCCCAAAAGCCTTCTCTTCTCTCTTCTCCCAGACCTCATGCTTAAAAAAAAAAACAACAAAAAACTGGTTTGGGATGTGGAACCTGGGAACAGACTTGCCTGCAGTGACCATGAGAAGATGGACTTCAGTGTCCAGAGAAAATGGAACATGGCAAAAAGAAGAACACATCACTGTATTTCAAGTGAGCAAAATTGATCCTTATCAGAGATCTGCTTGGATGAATCTCTTGAGATACATCCCTGGAGGGAAGACAGGTCCAGAAATGCTTGCTGACAAGAAAAACTTGTCCCAACAAATAGAAAGTCAAACTAAAAACAGACGACACCCAGACGGATGAGCTCCAAACTGAATTTAGACATAAAAAGGAAGGGTGCCAGAGGTGGAAGCAGGGGCAGATGACCCAAGGGAACTATGGATTTCTTGTCTGGTTGTGCAGGAATGCGGTTAAGAAAGCCAAGGCTGGCATGGATATTAATTCAGGAAGGGATGTGAAGGGCAATAAGAAATTATTCTTCTGTACATAAGCAACAAAAAGACTTCTAGGGAAAATATTTCTGAAACTGTATGAACCATATCCTTTTTCAATGTGTCCCTATTGCAAGTCAAGAAATAAAATAATTAAACAAAAACAAACAAAACCACAAAACAAAAACACAAAACCCCACCAAAACAAAACCAACAGTCAAAAACCCCACAGCACAAAACAAACAAGCAAAACTCAAACATCCCCCCTCCCCTTGACACTCAAAGAAACCAAAGCAAACCTAACACCTGACTTGTGATAATTTGCACTAAGAATGTATTTTTGTATTCTTTGTTTGTAGAGAGTTAAAGAATCGGTTGCACAGTGGAAATGTAATATTCAATTAAAACAACCTTCAGGGAGAAAAGCTATTTGAACAACACTGTAATTTTAATGAAATGTGTGAGATTTCAAATTTCATCAGTTTTAAATCTAAAAATAATATGGCTTAGGGCCTGTGAAATAATTTTATTTTTTATTACAAATTATCTGTCTCTAGTATACTCTAGTTACTCATCCCTTGCATCCAGATCTGACACATTATAGCTTGGACAGGGGCACTCTTCTCTGGGTTAAAAACTGGCTGGATGGCTGGCCCAGAAAGTGGTGGTAAATGATGCTACATCCAGTTGGCATCTGGTCACTAGTGGGGTTCCTCGGGGCTCAGTACAGGGACCAGTCCTGTTTAATGGCTTTATTGATGATCTGCACAAGAGGATCGAGTGCACCTTCAGTAAGTTCACAGATGATACTCAGTTGGGTGACAGTGTTGATCTGCTGCAAGGTAGTAAGGTTCTGCAGGGGGATCTGGACAGGCTGGATCAACAGGCTGAGGCCAGTGTTATGAGGTTCAACAAGACCAAGTGCTGGGTCCTGCATGTCTGTCACAACAACCTTATGCAGCACTACATGCTGAGGGCATAGTGGCTGAAAAGCTGCCTGGCAGAAAAGGGCTTGGGTGTGCTTGTTGACGCCAATTGAACATGAGCCATCCCTGTGCCCAGGTGGCCAAGAAGTCCAATGGCTGCCAGGCTTATATCACAAATAGTATGGCCAGCAGAACCAGGGAAGCGATTGTCCCTCTGTACTTGTCACTCATGAGGCTGCATCTCAAATCATATGTCCAGTTCTGGGACCTCACAACAAGAAAGACATTGAAGTGCTGGAGTGTGTCCACAGAAGGGTAACAAAGCTGATGAAGTGTCTAGAGAGTAAGTCAAATTAGAAGTGGTTGAGGGATCTGGGGTTGTCTAGCCCAGAAAAAAAAGGAGGCTCAGGATGACCTTTTTGCTCTCTATAACTACCTGAAAGGAGGTTGTAGCCAAGTCGGGGTCGGTCTCTTCTCCCAGACAACAAGTGACAGGAGAGGGCATGGTCTCAAGCTGTGCCAGGGAGGTTCAAGTTGGATATCAGAAAGAATTTCTTTATGCAAAGGGTTATTAAACACTGGAATGGACTTTCCAGGGAAGTTCTAGAGTCACCATCCCTGAAGATATTCAAGAAGTGATTGGATGTGGCACTTAGTGCTATGGTTTAGTTGACATGATGATGTTTGGTCAAAGATTTTACTCAACTATCTTGGAGACCTTTTACAGCATAAATGATTCTTTGATTAATATAATTTTTTTTTCAATAATAAAGAAAACCTAAGAAAATTTTATGTTATATTTAATTAATTAATTAATTAATTATTTTCTATTTTGAGCTACCAAAATAACAAAATTGGCACTCAACAATCAAACACCAATTTGGAATAAAAAAAGCAAAATGTAACACAGGATATAAAGTAGCAGGTCTTCATTTTCCATTTCTTTCTATACAGAAAATTTCAATATTCTTAATTTCAAAGTATCCTTACTGCGTAGATTAGATAAATAATTTCAAAAAATAAAATTTCATTGTGCATAACTAGGCAGCTTTGAACTGTGTTCTGCCAGCTTCCCAACACAGGATTTGAGAAGCTGGTGATATTCTATATGTAGGCAAGAGACTACAGCAATGACATTCTCATGAAAAAAATTTTCTCATCAGTAATGAATCAAGTCCTGTAGTATCATAGGCAATGGCATTTTATAAACTTAATAATAATTCCTTTAAGGTCCATCTTAAAAGCAATTAGGTGTTGATTATATTCTTTTTTTCTGCCAGCGCTGATTGTATTCTTTTGAAGGTATTAGGCTGCAGTTTTCCTCAACACCTAAAGACACTACATACTACCATAGTTTAAAATAATTCCAGTGTGTCAAAACTGTGTTTATATACCAATGGATTTTACTCTTCAAAGGACATAGAGTGAACAACTCAGTACACTTCCCTTTACAGAGTCAGTTTTTGTTTTTGCAAACATTCTCTCAAGTTTATCTCCCCAAAACTATTCTATATGCTTCCATCTTACCTTCACACGAGTATTCTTTGTCTCTCACACATTTAAATCTCTATTTTCCTACCATTTTCCCACCTCCATCTGACTGCACACTCACTGATTACAATTTTGTTAAATAATAGTGACAGGCTATTAAACATCATCTGCAACAGCACAAGATATGAGGCATATTTTTTCCCCCAAAAATAATAAAAAAATTTAACAGTTTAGTCTTTAAAACCCTAAATTGCCAGACTATTGGAAAGAGTTAGAAAAGATGAAATATCAGTTTTAATTAATGATCACTTATGAAAATGCTCAGGCTTAAAAATATGCAGAACTCTACTGGCCTCTGTAAGGGAATAAAGGAAGGCTTGGTCCTTGCCCTGAAGATCTAAGTCTCAAAGAAAACTTAATATTTAAAGACAATTAATGTGAGAGAGAATGATTAAATTGTCTTCCAAAAGGCTCCCTAAGAATCACTTAATATTTAAATCCACCTAAATACCCAGAATGGAAGGAATGATTGAAGGCTGCCACATTCAGCAGTCTATTCTTATTCCTTTAGCTTCAACCAAACTAATTTATGCATACCAGCCTTCCACCCCCCACCTTACCCTCCTTAACAGCTTGCTGCCTGTTTCTTTAGGAATTAATATTTCATTAAAATAAAGGTTAGCACCATAGGGTGTTAATGACATTGGATTTCTATTCACAACACTAAGTGTAATTTGAATCATCAATAGAAGAAACAGAAGGAACAGAAGGAATGACCTTTCTTGAAACATGCTTCAGGAAGAGAAATGTCAATAAAAAGCAAACAGTGTTTTGCATATCCCCTTACAAACAGCCGATTCCTGTTTATGCACTTAAGAGAATAGGCTTTTTCTGAGCCATCAGCTTGGCACAAGAGATCACTTGACAATGTGGGAGTGAAATAAGAGCCCACACATCCCATGTGATGTCCTGCTGCTCAGCTGCAGCAATCAAATATACATGAAGCTCTTTGCTCCAAAATGGCAACAAGTTTAGGACCAGCATATGAGAAAAATCAATGACTTTATCGTGTGTTATCCTGTTCACTTTAAAATTCCAAGAACATCAAGCAAACAAATACATGACCATAATACAAATCCTGCAAAAGGACCATAATGGCAAAAACATTAGAGACTTGAAGAAACAAGCAATATTAAATGTTGATATTTTTATACACATGTAATTTTTTCTGAATAAGCCTGGTGAAAGCACTTTTGCATTATCCTCAAATTCCCTAAAATTTCTGTAGTTTTCTGTCGTAAGCTTGAACCGAATGATTTAAGGTGACAGAAACCAAAAGCAACCAACCAAACAACCAAACACTCCAAACAAATCCAACCATTAAAGAGCAAAAAAAGCCCACCACAACCAAACAAACGTAAATCTTCAAGCACATTTGAAGGCATGTTTTTCTAAGTCAATAATTTAGCAACATACCCACTCTGCAGCAGAGAATGCTTTTTGAAAGCAGTTGCTTCTGAAAGCAGCTGATGCTTGAATCATTAAGTTTACAGAGTTGCACTACTAATCAATCTCTTTCACTTCCATTTAATTCATATATCTGCAGGAAGGAATTCCAACTAGATCCAGCTCTGAGCATTTTCAATTTGTGTTCTTTATCCTCTTAATTTTCTCTTTACCCTCTATGAAAAAAATATTATGACTGGAAAAGAAGGAATTGAACAAATTGCAGCAATAAAAACATGTAATGACAGAGTTATTTTACAAAATATGGGCTAAATATTGTCCTCATTTGCCAGTTTTCTTTACCAGCCTGTCAATAAATCTCAGGATTCACCTGTGCACTTTGCTTCAGCCTTGCTAATCCATGACATGCTCATTATGGACTGGTCCCAATGTCTGAATTCTTACCAGAAACTGGGGCTAATGAGCCATCAGTTTAAGTATTTAATTTAGCATGAGTTTGCATGTGAAGACAATAAAAGCCTCTGTAACATCTGTGGGACAGGAATTAAGGACCTTGGAAAAATAAATCACTTTATTTCTACAAAAATAATCAGTTTAACCCTCATTGTGGATGTCTTGCTGCCCTTCCACTCTTGCTGTGCTCAGCTAGCACATTTCGCATGAACCAAACCACGTGAAAAACAAATTATTTGTATGGCTGTTTGCTAAACAAAAGACAGATTTCTGGAGGGATAAAGGATAAAGATACATTTTTACTTTCCCCCCACAAAAATTATTATCGGTAGTGCCTACAGAAAAGAATTACCCTGGCTGGAATCCCTTTAAGTGCAATTCTGAATTATGCTCTGGGGAACAACTTGAACAATTTTATTCATGCTTTCAGGATAGTTTTAATTCTCTTTGAAAGTTCATCTGGAAAAAAAATAATTAAGTCAAAAATAATATGCAGAGGAAAAAAAATAAAATAAAAGAAAAAGAAGATATAAAAGCAGGCTACTAATTGAAACTTATTGAAACCTTAATGAAGAGGAGGCACTTGATCACTCTGTAATCACTGCCTTGAATTAAATGTCTCAAGTACAATAGCTAAAATATAATAGCACCATTCAAAACAATAGAATGAAAGCAACCCACTATTTTTTGGCTTATTCTTCGTTCCTCCAGATCTCCTTTTACAAGTATCATTAAAAATACATATTTATATTGCTTGAAGGTAACCATTTCCCGTGAGCTCAATCACAAGAACAACAGAAGTGTCAATTGCTAAGCTATTTCTTGGATTAAGAATCTCCTATGGGTTCAATAGTTGTATAGACAGAGTAACAAGATCTCTGAAGCTTTGAATAATTAGCCTTTCTGCAAAGAAAATGAGACCACTTTCCTTCACATCAGGGTAACCTTGAAGGAAGTTTGTTGTAAGTTTTCACTAACATTAAAAAGGAGAAATAAGGGAGATGAAAAGGAAAAAAAAAAGACATTCTATAGGACAACATTACAAATGAAACATAGGGGGAGGAAAAGAAGTTTTTAAGCAGTATAGAGGTGAAAGAAACCAGTGAAATAATAAAAAAAAGCTAGATGAAAAATAAAAATTTCTTAATTTAATTTTTTACAGCCTATCAACTTAAGATAACCCTGTATTAAGGGGATGTAATAACTACATGTGTAAGCAATTTTCAAATCTTTATTCTCAGTTCATATTCTTGCAACAAGTTTAGTACTACGGTTTGGGGTTTTTTTATTTTTGACAAGCACAGTAGCAATACCTGTGTGGATTATTAAGGAAACAGAAACAATGTTGAAAGCTGTTTCATTAGCAGGTTACTTTGCTGTAAATTGAAAGGCCTGCAGGCAAGCACATATGGCACATCAGGTATGGAACAGAGGGAGTCTTATTAAATGCCCAAAGCGTGTTTCTGACAAGAATTGAGGCAAAATCCAGAAAATTAAATGCAGGAAGTTTCAATATATTCAAAATATCATTCAATTTCTAATGCCTTTATTATATGTATAGCATGGAAATCAAATAACAGGGACTAGATTTATATACTAGCAAACAAAACGACAACAAAACAGGAAAAAAAAAACAAACAAAAAGAAAATTATGAGGAAAAGCAGATCTTGGTTCCATTGTACTAATATGATTCTGATTTTGGTGTACAGTTGGTTTTATTTAAACCAAATTTACTGAATCCCGCTGCTTTGAGAGAGAGAAAACTATTTGTTTTCGACTGGGTATCTTTCAGCGGGCTAAGCCTTTACTTTCTACAGGGATAAAAACCAACCAAACAGAAAGTTTTAACTTCACAGTGGTAAAGGTCAGCAGGAAAAAACAAAACAACACAACTAAGCATTAAAAAACAAAAACAAAAACAGGAAAACCAACTAAAAAAAAAAAAAACAAACACAAAAAACCCAAACCAAACCAAACCAAAAAACAAACCCAAGCAATGAAATATACAAATTCTCAGAGCTCTTACCAGCTTTATTTTAGGCAAGGTAGGGGATTAACACCAGTTAAGCAATTTTTATAATTCCTTATAGCTCTATGATAGTTTACCTAGTCCTCTGCCAGCTTAGAAGTATTAACAGTTTAAATGAAGATAAGTGTAAATGAAAGTTGAATCAATTATGAAAAAAGTTGTGAAAAATTACACAGGAGTATGTCTAGTCAGACGTGCTAACAACTGTGCATTAATTATCTTCATAAGTTTGCTATTTTTCCACATTATTTAAATTGGAAAACAATGTGTGGCATTTCTGGACCTGAAGGGTATCTCTAAACAAGGGGTTTCCCATGGGCCTGAATAGTAAGTTAAGGGGCTACACCTTATTTTGCACATTTTTTAATGCCACATGTTGCTTACACAACTTCAAAAATTACACTTAGAAGACTGCCACATTTGAATTTCATGGACTGATTTCTTTGCTGTGATATCTTCACTTGAGCTTATAAAAAAATAACATTCTAAGGAGGATATAGGCAGTAACTCAACAGAATGCTCAAGTCATTAGCCTGGATTTAATATTAGGATAGAAATCCATCAACTGAACTGTGAGGGCAAAACATTTCATATCTCTAAGGTATAGAGCAGCGAAGTGCAACCCCTGGCAAGGATACTGCAATAAGAGCCGTCCAGGGGTTATTCAGAGTGACAGCAACAGGGCAATATATCACCTTTTCTGGCTCACCCTCTCAGTACACATGGGGACGAGATTTCAACTTGGATTTTTAATTATGTTTATTTTCAGGGTGTCAGGTGGGAGAGGAAATAAGGGATGTCTTTGCAGTCTGCCACCAAAAGAAAAACAAAGTAATTTTCTTTCATAAATGCTAATCATGGTTAAAGTTTTGCTGTCTTCAAAAATGAACTGTGTGCATTTTCCTCTGCTTTCAGCTGGCACTCTGCACCTTGAAGAATTGTGTCCTCCACTGGAACAACTGGCAGCTTTAATATTTTCCTTTACACCAAGTACATGAAAGAAGTAAAGGCACAGAGTGATATGTGGGTTTCATTTTGGAGGAAGTTTCCTTTGTGGAATTCTTGAAAGAAAAAGGCTTCAGTTCTTTTTCAACAATTTAAGATTCCTGTAAGATAGTGGCACAGATGCTGTTTCTAGAAAATACATTGACTCACAGGCAAGAAATCAGTAGATTGGCAGGGATGACTCTTCTGTTGACTGGGTTCAAGAAGCAAAACATTTAAAGTGGATTCTACTTAAGTTTTTTGGAACAGCTGCTTCTAGAAAATAACACAAAGGTTTACAAAAGTATGTCAGCTTACTTCTGAATGCCATAAAAACATTCTTTGAGGCAAAGCACAGCAGATCACTTCTCAGAGGGCTTTTTATACTATCAGAACCCAAAATCTCAGATTCACAAAATTGTTTTTGAAGACAGAAAAAAGATGGGACACACTCTTCAAATTTCAACAATTTAATAAAGTTAGAAAGGTTCAATATACAACATCTTTTCATACAGATGATTTTATTTTTCCTTCGGTATAAAGTTTGATATGTACCGTATACAAAGCATGATCTTTTCTTTCAAGAAAAGTGCTGTCACTCAAAAGAATGTGCTGAATTTCTTTACATTTATCAGATGCTAAACTAATAAAATCTATTCCAGCTTCACCTTAATTCAAGTGTTAACTAGTTAAGTAAGTAGTGCATTACAATGGAAATTTATTTTAATGCTTTTAGGAGAAGATTATGTTCATAATCATCTCATACTAGCATTTCCTTCACTCTCTTGAGATAGACACCAACACACCCAATGATCTCCATGCTTGTCTCCATTTTATGCCTTTTCCTACATTAAAAGTCCTCTCTGATTTTGGAAAAGAGAATAAACAACCAAATAAATGGAAATGAAAAACAAATATTAAACGAATATTAAAAAAAATACCCCTGGATGGGAACGTAAGTCATAATCATACAAACTAGTGAGCAAATAGCAGGAAAAAGTAGAGAACCACTGAACAGAAAGAAGTCTTAGAAGGTGAGCTAAGAGCAGAGGAATATTGCCTTTGCCTGCAGGACTTAGGTCACCCCAAATGTATGTGCATGGAGGTCTTAATGTCAGCAAGAGGTTGACAAGGATGTGTTCCACCTTTCTGTGGGTTCAGACAGCGTATAAAACAAAGATGTGATGCAGTCTGCTCTCTGAATGAGATTCTGGAGGAGGCAGAAGATGCAACCTATGCAAATATGAGTCAATCTTCTTATCACAGCATATAATGTCAGTCCAGAAGATGAGAACAGCTGGATAGCTGGGCAATTCCACCATCCTTGCTTGTAGGTGACAAAGGCAGATACTCAAAATTGAAATATGGAGTTACTTCTGCACTGTAAAGCAGGAAGTGATAGAGGAGATGCAAATTCTTAAATTGTGATGGAAGGAAGAACCTTTGTCCATCACCTGTATGTAAATATACTAAACCCACAGTGTTTGATTCCATAATCTAATGCTAAAAAACTATGTATTCACGGTTTTTTCTCTCCTCCTATCATGGAAGAAATTAATATTTTTAACTTTCAAATAATCCTTATAATGACCAAACTAATACTTTGTTAAATTTTTTTAAATTCTTTCTCTGAGAAATAAACAAGTATACAACAAGTAAAACATTTTGTCTGTCCCAAACCATTACTTCTTTACAAAAAAAGAGATGGAGAAAAATGTTATATTCCACTTCAACTTCAAATTATTTCAAGTTGTTATTGGACTTTAAAAGCTGTTTTTCGCTCTCCTCTTTTACAGACTCTTTGCACCCCTAGTAGAAAACTAAACAAAAACTCACTAGCAAAACTCAAATGCTGTTTCATGTATTAGAGAAGACTGAAACTGATTGAATTTTTAAAAATATTCTTGACTTAAAATTCTAAAATAAACTTTAAAAAGAATGTCGTATCCCTCCGGCTCAGAACAGTTTGAATCTCAGTCACCATTTTCCTTTGATAGTCTTTGTAAGTTGCAGACATAGCTTCAAGCAAAGACAACCAAAAAAAAATGTTTTAAGGAGATATTTTTTATGCCAAGAAGCCAGGGATAAACTTAAATTCATGTGCCTGCCATACGAGAAATATTATAATACTTACAAATGTAAAAACGTACAAGACATTTAAATAAATTATATATTACTCTAGTTTCATAAGTTAAACAATATCATTATTATATTCTATACTGAATAATTAAATAAATGCTGTTTAATTTTCTTACATGTATAATGCAAATCTTTAACAACACTGTACCATCATGCTACTTTGTAAAGCACTCCTGGGTTTTTTTCCCCCCCCTCACAGAAAAAACTGCTGAGATTTTGTGCTCAAAATCTGACCCTCTCTAGCCTTCTTTAATTCGTAAGTTCTCAACAGTTAGGGTTAGTTGCCTGTCTCGGACAAGGATGAAAAAATATTGGAAAAAACCCAACAAGCTCATGTTAATACCCTGTTATGATTGAACCCCATAATATGGAAATGCTGAAGATTTTAAGACCCAAGGGCAACTTTTACATGAATGTGTTGAATATACATAGCGCTATATTTTCTATTTAAAAAACCATAAAAAGGAAAAGCTTTGTGGTCTTTTCTTTTCTTGTGGGCAAGAAGTCCCCCTAAAATTATAAAGACTGATATTTCAAACTGTGCACACAAATCATAGAACATAACATTTTAAAAGCCTAATTCACATATCACTGATGCTTTGTAAGACTTATCCAACCAACAAAAAGAAATACTGATAGCACTGACATCTCTTCAGAAATTCCCAAAGAAATCTGTTCATCAATGGAATCTGTAGGTCTTACAAAACAGAATTCTGAAGGAGTGCCAACAGGATAATAATCCCTTGAGACTTAGAAATGCTTAGGGTTTGGCTTGAATTTCAAGTCAGTTTCCTTCCTTCCTTCCTTCTTTCCTGCCTTCCTTCCTTTCTTCCTGCCTTCCTTCCATTTTTCTTTAAGTACAAAGAACCAAATTTTCTCTCTCCTTCCTCCATTTTTAATACCAATTTCATTATGCTCTCTTATAAATTATAATAACGACTCAGCTTTGTATTTCTGGCACCAAAAACCCCACAGCTGCAAACCTCTGCAAAATACTTAAAGATATGGGAAACTGGAGCTTGATAAAACTTGTTTTAGGTTTAACAAAGAGGACAAGGAAATGGTATCTAATGTGCAATGGTTACCAGATATAGTAAATTTGGATGTTATATGGAGATACAGATCAATGAAGAAAGTGAAAAATGTACAAATATATGTTAATAAACATATAAAAATCATATAAAGTGGATCCCTGGGTGAGGAATAAGAAACCATCAACATGAATATCATATTCCTTCTGGCAAAGGACTTGGATCCAGTCAATTAGCTGTTAATATTAAACACCACCAGTGTGAAACCACCCAGAGGAGAAGGGTAAAGGTGAAGATAACTGCAAGGAATGGGGTAAGTTTATATAACTTAATTATATAATATATTTAAAAAATATATTATATATATAAAAATATATATATTATATATATTTTAAAATGTTTTTTAAACCACATATTCTTTCTTTTCCTATGAGAAACACATTTGAACTAATAATGTTGAGACTTTTCAAATATCAGTTATACTTGCAATAAATTCTTATGTTAATTTATATATATGATGTGCTTTCTCTGACCATAAAAATGGTTTGAATGTTACATGCAAAATTTGTTGTAGGAAATTCAGGGTTACCCACCTGTAACATTTTTTAATGTCAGCTTGACAGAAAAGAGATAAAAAGTTTTTTTAAAAAAGGGAAAAGGACCACAAAGGAACCTAACTTTTGAAGTCTGATTCTCCCACACACTGAGAGGTGGAGGGGATTAGATCCTTAGTTGCCAGCTGAGGTTAAACCATGATAGTATGACAGTATGCAATAGCAGATTTTCCTTTGTTTGGTTTTGGTTTTGGTTTGGTTAGGTTTCTTGAGCAAATACATTAACTTGTGTGCTGTCCTTCTCTCAAATCTAAAATAACTGCACTTCACAAATGTATCTGGAATCCTGAGTTCAGCCTTTTCCACTCAGCAAAATCATCCTGAAAGCCAACCCAATGGGTAAGTAAGGACATAAACATCTTTATAGAGATTGGACAGATCAAAGACTGTTCTAGTGCCTCACCATGCTCACAGTAACTAATTTCTTCCTGATATCTCATATAAACCTAGCCCCTTTCAGCTTAAAGCCATTCTCCCTTGTCATATCACTATATGACCCTGTGCAAAGTCCTTCTCCAGCTTTCTTGTAGGCTCCGTTCAGGTGCTGGAAGGCTGCTTTAATGTCTCCCAGAACCCTTCTCTTCTCCAGACTGAACAACTCCAACTCTCACAGCTCGTCTTTGTAGGAAAGGTTGTCCAGCCCTTTAATCATCTTAGTAGCCCTCCTACTCCTCTGTCTACCTTGTGTTGGAGGCATTAGGCTTTTTTCTTTTTAAGCATTAGGCATGTGTAACTGGTCATATGCTATAGTGCTCCATATGTCAGCCATCATAAACTTGGTTTGCTAATGTTTGCCCTAGTATTGCACCATGGGAGCTTGGTTGTGATAGAATAATACTGCTGTCCAAAAGGCAAGACACAAAATGGGAAAACTGCTAATAAAAAGAGAAGTATTTGAAAACTGTATTTCCACCTCAATATTAATATTGCTATTCTCAGCTTCTGGTAGCCTCATAAAGTCAGTATTTTATAATGAGGAGATTCTTCATTTTTTACTGACTTCTGAAACAGAACATGCAAGGATCAATAGAAAGTTAAGCCTTATAGTTGCTTCCTGATAGGTTAGCATCATGGGGCAAAGAAGATGGCACATATCATTAGTGACACATTCAGATACAGATTTTTATCATTGGCAGAATGATGTAACCCTCATTACAAAAGAACATTGTTTAATTGATCCATTTGCTCCCAGCAGTCCTGTGGCTTTTTTTCCCTTACGACATAAAGGGCAAATTGCAGTTCAGCTTCAATCAAGTGAAAACGTTATATTGCAACAGGAACAAGAAATACTCTCTGCACAATTTAATTACCATGGTTTAAATATGAGAAAATCGTTAGACAATTAATGTTACAAAGGCTGCCAAAGGACATTTTAAATAATAGGTAAATTAGTGCAGAGAAACCATGAAAGGATTTTTTTTTTTTTTTTTATGTAATGGCCCCTAAGCTTTTTCTAGTTCAAAATTCATTCTTTAGGTTTTCCAGAGTTAATATGAATATGCTGCATAGACTTGAAACAAAATGCCTATAGCTTCTAAATGGCTTTAAATAGGCAGTCATTTTAGAAAGGGGAGATAATAACTCCTTTCCTCACCACAGGGAGGGAAGTTTTACTCTCTTGTGAAAGAAAAACAAAAACAAAAAAAAATTTATATACTAAAGGCAGTTGTAAAGAAACAAAAAGTACTCAAAGTGCACCCTCTGTAACTAACCAAAAGCCAAACTGACAATAAGTTATTCCAAAGGTCTAATAGGGTATTGGCAAGAATGAAATGGTTTCTGCTGTGGCTTAATTCTCACCACTTATGTTTCAAGTAACAGAATCTGTAGCCTTAAAGACTGAATCGCTTTAAGCACTTAATTTTTTTGCATCAAGCTTAACTGTACTACCTTTCCCCAGAACAATAAAAGCCCTGGAGCCTTCCCTTGCTAGAATACAATTAATTTCCTCCCTTCCATAGATCATGCCAAAACTAGCACTGAACAGAATATACAAGAATTTATTGAAGAGCTTAGGTACAGTTCTCTACCTCCCTATCCATTTTTAAAGAACCAAACTTCTTAACGTATGCAGTGTCTGTATCTTTAGTAACTGCTCTTAATCCTGTTTGGGATACCAGGAGAGTGTTGCAATAAAAATACAGTATTTTTCTTTCTCATTGAAGAACATTTTCCCTTCCCTTCCTTTCCCTTCCTTTCCCTTCCTTTCCCTTCCTT
>JAWWLV010000088.1:96689252-96712899 GCA_035041135.1 Platyrinchus mystaceus | reverse complement strand
TCTTTTTCTTTTTCTTTTTCTTTTTCTTTTTCTTTTTCTTTTTCTTTTTCTTTTCATTTTTTTATTTGATATCTGACTGAATCAAGAAATGAAAGTAGAGATCTGTGCTTAACAAGTGTGGTATTGAATGGTACTAACTGAAAATTACAGAGATGATATTTCCCTGTTTCAGCAACCTGCCAAGCACATATACTCATTCACCAGTTTTAATTTCTAAAAAGAAACATCCAGAGACAAACATAATGGTTGCCTTACTTATAAGAAAACAAACAAATAAGTATAATACCCACATACTGCTTGCATAATTTTTCATTTCTGTCCAAATCTTTGGGAAGGGTGTGCACATATGTACATTTCCAAATCTGATGTGGATCATCATGATATCCCTGCATTCAAGGTTTTCGTGGTTCAAAACAGTATAACTGAAATTAGTCAAGAAATGGACCTCTGTCTTGTATAGTAGACACAGAGACTGGCAACTATTTGCAGACTGAAATTATACTTGGACTTAATCATAAGCATTTTTTTTAGGTTTTGTTAGTTCAAAATATGTTAGTTCTGAATTTTGCCATTTACTGCCTGTTATACTTAGAGTTTTAGGGTGTCAGGGTGTAAATCTTCTTTTCCCTTGTTCTGTAAAAGCTTTGCTGAGGAAAAGCTGTCTAGGACTTACACAGAAAACTAATTAATATTTCAACATTGGATTCTTCAAAGGAAAGAACTGCATAAAAAGTACATTATTCATTGCTGATTTTGCCAGACATGGTGTCACTTGAGGTTGTCAAAGTAGGAAACAGAGAGAGATAAAGAATGCAGTTAAAGATGGAATAGTACCTCATTAATAACTACGTTTGCATATTTTGTCCCCTTAAAGAATACTGATTTATTTTTCTTTTCCTATTTCATGGAAAATCTGGTACCACTTAATACATTGGTATCAAACCACTCTCTAAATGTGTGCCTGCCTGTGTGTGTGATTAATATGCTTTCCCACCAGTGATGTTATTTTCTGCATGTGCATGTGCGATTTTATTCTTTAAATGCTGTTGGATCAGCTCTTTCTCTTCTGTAAACCACATCTTGCGCATTTATGTTAGAGAAGGCAGTATCAAAAAAAGGATTTTTTCCAAAGCACAAGCAGTTTTATTTATTTATTTATTTACTTATTTATTTATATAGATGCTTCTGGTCCCTTTGTGTGTTCACAAAGGTGATATGGTTTGGAGCTGGCTCCCTGTCAAGTCTCCAAACCCCACCTCAAGAAGTTCCCCCCCGCCCCAAACCAAGGGACAAGAGGGGGAAAAGTAAAAAAAACCAAGAAGACTGAAACGAGAGACAGTTAAAGCAATATATATGTAAATATATTTACTTATATACAATTATATACAATTGAAATATATATACAATTCTACAAGGAAAAGAGAAAGGGAATAGGGAAGGGAATAAAAAGGAACAAAACCCAAAATGAAATATATATATATGTATATCCCGATCAGTAGCCCAAGATCTAGCAAAGAATAGCAAATATCTTACTACTCTCCTTGGGACAACGGAGTCACGCTGGAGCGACTGCCGGCAGCCTCCGCCTCCCAAGGTCGACAAGGCCTTGCCAGGCCTCGCTCTCCACCCCGGTAGACTCAACAGCACCTCCAAAGCCACCGGAAGGAAAGAGGGCAAAAGCCTCTCCTCCTTTCTTCTTATACCCCAGCTTACGTAAAAATCGTAGGGAATACTGGGTAAATCTGGGCACTTCCTTGGCTACAAATTGGTCACCAAGGAAGGCCCAGACCAAACTACCACAAAAGCAATAAATATCTTGGGTCAAATTATGTTCAGCTTTAAACAAGTATTAATTTTAAAATACGCAAAAATGTATCAGATTGATCCGAGCATAGTTAGAGTAATAATTTCTAGTATATTTAAATATATCTGTTCTATTAGGTTCTCTGGCCTTCTTTTGGAAGCAGAACAAATGCAACTTCTTTCACTAACCGTCTAGTTTCACAAATGTGATAGAATTGATTACTCAATATCTCTACAAAACATCCTTAGACATAGCTACTTACATACTTCTAATTAACCCTCACATTCCCGGAAGTTGCTGAGGATATTTTCAATTCCTTACTTACTAAATTTCCATTTATAAAAATTCAATCTACATCCACATAAAACTATGGGATTAATCATCAAGTTAAGGACAGATATTCAATGGCATACATGGCAACAATAACTAGGGGAAAAGGCCTCATTTGTGCTGAATATTCATGCTATTAAAGTGACAAAGAAATATCAAAGTCATGTTTTTTCAAAGAAAAGTATCATTGCTCACAAAGAAGAATGTGCTATTCACTGAAACTTAAGATATTCTTAGAGGTATGGAAGAGGAACATACTGTGATAAAATGCAGTATGGAAAGTGGAATTCCAATGACTAGGGTAGGTACTCTTAGGTACAAGCTGATTATTATCTCAGTGACTTTAAACAAAAGAGAAAGTGAGAATCCTTGAATTTGGGTCACAAATGTAAACTTCTTGGGTAATGAGCCTTTCCTAGTGGTGCAAATATTACATATGGAAGTAATTGATTATATGTAGAAAAGTCTTTAGGGGAAAAAAACAGTCTTATTTGGCATATTGCACTTGGCTAAGATAACATTCAAGTAAGTAAGTAAGTAAATAAATGCTGACATACATAAAATTAATTTTTATTCACCATTCACTACAATGCAGGCATTCAAAACTGTATACTCAAAGTATTCATATGTATATTTCTTTTAATTGTGCAGTATAAAACATAAAGGTGTCACTGTATGTAAGTAGCAAAGACCTTCAGAAGGTTCTTATTCATGTGAAGATCACAAAATTTATTGCTCATTTTCTTAATGCATTTTAGAGACCTGACAAAGTTCAAGTCCTAAAAACTCACAGTTGTCAGTGATATTTTAATATATATCTTAATATTTGAGAATTTAATATTTTGGAATATTATTTGTCAGCCTTTTTAGGTTAGAAAGCTACATATTCCTTCATATTACCAGAAGAATACTGAAAAGAATGGACTACTGGAAGTTCATTGCAAACCAAGGAATTGCTTCTCAGATACCAAGATAATTCCCTGTGTTAAGCATTCATCTATTTTGGGTGAGTATTTAGTTAGCCTGAAAACTATTTTATCCAAATTAAATTTAGCTGTTCTTTTAATTGCACTCCTTTAGAGAGTGGAGAGATCACTTCTCATTATATTCTCAGAGATACTGAAAACATAAGCCCTTTTTATGGACTTTTTGTTTCAGAATCTATCCTAATTTATACAGTTTTAGCCATATATAGCTTTAGTCAGGGCATTCTGGCTCCAGCTGTTTTTTTGTTTTGTATAGACATAGTAACAGTGCAATGTTATTCAAAGAGCAACAGAAAAGAAATTAATAATACAAGTATAAAACACTGAAGAACTAAAACTGACCTCAGACAAAGAGATGTAATTGGGATTTAAATCAATACAATTTTAGTCAAAAACAGCCTTCAGATCTTTGTTCAATAGTGCTTTGGAGGGTTTAACACGAATGTAATTATGGATGAAGACTCTCTAAATCACCATTAATTATATGAATAATATTCCTTGTACTTGTCCTTCTCAGCTTATTAACCATAAAATCTTTTAAGTGAATCAATATAAAAATCACAGTGAACTTGCTGATACAGCTCATTGTAAGCAATATATTTATTTCAGGGCATAAGCTATTTCCATTTCCAGCCTCTTTTAGTTTATTGGTAATCGGAGGTGGTTCTATAGAATCATCTCCACACCATAGGCAATTTCTGAAAGAGGAAAATAAATGTGTTTATTTCCTCTGGAGCCTTGTTATCTGCTATCAATAGCCTCCATCTGCAAGAAGATTGCTGCATTTTCATATAGACGTTGCAGAAGTCCAAGGGATAAACTCAAACTCTTGTTTTAAGATAATGCTGCTGATTTTGGTCATCTACATGAGGCATGTGTCTGGCAAGGGTCTGCCACAAAAATGGAATTCTTGGTAAACTTTTAAGACAGACTGCATGCATGGGAGTACTTTAGTATCCCTAGTGATGTGGTGTCTTAGTTTTAGTTTCCGAAGCTGCACATTCTGGGTATCTCAGTTGAAGTGCATAATCCTCCCACTAACTTGTTCCTTCTAATAGAAAATATTCCTAATTCTCTTGTTTATCTCAAATAACTAAAAAAAACCCAATAAAAACAAAAACAAAAAAACCCCACAAAATGTTTAATCTGAACCAGCCAGAAGAACAGTGTACAAACTCACAGGAACGTTAGGTATTTAAAGGGAGTCGGTTGTCAGCGAAAAGTTATAATTCCAAATCTTGCTGAAAGTAGATCTTCATTTTCCTCAGAGCACATGTTTACAACTCAAGATGGACCTTGTACTACTAATAAACATTAAAAAAAGCTGTGAGCAGCTTCTCTAACCTCTGAAGTGTGCTCAGGGAGCAACTAAACCCTGGATCATGAGAAATGAGACAACTTCCAAGCTTTCTAGCTCTCAGTTGGGCTTTCACAGGAAGTAGTATCAGGAGTTTAGCATCTGTAATTTATCATCGTCAGGCAGTTTTGAGTGCATCAGATGACAGCTGGTGCACTGTGTATAAAGCAATGTGCCAGGAATTCCTCACTCCCTGCCTGCCTTTGGAGCCACTTGTGAAGTGATGCCCATGGTCTCTGGATAAATACATCTGGATATGTCCATCCATGATCTGGTAAACCTTCTGACTTATATGAGGACCATTTTATGTGCTGGTGCTTAATAGTTATTTATTTCTTAAGAAGTCTCAGGTATTAAGCCTGTTTTTGGCATAAGAATCTATCCAGTGTAATGAATACAACCCTTTAATTTACCTAATGAACTTAATGTCTCTTAAAAAATAATTTAAAAAATTACGCCAATATTGTTTTATGTCTGTAAATGAAATTATTTACAGAGGTAGAAAGAAATTACAGTTGTGAGAGTTTCAGCTCATTCCTGGAAACATAAACTGTGAAAAACAGGGAGAAAACTATACTTTACACCTGACAGCTCCAATTACAGTGCCCTACAGAGCCTAACTGCCTGCTTCAAATCTTCCCACAACTTTTATTAAGGAACAGTGGAGTGATATATATTCTGAGAGATTGTCTTGTTTTCCTAAATACTCTATGGAATTAGTTCAGTTTATGGAAAACTAAATCCACAATAATTTAAGACCCTTTTTATGTTACAAAAGCAAAGGTTCCTTTGAAACTACTAATGTTTTTTGATCCTCTAATATAAAGTAAAATATCAAATGGTCTTGAATTTATATTTCTATAGTGGCACAATATTATAATAATATGTTAATTTAACAGTTAATTTCATATTATAGTTAATTTAACACAAATAACTGTGTATTAAACTTTTCCCCAGCTGATCACAGCACAGGAAAGACCATATCTGTTTTTTTCAGGGTTTTTGTCTTTATCTGTTTTTTTCTCTTTATTTTGCACTAACACAGCAGTGCGGAAGATATAATACAAAATTGACAATATGCAGAATATAAACAATTCTTCAAGTGCTTATGAAGGATACCTTTCAGAATTAGTACACACAGAATCATAGAATCATGGAATGGCTTGGGCTGGAGGGGACCTTTAAAGATCATCTGATTTACAACCCCCCTGCCATGGGCAGACAAAATTTTCACTAGACCACGGTGCTCAGGGCCCCATTCAACCTGTCCTTGAACTCATCCCAGGAATGAGGCATCCACAGCTTCTCTGGGAAACCTGTTCCAGTGCCTCATCACCCTCACAGTAAAGAATTTCTTCCTAATATCTAATCTAAATCTACTCTCATTCAGTTTGAAGCCATTTTCCCTTGTCCTGTCACTACATGCCCTTCTAAAAAGTCCCTCTCCATCTTTTCTGTAGGCTCCCTTCAGGTACTGGAAGGCTGAAATTAAGTCACTCCTAAGCCTTCTCTTTTCCAGTCTCAAGAAACCCAATTCTCTCAGCCTTTCCTCATAGGAGAGGTTCTCCAGCCCTCTGATCATCTTAGACTAATCATCCTCTGGACTGCTGAACCCAGAAAAGTCCAGTAATGAATTTACTCACACAAGAGTAGTGTTCTGATAGTTTCCTATCAAATACAGAAACTTAGATAGTCAGCAAGCCTACATAATGTAATTTCAAAAAATAGAATAGAGAACTATTCTGCATAATTCAGTCCCTAACAACATCAAATTGACAATATCTTGCAAAATCTTTTTATCCTTCATTTTTGAGAGTTAAATAGACTTAGATTTTTAAAGCCAAGCAACCAGCTGGCATGCTTGCTCTGGTATTGTATTCATCTGCCTTCTATAGCTCTTTTGGAAAAATTCTTCTTTTAACTCAGTTGGCTAAAGGAGTGGGGATTTTTTGTTACCTCTTTGAAAAGCAGTCAATAATATTGAAATCTTGCAGAACAATTAAAGGAGGGAAGTTTGATATCTTCAGTTATTAAGAGAAGAGAAGGATAGAAATAGTCAGACTTAGCAAGAAAGCCGAGGCTTTAATATGCTGGAAAAAAAAAAAAAAAGTGCCTTATCTTGAAATGGAACTAGATCACTACAGTCTTTTTTTGACCTTCCAAATGGTTTGGACTAATTAAATAGTGTCAGTAGTTGTGTCAGATCTCTTTGTTTTTGGCAGTTATAACTGCTCCCAGCTTCAATCTAAAAATGAATAATATTTATATTTTCTTTTTCTCTTCAGATTTTAAGATAAACATTTATGCAAATTTAACATATAGATTAGGATTCATCAGTCCCATATCTTTTCTACGTACTATGTACGAAGTGTGGAGGTCTCTACCAATCGTGGTCAAGTTAAAATAAATTGCTTTCAGACTCCAAATGTCAAGACCAAATTTGCCCTTTGTGCTAGTGGATAATTAATTAGAATAATTGTGTTCTGTCAAACAGGTCCTAATATTTGTTCAAAGAATTAGAGAACGTGCCTAAGGGATCATCATGTTTATCCTTATGATTATCAACGTTGTCATTATTAGTTGGTAAATATTAAATTTAAAATATAAACAATAAATTATTTGCTTTGTGTTGTTGACTTTTTTTTTCCCCATGAAATTTCCATTTTTGGTTGTATTTTATCCCTCCCAGGTGAAAAAATTAATATTCATTTTTCATAAGTCACTGGAAGAAGTCACCAAGTCCTCCAAATCCGATATTCTTTGAAACAAACATGGGTTTTTATTGCAGAATTCCTATTTCCCTGGATTTTCTTTTTGCAGCAGCTCTCCAAAATTATTTTGTAAAAGCTGACTTTTAAAATAAGCAATTTGTGCATTTTTCCTCTATATATCTATATATCTAAGCAATGTGATCTAAGGAGATAATTGTAGAATAATAAAATTATCAAAATACTCTTTGAAATCTAATTCAGTCCAATTAAATTTGTTAGAGATTTTCAGATTCTTTTTTCACTGCAATATTCTTTCTTACTGAGACACAAGTCACTGACAAAAACCCATGCTTTTCAAAATATGGATTGTCAAAGAAGTGATAACTAAACTTTCCATATGTATGTCCTTCCAGTGAATGCCATATAAATTATGACTCATTTTGCAGTGAAAGGAAAGCTTTTTTTGGCCAGCTGTACTTTTGGGATCTGAAAGGCAGTCTCTTTTCTTTTTTTAAAAAATGCAGAGCAGAATCAGAAATTTGCTGGCAATTTGTGAATGAATAACTATAAATTTGCTGCATTCTCTTAGCAGTTTTTACAGTTGTTTTTTTTTTAAGAACATATGTACTATATAATACATATAATAGAGCTACGTGTAATACATGTGCATCCATATAAAATTTTAAAATATCCAAAAGGTCTTTCATTTTGGGGATTGTTTGTTTGATTGGTTTTATTATTTTCAAGCAGTTATTTTATTATTTTTGTCTTCTGCTTCCTTAGGATTGGTATCAGGAGTTTCATTTATTCATATGTCAAAACACCTTTTAGGTCTTATATATTGTTCTAAAATCAATACAGAAATCTACATAGATATGGAAATGGTAATTGTGTCTTAAATCAGAAAATATGAATCTATTTTAAGATTCTGTGTGGTTTTCTATAGAAATTGCTTTTCTAGAAATAGGAGACAGAATCCCAAGTGTACAGAGCAATATAACTAGGTTTGCAACAAAATAAAACCAAGTACTTAAAGGGCAAAGGCAGGATCAGGAGAAGGGCAATCAAATCTCTTACATCATTTCTAAACACATCTTTGTTACCCACTGTTCAATGAGTCAAATGATTGTGACTTAAATTAATGAAAAATGGACTGCAATGTTTCTGAGCTCAGATACCCTGCATCAATGCAGGTGGCAAAGCGGAGCCAGAGTGTTATCAACAGTGCTCTTGCCATGGGTTCACATGTAATTAAATCTGTAAAAAATTATAGAGTTCTCTAAATATCATTAAGAGCTGGGATTTCTCTGGGAAATGCTCTTTGGTTTGGATATGCTATACTTGTGGAAGAAGACTAAAATGTTCAACAGGGAAAAAAAACCAGTTAAAATTTTGTCCTTTTCCCCTTGTAGCCTTCCCAAACATATGATGCTTACAGCATGAATCAGAATCTTTGCCAAACATGAAGACAATATCCTTTGACTTCTCATGGATTTCTGTCATTCACTAAGAACTGAAGGAAGAAGAGAACTTAAATTATATTTCTGTAAACTCAAAAATTTAATCATCAAGTTCTGTTTAAAGAAATCTACTCAGTAGGAGGTTGGAACACAAGATGACAAGATATGCACAAAACATCTTTTATAAGTACTCCAAATTGCATCCCTTGAAAGACTCTAAGCTGAAGTATTGTTATTGTTGCTATTATCTCTACCTCAGTTGTTATTATTCCTACCTTTCAGTTTTTCCAATATTAACAGTATGCATCCCTGGTCCAGGCCTTATTGAAGAAGGATAAAATAGATACCCTTTTTCTAGAGCACTTGAGGACTCACCTGGATGTCCGATGCACCTTTTTACTGAGCACCCCAGCCCCTTTAATCTGCTTTCTTCTCTGCACGTGCAACTGTTGTCCATTAAAACATCTGGTTGTCTGTCCTCTGACTTTGGCCAGAGTGTCTTTGGCCAAGAACATGCCTCCAGCAACCCTGATGCCTGTGTGAAAGCATGTCTCTTGAGAATCTGAGTGTCATGGATATTGAATATCTGCCACTCTGAGTAGATGCAGAATTAATAACTTTTTCCAGCATCTGTAAAACTTTTAAGTCAGGGAGCTTTCAAATTCTTTGTACAAGAAGCCATTAGCTTAGGAATAGGATGGATATGACATGGGAAAAAAAGTTTTAGACTAGAAATATTTTCTCTCTTCTCTACTGACAAAGGCTAAAGTAAATATTAGATCTCCCTGGCATTTCTCTGTATGCTTCCTCCTCCATCAGGATGGAGACTATCCCTGGAATCTAGAGCTTGAATGCGCAGAAATGCTGATGCCCACATGACCACCATCAGCAGCTTCACTGCACTGTATCAGGCATTTTTTTCTACCCTGGAAGTTGTACCTGTGATAACAGATGCAGTGACATGCAATATTTTCTCTGCTTTTCTCAGCAACCTCATGACTGATGTATTTTATAATCCTACTCCACAGAGTAGCAGATGGTGCCTACCCTTTTTCATCCTGTACAAGACTTGGTATTTCTTCTCTGTCAGTCATAAGACAGGTTTTTTATTTTTGCTGGCTGTACAAGCCGTGGAATTTCATACAGCAGTAGTTACTTCTCGTGCCAATACCACGTCTCTTGCGGTTCAGACTTAGCAGAAGTGTTTAACTCTTGATGCAACTTTTATGCCGAATGTAACAAGCCCTGAATGATCACTGAATAACACTATTCTTTAGAAAGACTGACACTCAACTTGTGTGGAATTCAAAGGCGGAGGCATGCCACAGCAATTCAACACAAAGACTAACCACTCTCCTTGCCACTAAGAGCAAAGGTATCTATTAAGTAGGCGGCCTGCTAATACTGCAGAGAAACCTCAGAAGATGGGTGCATGGTCATCCACCTTTTCTGCTCCACCTCAACATGAGATGACAGTCACACAGCACATGAAAGCACATGAAAGCACATGAAAGCAAAAATTACCATAACATACTGTTCAACAGAGCCTGTTCAATTAGGTTCAAAATGATCCTCCAGCAGTTACGCTCAGTGTAATGTTTCTTCCCAGCTCTGTGCCCACAAAAAATGTGTCCAAACTGTATCTCACTGTGTGATCCTGTCCTCTATTTCTGGGGGGATACAGTCGCACTGACCCATTCACTCATGAGAAATGTTATGAAATTTGCCAGGGACCTTTATCAAGAAACTGCACTTGGCACATGAAAGCTGAGGCAGAAATGGATATCTGAAAAAGCAAAATTACCCAGGAGTAGAAAAGTCTAATTATTCTTACCACAACATGCTGTCCAGGCTGAATGAGACAAAGCTGAGGAGACTCCATGGAATTTGTAATTTTCTGGGATACTGATGAAAGATTCCAGTACTGATAAATGAGCCACATACCTGACTTAACTGCATTTGGCTTTAGCAGAAGTAGTTTCTACTCTTCCCTTTTGCTATAATTGCTATAGTTGTTTTTAGAAGTAAAAGCATTATTCCCAAGCACACATCAATTTCTTCACAAAGAATAAGTCCTGCTTGTCATTTTGCTCCCTATTAATCTCATTCTCATATGCCAGTAACCATCTCATACCACACACACAGTATTTAGAAATAATTTCATGACAATAGTGAACACTATATCAGCTGTGAGTAAAAAATTCATTAAAAGTCATGCATATCTTCTAATATTGTGCTGTCTCACTCAATAATATTGAGAAATAATGTAAATATAACATTTACCTTAAATGATAATAATGTATTAAAATATTATAAATAGAACTTTGAATGTAATATTCTTTTGAAGATAAAAAAAGGCAAGCACAATTAAGGATGTTCCTCCATTGCTGCACCTTTTTTTTTTTTTTTGTAAACTAATAGGATAATGAAGAAATTAAAAAAAAATACAAATTATGGATGCTATATCATTGCTGTTTCAAGAGAATGTATTCAATTTTCCTATATTTTAAGTATAAGAAATTAATTTTATGAAATCCTAAACTTGTGCTTGAGGGCTGAGTCTTGATCAGGCAGTTGGAAAGGAAGTAACTGTCAGGGAAAGGTACATCTCTAATTTTTGAGACCCAGGGATATAACTGGAAGGCATTCCAAGGTTTGTGCATTGAAGATAGCTGTTAGTACAGAAGGAAACAAGACTGGATGAAGTGTTTCCATCCAAACCTTTTCTCATTAATAACTGTGGCTTTGCTAAGGTGGTTTTCTGTGGAAAGAGTTTGCATTTCTTGACATAGATTTCTCAGCTGAAACTTAGGATATAACTTGAAGAAAAATGTTGGGTTTGTGACATTGTCCCCTTCTGGCAAAAATTAGGAGTCCTTACAACAGAAAGGAGAAAAGCCATTCAGGGCAGCATTTAACAAGCCAGCCTTTTCACAAACTCCCAATGATGTTCAAACACATAATGTTGAAAATATGTTGTCTATCCAAATCATACTAAGTACAAAAAGGAAAAAGTAAACAAGCCAGAGGAATTCAAAAGCACACTGGTAATTTTTTTTTAATAAAAAAATACGAAAAAGGATATTTTTTTCACATTGAAACAACAGAAATATAGGATTAAGTAAAGAAGAGACTTGCTAAGTGAAGTGCTCTATCTTGCCTTTAAAACATACTAATACCCAGCAGATCATAAGAACTGTATAACCTGCATCAATTTCATGATGGTACTTAGTTAATGTCAGGGAAGGTTCGTGATTCAGTGGTAGTTCAGTTGTCATTAAGCTGTTTGCTTTAAACAACTTAAAAAGGTAGGGAGGGGGCTGTGTGTGTGTGAAAGGTTATAAGCCAGTTGTTTTTTATTTATATAAATTCTTTCTTTCTTCTGGCCATGCAAAGTGTATGCTCTATTTTATAACTAAGCAATGAAGCACAAGCTGCATGGCAGCTATTCTTGTGGGAGTAAGCCTGAAAGAAGTTGCCCAAATAGCACACTTCAGTGCATCTGCACTGTATGTTGCCTTGGAACAGGGAATTGGGAAGACAGTGTTATGCTTGTGACTGAAAGAAGAAAAGCTGAGATCAGAGCAGTAAATGTCACCAAAATTCGTTTGGTGTGTTCAGATTTACCAGCATGAAAACAACATCACTGCTCTGGTGCCAGCAAAAATTATGTTCTGCAAGTATTTGCAGGTCACATGGCAAGGGTTTCTCTCAGTACGTTCTTGCACAGGAGATTTTTTCTTTCTCACCTTCAATTTGACATTTTACAGGGATTAGGGACATAAGGCAGAAAGTGTATAATGTATTGTTTGCTCCCTGTGGCTGACTGCTGCTAATCTTAAGTCAACAAATGTCAGATTTCAATTTTACTGCATTACTGCATCACAGACTGCAAAAATCAATCTTTATTTGGTTTACCATTCTCATTCTTTCGTATGCAATGAGTGGGGAGGAACATACTTTTGCTACACCTGCCTGACACCCGCTTACAATCATAATTTTGAACATCTGATCGAAGACATCAGAATTGCCAAAATATACTGACTACACAGAGGCCTGGTTTTCATGGTGATTTTATTATTTTTTTATGAAGGGAGACGCCCCATTATGACTTCAAGCATTTTCTCTCTACAGAGAAGACAAAAGACTCATCTGGAAATTGACCATATATCACTGAAAGAAATAAAAGTCCTTGGAAATATTTTATTATGCTGGAACTTTCTCATGGACACTAACATGAACATAAATAAAAGCCAATAACTTCAAGGATATATGCATTTTAAAGTTATTTCAAAATTATTCTTATGGGAAAAGTATAAGGAAATCGCAGTTCTTTGCAAATTAGGATTTTGTCTTAGAATTTAACGTTAAATACTCTTTACCTTCCATACTTAATAGAGGTGATCCAGTATAATAAGGAAGTGTTTACTGAATCAAAATAAGCATTATTTAAGTACATTATTATTCACTACAATCTGAGCAAAATGTTAAGAAACTTTCACACTTAACACAACTACTAAATTGCTCTTATAATGTTGCTGTCCGGATTATTGTGGATTAAATCATTACAGTCTTAAAATTTGTTTTGAGAATGCTTCATGACAACCTTTACAACTTTTCTTGACCTAAAGTCCTCTGAAACCTTTAATGGACTACAAGACCTCTGAACCAGATGGATTTTATTTTTTTTATTATTTTTCCTACACACAGCAGTGTAACTACAATGTTAGCACAAGAGGAGCAGTTGAAATGTCACAATCAATCCCCAGAATGTATTTTTAAAGCCTTTAAAAAACCATGTGTCTTTGCAACTGAGTTTGTAGGGAGATAAATAAGTGTTATCTCTCTGTAATATCTCTCAAAGAAAAATGAAACCAAAATGGAATTAGTACTGGAAGAACAGACTGAACTTTAGGCTTTGACAAAGTAGGCAGCTGCTTGAAACCACAGATGGGAAAACAGCACTAGCCATGGTGCAAACATCATGTGTATTTGCAGCAAACCTTAAGAAAAAACAGGTCTGCTGCAGCCACTGCTGAGGCCGAGGTGAGGGTTAGTTTGTGTTCCAGAGCACCTACTCCAAACCCTCCCTCAAGCTGGCACACCCCATTGATGAGACATTATCCTCATACCCCTCTATCTTTTCCAGGGTAGCAGGACCAGCAAAGTCATCATTCTACAATTTTGCCCTTGTTCTCTAGGCAGCTCTTCTATTTGTCTTCCCTTCCTATAACAAGAACACCACAGCACCTTCAGGCTTGGAAAATTACGTTCTCACATACACTGTGGAGAAGCCTTGAGTCAAGAGGGCAAGGTGTTTATACTGGAACTACTGCAGATTGATTCTGAAATTGTGCTTTCTCTGGGTAAGCACATACGAACCTTCCTCACTAACACCTAGTAGAATCTGTCACCAAACAAACACACACCAGCACAATATTTATTGAGTAGCTAGGCATGAAATAAGGTTAAGGAGGTTAGCCAGAATTTGTAGGTTATACATTTTCAGGGGGTTGTTAGGTTCACACTGGGTCAGCCAGCGTGACTTGCATATTAAGCCAGAACCTTGTACAACAATTCCAGGGCCTGGTCCAAGTGTTCAGAAGACCATGTAATGGAGTTTCACACAGCAGATCAATATCTGCTTCCCCTTTTGAAACTAACTCTACTAGTTCTCACTAGATAATGAGACTTGGAACTCCTTCTTACCTCCTGATCCAAAGCCTGTGGAAGCTCACATAAATACTCCTGTTTAATACTTGGAGCTTTGGATTGGGCCTCAAATGATGAAACATGATGAAGTTGATCTAAAGAGCAATAATCAGAATTTCTCTGAAGAAGAACTCATAAGACGAAGCTCTACTTTTTCCAAGTCAGGATGATGGACTACACAAAAATGAAACATCTGTGTTTGACTGAGAACATTTTTCTACATCTGCTGTATTTCTTTCTTACTTGCAATAAACTAAACAAAATGGCAATATTTTAAATATAATAAATATCTTATAATAAATTAGGTTGTAAGCAGTAGATATACCATTTTCTCACTAGATTATAAAGAATCTTATCAACAATGATCATATGATATTCTTCACACAGTAATAAATAACTTAAACCAGAAATTCCTTATAAGTTCTCAACAGCTCCCAAAAAGCCCCTTTTTACTTTTTGATTTCTTTTAGGGGATTTTACATATGCTAAAATGTAACATTATTGTACTAATATAATGCATTTTAATGTCATGAAAGTATATCCACACAAGGGACATTGTACATTGTATCACTATAACAACATTCAATAACTAGTTTTCAAACCAGGTTTTTAACTCTGATGGAAAACCCATGAATTACAATGTAAAGAAAAAACAAGTTTTTCATTAAAAAAAAAAAATGTGGAGGGAACACTCAAAAGCTGACAGAAGCATGAGGTTATAAAATAATTTTATCTTATACTGCATAAAATTAAAAAAAATCTAAGAAATTCTCTACTGAAAAATAAAGTGTTTCATTCTGAAATGTTCCAGTAGTTCCATTTTGACTTTATTGGGATATCCCTTCCTAATGTATTAAAAGTTACGAAACTGAAATATTTCTAAAAATATTTGGCTTTTGTAAAAATGGGATTTCTTCACATACAAATGGCATACAAAAACACCCTTGACCTGTTCACTGGCATAGGTCAAATATTATAGCCTTTCTAAACAGACAATGAATATTGACCTTTTTTTTTTTTTTTATACCTTAAACAAGATATGACAAGGCAGTTCTGCTAGCAGTCTTATTTTTTTATTACCTTTACTCTTTTATCTAAATCATTATTATGGTAATGATTTATCAGAGAATTACCAGCTTAAGTGATACACCTTACACCATCATAAACTCCTTTATTGCTTCACAATGTCTGTATCTGCAAGTTCTTACCTATGCTAGATATGAACCAGCTTTCAGTGGCAAACCTTCTGTAACAACAGACAGAGGATATAATCCCTTTTTCTTTTGTTTGTAAAGTTTGCTGACACAGAACCATAAAATCATTAAGGCTGGAAAAGACCTCCAAGATCATCAAAATAAAAACTCTTTGGATTTCCTTTGAATTTCCTTGATGAAAAATACCATATTACGGTTAAAGCATTTTTAATGCCATTTGTCTAAAAGGTATCTTGGTGATACTGAAATACAGCTAATTGTTTTTAACAGCTACTCATTAATGAATTGAAGGGTACCAAACACCAGAGCAAGAATGCTAAGAATTCTGGACTTGAATCTACAGGTGGTGGTTACTGGTCTTTTGACCTGCATATATTTTATATAAAATGACAATAAAGTTTTTTTGTTTTGATTTTTCCTGCAAGGCAATGTGTGTTTGTGCGAAGGCATCAATACAGTTGTTTTGCAGTGGTTTTTTTTTTAAATGAATAAGGGAAAACAGTGCAATTTGCTTGGATGAGGGACAACTTGGAGGTGATAATACTGAAGTGATACAAATATATCTAGTTTAATCTTCAAAGTTTATTGTAGCAATACAGCTGTTATCATGCTATTTCAAACAATTAGACAGCAACATGCATTTACTTGTTATAGTGAATTAGTCTTCTATATGAGATGCCAACCTAGAAAGCAGAGAACAAGTGACAAAAATATTCAATTTACCTTTACATATTTCTCCAATAAATGTTTTACTTTCAGTCTTCATTTGCTCAATAGTATTAAAAGTTAAACTGCTGCAGAACTCCTTTTTTTTTTTAAGTATCTATACCTGCATGTACGTGTCTCTTCCTTAGTCTTGCGTTATTTAATGAACATGTAAAATCTTGTCAGCTATGAATGTGAATTGTAGCAGTATAAGATCTCAGGAAGGGAAGAGCCTGGAATTGCTGCCAGCCAGCCATCTAAAGTGCAGCACACAGTACACATTGATAGCAAAGGCAGTCAAGTGCCCATCTGCTTGCTTCAGAAGTATTTTTCTTTCAGAGTAGAAGAGGACACTTTAGTTAAGCTCAGTAATGGACTGATTAGGCTGGTTGTGAAGCCAACAGAAATGAACAGCCTGTTGATTAACAGTCAGCTCACAGAATAAAGCAAACCCACCCGGTCACAACGAGGATAACTTCTTCAGTGGTTGAGGAGTGATTTGAAGAGAAGAGTAGTATTGTTTCTTGAGGGCTCCTGAATTACTGTAACAAGTGCACAGCAAAATAAAATCACCAAAGGCAAAATAAAGCAGGACAAGAAGAAACACATCTCTCATCCCTTAAATAATAGACTAAGTCTTCCACCACTGTTCTGAGGGAGGCTGGCACACAGCATTAGTACAAGGCCAACATAACTTTCACTGAGGTAAATAATTGGTAGAGAAGATTTTGCCTCATGGTTAAACAAAAGAAGAAAAAAAGAAAAAAATCTGCTCTCAAGCTTTTCTCTTAAAGCCACAGAGGACAATCAGTGAATATGATGACATTGGGCACTACTCTGAGTGAGAGATGGTGGCAGAGTTGGTCCCATGAAATGTAATTAATTTCTATCAGCCTTTAGTTAGGAGACAAAAATCTTAAAAGATTTTTAAAATCTTAAAAGATCTCAAAATCAGATAATTTTTTTCCACCTCAGTGGCCTGGTCTACACTTGGCTGTGTGAGCCAGCCCTTCATGCCCCAAGGGTAGGGAGGATGGACCCAGCCCTCCTTTCAGAGAGCTCAGTCAGGTGTGTTCAGTGTTCCACTTGCATGTCCGCCACAAACACCCCCAGATGACACTTTGCTGAATGCTTAAATTGCTAAAAATTATGTAAGTCACATTTCATTAAGCTGTGCACTGTGAAATATCTGATACTTTGATCTAAGTTAGCACTGAGACTCTATTACGCAGATCAGAAGCAGTTTGCTGAAATATATTGACAAAAAAAGCATTATAAAAATGCAAACCATTTTAAGGGATAGTGGATTAAAAAAAATAAATCAATAGTAACATCTTCCTATTAAACACATAATGTTGAATATATTGATGTTCAGGAGGTTTTTACTATTTTCTACCTACTGATCACGTATTCTACTGTATCTGTTTACAGCTCTCTTTTTTTTGTGAACTGCATGCAAAATAAGAATTTATATAGAATGAAAATTTCCCACAAAATACTAACCTGGCTATTAGAAAACTCAGAACAACTGCCTTCTGAATTATTGGGCCAACCACTGCTCAACTGGCAATTTTCAGCAGCAGTTCCCATTTTACTGCAAAGTTAACACCATGTTTCTTTATGCTTTCAAATAAATAGAATTGTCAGCTCAAAAAATTAAAGATAAATCACTTACACAGACTCTCTAAACTACTCATATCCTCCCTACTCATAGAAAACTGTTGCAATCAGTGATATTTTTCCGCAGGACTGCACAACAGATAGAAAAATGACTAAAGACAGAGACATGGGACTTTGACTTACTCTTATGTCTTTACTTTAAGAAGAGAGAGGGAGCACTTCAAGCATAGCATTAAAGTTAAATCCTAAATTTCCCTGACCCCATTCCCAGTTTATGTGTCTGAAGGGATTTAAGCAGAATTTAGCAACCTGCATGCTGTGAACAGAATCACCCTCAGTCTGAAAGAGTGAATTAGAGACTGCAGCCACTGAACAAAAAAACAAAACAAACATCACAAATTTTTTGAAAACTGTCTGCTTTTCAGATGGTCTAAGTAGGTATCTATTAATGAGGCAGTATCTCAGGCCAAGGATATCAAAGGAATGCCTGTGAAGCTCTGAGATTTGATTTTTAAAACCAGCTACTCATCTCAACACTTCTCATCACCTAATGCATGTGTAAATGGACAATAAGTAAACATTGGCTTCTGGCAGCTCCCTCCTCATTTTGCTGACTGAAGTGGATCCTGTGTGAAAGTGCTAATCTTTCCCCATGCACTGTCCAAAAAGCCTAAAATTTCTTTGCATTTTTTATGCCCCTAAAATTTCGTAGAAACTTGTCTTCCCTGAAAAATATTTATTTGCTATTCATATGCTATCGCAATGCTGAAGTGTAAGGAGCTATTGATATGTTCATCTTCAGTTTCTCATTCGATTAGACCTTGGGAAGTCATAGCATCTTTTAATCCTATTATTCATACTTCTAAATATTTTAAGTAGAATGAGAGATCTTTTATTTGATTATTTGATTTAATGTACTCATGAAAAACTGAGTACAGTAGCTTCACTGTGAGTTGGGATAGAAGCTCTCTGACACAAAAATTAATAATTTTCAGGCCATTCTGAAACAGACTAGAGTCTTTCCAACAAAAATATAAGGTCAGATGTGCACAAGCAAATGACACCTGTTATGCACTTATAAAAAACAAAGGTTTGCTTCTCAACAACTGGAAGCTTAAAATTGCTTAAAAATGGAGTTTCTATCCTGCATATTGGCATATGTGCACAATGCACATGGAAATATACTAGAGCAGATACTAGAGCATGAAAAGTTTAATCAGATTAAATAAACTAAAAGAGGATGAATCTAATTCCTGTGGGTAGTGAGTTCACTGGGAATTTTAATACAATTTTGAATTTTATAGAATCCCTTATTAATTAAGGTTATGAAGCGTACGACATCCCTGTATACAGTATTGTTAACTGCTGCCAACCATCACGGACTTTATGTAATTCAAATGAACAATAGCACAATAAGTTGAAAAAAAAGCACAATGGCACTAGCCAGCACTGATCAGCAGAGTTTTATATAATTTTTCAAGCATTAACAAAGTATGGATTTTCAGATGTTCTTTAAGGAGTTTCTTTTAAGAACCCACTGTCATCCCACTGATGATTTCTGTTTTCTTGCTTTGACGACTTCTGCAAACTGGCAACAAGAATATCACATCTAATATAGCATCATAAATAAACTCTGAAGCTTACAGTATCAACCAATATATCTTCATATGGTCAATCATTATCTATTGATCATTAAACTAGAAATTGAAGGGATCTTTGATTCATGAATGGCTTTTTGTTCAATTATTACCTTAAACAATGAGGAAAATGGAACCTGAGCAAAAAGGAAGTAGAACCCACATAATGCACTTGTAATAAAAAAGATTTTTAGTCAGTATTTGATGCTAGGAAAATGGGATACAATAACATTATTTATAACTCTCAGCTCCTATGTAACTGATCATTCATAAACAAATAATTTGATATATTGCAATGATTTTTACACACTCAGATTCTAAGCTTTTGATAATTTTCCAACTAAACTTTTGCATTAATTTCCCATTTCAACATTTTATTTCTGTCTTGGACCATAAAAACGTAATTGCTACCATTGAAGTTGTAGCTCTCCTATTCCCAAGAGGCCAATTCATTTTACAAAGCACATACACTGTACAGCTTATTGGCCTTCATTTTCCATCATCAAATGTTAACACTAGTTGAAGAAAACTCTAAGTTATGAAAATACCAATGAATAATGAAGATGGCTTCTATAATATGGATTTGCTGCCCAGCATAACAAAATGGAGCTTTTATTGGAACCCATTTCCCAGAGCTGTTTGATCTACAAGCTATTAAAAAAGTAGATTATGTTTTCCATGGCGCCATAGGTACAGGAGAGTTAATTTCCACACCAAACAATAAGAGGAGATGAAGTAGACAGTAACTAATATGAATTGCTCCCAGGCCAGCAAGTAGTCCAATTTCCTATACATCCTCAATGTTTGTACACCCTGATCCATCACAAAAATCAGCAAAATAAGGAAACAGTTTATAAATAATAGTTCTTTGAAAGTGTACATAGGTTCAAAATAAGTTGGTGGTAACATATAAGATTTAATCAATTTAACTTCAGGTGGGAAAATGGGTAAATTCCATTCCTATAGTATCATTTTACCTTTACAGTTGGTGGTAGCCTGTGTAACACTGTTGGCTCCAAAAGTCATAGAAACATTGGGATCTGTTTGTGGAAGTGGTACATGGGATTTACTGGCACAGAGAAAGAATAGGAGAGGATAGAATTTTCTCAAAACATTTCATAACCTCATACTCACAAAATACAGGTGAAGGATCTCATCTTTATCATGCACAATGGTCACAATGTGCTTTAAAATAGCTTTCATGAATAATAACAAAAAGAAGGAAGCATATATAAAATTAAACTTCCTTTGCCAAAATTATTTTTTTACGTCATACGGTCATTAAAAAAAATGAAGAAAAACGGAAAGCAAGGGTTTGGGATTTTTTTAATTAGTTAATTTAGAGATAGGTTTTGAAGCTTTTGAAGCTTTTAAAGCTTTTAATTTCAGTGCTCACTAAAAACCACAATGCACTTCTACTTTTCCACCACACTTTGAACTTAAATAAGAAAAAATTTAAACCATGGCAATATATTGATTTTCCATCAAATTTAAGATTATAAGATTATTTACTTCTCCACTATATCATTAATACCTAGTTGTAAGAATAATTTGTTTAAGGTAATAAGAACTTCCTTCACTGTGATGTAACTCCAGTGAATCCTGCAGTTAATCTGTCCCTAGAAACTGACTTAGATGCAGCTTTGTTTATTTATTTTACTAAGGAAGTCACTCTAATTAACTTTTGATTCTTTTCATATAACAAAAAGGAGATTTTTTAATATTTTATATAATGTAACAATTATTTTTTCATGGTGGTTTTTGAGATGAAAGGAGAAATAAAGGGGAGAAGCTGAATGAAACAACTTGACAAATTCAAATTACAATGTCATTGTAATTTGGTTAATTCAAATATGTGTTTTGACTAATTTTTTAATAATTAATTACTCTGCCATCAAAATCTGCTTCTAGTCCCCAAATGTTCTACCTATTTCCTACTTTCTGATTATTAAAAGAACATTTAACATTGTTTCATTATACACACTTTGTGAAACCCTAAATATTACATCCGGGTTATACCACATTTTTCAGATGAGTTTCCTAAACTTCATCTCAAAATGTATCAGAGATAATATTCTTTCTCTTATTTCTGTGTTGAAGAAGCATAATAAGATGTGCTTGAAGTAAATATTTGGCCCAAATAATTTTTTTTTTCAGAATCCTTGAAAAAATACACAAATGTGAGAAATATTAAAAAACATTAAATACCAAAGATCTTAAAAAAATATAAAAAAAATCCCTCAAACCATTACAACAAATTATATGGAACCCATAAGTGTTCTGCCCACCTACTGCAGTAGTCAATTACAACCAATAACTGTTTCAGCAGAAGACACAGCACTATGTATTAATTATTTACTATATATTAATTATTATTATTAATAATTTTTCAGCAAGTAACATTTCTCCCTTTTTTTCCCAATGCTATAGGTTAGTTTATGACCAGAGGGGATTTTCTTTAAACTCTGAATTCTCTCTCTATTACTGAATGTACATACGATTGTATAGAAAAACAGGAAGGGAGATAGAAAAAGAGAAATACAGCTAAATAATTAAAAAGGTCAGATTTCTTTTTGTTCCACATGTAGATCCCTCAGTTCTTGATTTCCAGTATATATCTGTAACACCATTCACCATGATTTTCAGAACTAATCCATTTATTTTTATCCATCGATAACAACCACTGCTACTATACATAAGCCACTACATTTTTCACCATAAAATCAACTTTTATTTCTAGACACCTGAGGCACTTACTTGTCCAACATATGTTTATTATCCAAAATAGAAAGCCTGTACAAAAAACTTGGCTTGTGTTGGAAGGTCACAAGTCAAATGAAATCCTTTAGGTCCATTAAAACAGTAGTTTAAATTGAACAGTTCCTATTTCCCCTGACCTATATTTTGCAGCCTTAAAGCTCTTTTCATATTTTTTGGTGTCTTTTTTTTTTTTTCTTCTGCATTTTTCACTGGGGAATAAAAACATCCCATAAAATTCTACATCAGTTTTTTCTGCATGCCATCTACTATTAAACCATTAGTTACCCTTTGAGAGTATAAATACTTCCGACTTCCCTTTCCAACCTTGCTACTCTTATCCTCACATCCCTCATAAATTCTTTCCTTTTAACTGTTCATAGTCCTGCCTGATGGGCGTATTTGAGGACCTTTTTGTTTCTTATGGAAATAATATGATGAGCAAATATAAAATGTAAATCCTTCATAAAGCTAGGCTAATGCACCCAGCAAAGCCCAGGAAGACTAAACACATCGCAAACACTGTTCCCATTACAAAAGCAGTCAGGAATGAAAACTTGAACAATTATAACCCCAACTCAATTAAACACAGCAGATAAGCAAACACTTATTTTCCCCATTAAGAATATACACAAAATTTTTCCCAGCAGTGTTTTTCACTTCCTACCCAAGTCACCCTGATATTGCACATAAAGTCAGACAGATCTGAACTCCTTCACTAGCTAAACTCAGTTCCTAGGAAGAAAGCAGATCTAAATCTTTTAACACTAGGTCTTTGGGTCCAGTCAGGGAGGCATGACCCTCCAACACTGGAAATTGATGCTTTTCACACAAATATATTATCACAAGGTAGTGACTATTCAGTCTCTGTTGTGCTTGTAAGTGGGAGAAGAGGTCCAATTAAGTAAAAAAGTATTTCCAGGTGAAAAACACTGATTTAGTTATTCAAATCACACTAGTGGGGTGATTCTCTGTACATAATGTGTGCTCTAAGACACATTTCCTTAAGTAGCTTCAGTTCAGAAATGAAGAATACAACCTAAACAATCAGTGTTTTCTTTAATTACTTAGGAACATATTTTCCAGAAGGGTTTTTAACAGCAACTCTAAAATTTAACTCTATTTTTGTAATATTAGTAAGTTAGGAAGTTATCATGCATATAGAAGTATGATTGAATACATTTTACAAGAGCACTTATTTCATAGAATCATAGAATCAATTGGGTTGGAAAAGACCTCCAAGATCATCGAGTCCAACCCTTGATCCAACTCCAGAGTGTTTACTACATCATGGCACTAAGGGCCACGTCCAATCTCAGTTTAAAAACCTCCAGGGATGGTGAATCCACCACCT
>JAWWLV010000088.1:96665619-96689152 GCA_035041135.1 Platyrinchus mystaceus | reverse complement strand
TCTAAGCCTTCTCTTCTCCAGACTAAACAACCCCAGCTCCCTCAGCCTCTCCCCATAGGACTTGTGCTCAAGTCCCTATTTCTGCTGTTAAATTTTTTTAAAGCTTGTTTCTACCCACACATCAGTCCATGAAGGAATGATGAACTATTTCTTGTTCAAATCAGCACTCTGAAATCACCATATAAAGGGGGCATGCTTGAATACTATGATAAATGATCTATGCTAAAAATCAGTAGCATCCTTTAAGCAAGGAAATATTACTTCTATCTTACTTTGATACTGGATAAGTAAAAAAAAAAATAGTAAATTGGCTTTGAGAGAGATATGCTATTTCTTTTTCTTGTACCAAATTTAGGATGGCAACCTTTTCAGAACCAAAAATAATGCATGGAACTTCTTAAGAATTTTATGTTTCTGAAATGAATAAAATAAAGACAGTCACAAAATGAAGCATAAGGAAACACAGAAGACTGAAGAAAGTAGCTCTCAACAGTAAGATTGTTGTTAATATTGTCACAAACATTAGCATAAAAGAAAAAAATGCACTTTTTTTTTTCCTAGTGTTGCATTTTAGCTCCCTTGACAAATTACTGTAATTGAACATTTGTAAGTCACCTTAAATTTTTATAGTAGCATCTAGCATTGCCAATGAAAATTGCATGGTTACCTTAGCCTCCATTTTAAAGAGCTAGTAATTAAAGTATAACAAGAATATCCTGGGTTAAAAAACAAGCACCTTTATAAATAGGATGCCAGAAAGTACAGGGATCACAATCTATAAGACACATTTAGAAGAACCTATTACACTCTTTACACTTATTTCAGTTTGGATGACACTGGATCCCACGATGCACCTAACACTTTCTCCCTGCTGTTCTACGGTTTTCTCCCTGGGACAATAAGTTGCTACAGAGCACATCAGGGGAGGCAAGAGGGCACTGGAGGGTGGAGGGAGCTCTAAAAAATAGAGAGGAAAATACATTGCTCCTAGAAGGTGTCACACTGCTTATGAAGGAAAGGTCATACAGAAGGCAGCCTTTGTCTTCGCTGCCAGTCTTACTTTTTTTCAATTCTCAAAATCCTCACCTCCTTTAAGACCTTCATCTATAAGATAACTCTTTCTCTCCATCCTTTTCTTCCAAGTTCATTACTTCAAAATAAATTCCACTGCTTTAATCACCTCTGAAGACATGAGCTGTTCTTTCAAATACAGACCAGACAAAACCATGCCTTCCCACTCTCTCTAAATCACAGGTGAAATTCATTGCACCTTGGGAGATGGCTGGTTTATTGCTGTTTTGCACTCTGGAAATACAGTTTCTAATATATTTTGGAAGAGATACTTATGGTAGTGAATCTCATCCTGGACTTTCATGCTGGAAGGTCTATATAGAGAGCGGTATATGCCTGCATATATCTTCCCTAGCATACATCTTCTATTCATTGCAATTTCACAGTAGAAATCCGGCATCTTTAGCTCTCAACTTGAATGGGGGGAAAAGCTGTCCAGTGTCAGACATAAAGCATACTCACACAGAGTTTGCCAACAGAATGCTACCCAAGTAATACCCTTTCATAGCTCTTCTGTTTCTTCCAATCCCATATTTTCTTCTGGCTTTTTCAGTATTTCCCCTCAGCCCTGACTGAAGGCTTCCCAAATCCTGTTGACAGCAGCCAAGAAGCTCTGTCTTCTATAATCAGTAAGATCCTTGCCGCTTTGTTCCTTACATTGAAGATGTTAGGGTCCTCTTTATCACTGTCTGCAATCTGAAAAATGATGTGTAGGGACTTGAAACAGTCTATCATTCCCCGTTGAGCAGGAACTCAGCTATCTTTTCACACATGCAGTTAAGCAACAGATGTGATTTGTCACTGTGGTCAAAACCATTGGTACAGCAACAGTAAATGTGATGTGAGTCTTTGCTATGTTAACAACTCAGATGGGGTGAGAATGCTTATATGACTATCAGTCAGAGCACGACCCTAGCCACTACACTATTTTGATAGCCATCTCACAGATGGATCCTATGGCTTTTTTTGAATTCAGTATATTCACTGAAGGCTGAAGGTTGCCAAATACATATAGACTGCTGTAATCACCCAGATGATTTATAAATTTGGTAATTGTGCATCCTTCTTGTGCTCTAGAGTGTTTAATTTGTTTGGGATACAGGAGATTTATGTGAAGAAAAAATAACTATTTAACAGAATCAAGTGAATCCATTGAACCACTTTCTTTGGAAATAGGACTTAAACCTCTAAGCCAAACAACTGAGAAAAGCTGTAATTAGGTAACTTCAAAAAATTAATCTTGTCAGGTGTCCACCAAAGTTCACCTAGTGACAAAGCAATTTTTAGAAAGCATATCCTCTATTTTGTATAATCTCCTCCTTCCTATCGACAGACATACAGTTATGTGTTCAGAAACTAGACTTATTTCTTTTTGATATAGGAAGATTACACCAAATGATCACACAGGATAAGAACTCCATCTCTGCATTCTAAGCAGAATTTTTTCCTTGTCAAAGCATATTCAGATAAAGACACGTTTGCATAGACAAAGTATCTAAGCATAGGGTATATTTTACCTATATATCACCTATATACTTGTAACTTTTCTATAAACACACAGATAGGGTGTGCAAATCTTTGCAGTATAACACATTTCTTATTTTCCTGAAGCAAGGTAAGAGCTCTTGAATATTTAAAGAGTTAATTAGATGTTCTGGTACTCTTTATTTTCTTTTTCTTTGTGCAGTGTCATGCAAAATTCAGAGATGATTCTACTTTCAGAAGTAACAAGCAACATCTTGTGCAGCTTAACAAGCTGGGTAAAAATTTCAGAAATACACATCTGACTTTGAAGCCCAAGTTGCATTAATCGTCAGAACAGAGAGTCTGCTGCTGCTCTGTCAGTATTTTTATCAGCTTATTAGCTATTCATTCCCTATTTTGTCCTGAAAATTCATCTATTATCTGTGACAAAGTTGAAAACTAGTAGCAAGTTTTGATTCTAAGAAAAAAATAAACTTGATGATACCTAAATTTGATGGAAGTGTTTATTTGGACACTGTTCTTTGTAAACAGAGGCTTTGTTTTGTAGAGTAGTGTCTGAAGTTTTTTGCTATGACTTGTAAACATTAGGTTAATATGATTATAATTTATTTATAATACTTCTGTGCTTCAAATGCAAACTTCAAAATTTCTCTCGGAGAATCAGAGTAAAAAACAGAACTGGTTACAG
Source organism: Platyrinchus mystaceus (assembly GCA_035041135.1). NCBI lineage: Eukaryota > Metazoa > Chordata > Aves > Passeriformes > Tyrannidae > Platyrinchus > Platyrinchus mystaceus. The sequence continues at coordinate 96,685,908 of JAWWLV010000088.1, read as the reverse complement.
TTGCAGAAAAAGGCAAGTATCTTTAAAATATGATTAGACAGCCAACTTTGAGTCAAAACTTACTATCTGTGTTTGCCCCTACCTTCAACACTAGGAACAGCTCTTGCCCCCCTAGCAAAGATAATAACAAAAAATCAGAAAAGGGAAGTGAAGATGATTACAGGAGTGGTACGCTTCCAAGCATAGAATGACTAAGTAAACAAGGACTTTTCAGATTAGACAAGAGGTGACAGGTGCCAGGCTGAAAAGAAATGCTAAAAGATGGCACTTAAAATAAGGGATAACAGCCTTGTTGGACTCCTTGCCAGAGGACATAGTAGATTTTAAATTTTACATGCACTCTAGGGAAGACTGAAAAACCTAATGGAAAAGAAATCTATTTAGATTTGTTAAATGCATCTAGCTCAGTCCTGAGGCAGGGAAAGCGATCAGAGGAAGAACCCTATTTTTACCCTGTTTGTACTCTTCCCTAAGTGTTCACATATGGCCGCTGCTGGAAACAGCACACTGAGTTTAATGGTCCTTTGCTCCAACCAATTACAGCCTTTTTTATCTTCTTATAATCTTAAACTCACTCTTCCTTCCTTTGTATTCAGTGGAAAACTTATTTTTCCTGCACTGAGTTACATTAGGCTCTTAAACAAATTCATATATTTACAATACTTAAAATCTTATTTCTTCCTAACTCATATCCTAATGGGATAATTTCATTCTAAAGGACAAGTCACTGAGAGGAAATCAAACATTTCTCCTTAACTTCTTTTTTTTCCCCCTTTTTTTCCCCCCTTCTTCAAGCCATTAGTTTGGAGGAGAAAAGCCAGTGGAAATGTGGTAGCTATGGGACTCCAAAATGTCCAGCCCTAATTCATCTATGTTAGGGTATATGCTTGAGGAAAATTGGGCTAAGATCCATGTCCCTCAGACCTGTAATATCTTCTCTGTATCAAATGGGATTGAATTTATAACTGTAGGGATCTCAAGAGTAATCTTCTCATACCCACTCCTCTTGCTGGTGGCCTAATATTAGCTAGAAAAGGCTGGAGGCAAGAGAGCTATAAGCTGGTTCGTACACATTAAAACAGACATACATTAGCTTTAAAAGCCAGAGAAAAACTCTTCCGATTTTAAAACCCACTTATTTGTTGAGTCTATGGGGATTGGATTTTAAAAAGGCAATATCAAATTTGGGCAGAACAGCAGAAACACCTGTAATTCTGTTGCATTGTAATTTCTCTACATCTGCTGCAGAAAACTTGCCAAGAATAAGGAAACCTCACTTTGGACGATTCAACTCAGAATCCTCTTTATAAGGCGACACTATCATAAAGAAAGCCTGTGACAGGAGACCAATGAAGCATTACAGTTGACATGGCTACAAATTCGAGAGATAGAGAGGATAGAAAGGATGCCTCTTGGAGAACATGTCAGCCCTCACATGCAGTTTTATGCAAGTATATCCTTTGCAGTTCCACCTGAAGGTTAGGCTAATTATTCCTTCTTTTATCTTTCTTGAAAGATCATTTCAAATTAAGTTCAGGGGGTTTTATTCATATTATTTTTGTCTATTTGGCTTACTTGGCAGGTCTTCATATAATATTTTCTAAATAAGTTCTAATCTCATTGATCTTAACTAGACCTTCTGTTCAGATGGCCTGTACCAAAACACAAGCAGAATTGTGCATTCATGCAGCAGAAAAGGCAGCCAAGGAGTGCCATGCACTTTAAAGGAAAGAAGGAAATGAACAAATTCTACTACCTTGTCAAACTACTTTACCTTTACTTTCTAACATATTGAGTGATAATCAACTTTGATGATTCTGATTTAAACCTTTATTTCAATTTCACTTGTGCAGGTTTCAAATTCAAGGATATTAATTTTAAATGAAACTGAATTGAAACTGCTGGGGCTTCTTGATTTCACCATTTGAAAGCAGAGCAGACATCATCCTTTGTTATTGTCCTGTGCAAAAAAAAAAAAAAAACAAATAAAAAACTCCACTGTTGGCAAGTCTCTTCAGAATGTGACTATATTATCAGATCTGGGACATGTACTGAGTTCCAGGATTTGGGTGCAGGATGTAGCCATGAGACATGTAGATTCAGAGCTCACATAAAAGTACCCTGAACAGAAACCAGCCCCAGGAATATGCTGCCAGGAGTTCAGCACACAGGTATCGACATAGTCCAAGATACTTGATTTCTCACAAAATCGTAGCAGGCATGCTAAGTAAAAATCCTTTATCATTATGATTTCAGTCAGGTCTTCAAAGAGAGCTGTAAAGCTAAAGCTTAGCAACCACTTGGCCTGTCTTTCAATCTTTTAAACCTCTGTGATCTATTTTGCTATCAATAGGTTTTTCACTATTCAGGTGCCCAAAGCACAGAAATAGGTGCCCAGCTTGTTCTTGCACAGCTTTTAGATAAAGATTCAATATCTTTCTTTATTTATAATCAGAGCAGAGACTGCCATACTGCCTTGTAAGTGAACAAAGTAGTATGTAGTTCAAGTGCCAGTCAGTATTTTCCCTTTGTGTTTTTGATTGCAGGCTGATTACACAACAATAATGAGAGCTTTTATTTATTTATCGAACTGAACAGAAGCCAACATACAGAAAACAAAAGAGGTTAAATCTTTAAAGAGATCTCTTTTCCCCATTGTAATCGGGCTGTGGACAGAGCTCCTTTTTCAACTACAGAAGGAAAGGAGGAGGGGCATATGGGGGCAACATAATGCATTGCACAGGATGAGTTTTACAGTAGCTGTCTTCTGGCTCACCTCCCAAATCTTATGCCACCCTGTCATCAAGATGAAGTCTCTGCCCCACACTGACATTTCTTCTGCAGAAAAAACTAAATCTAACCTCAGCTGTTGCAGCCCTGCTCAGCTTCATTATCGTCAGTGGTACTATGCTAATTTACAGTGGTAAAGCGACTGGATTTTGAGGATACAGATATATGGCTGTTCAGTGTTTATTCACAGAAAATAAATAAAACCCCCAATGCATAGAAGATATGTAAAAAAACTGAAAACAAAGAATACAAGTGATGTGACATAGGATTTTCTTATATAAAATTATTTTGCTACAATCTAGTTTCATAACACTGAAGCCAGAGATTTTGCAAACGACATCCCAGTTTTAAAGTATTTCATTTGAAATGCTTGAAAATACAAAGCTCTCATATCCCTCACTCTTACATTTTATTTTTAGCAGTTCACAGAGGTACATATTTTATGAGTCTATACTTAATGCGAATCTCTGATTAAAAAAAAAAAAATTAAAACCAAAACTAACCCTCCAGGTGTTACATTCTGAGACCTAATTTGTCGTTAAACAAACCACACATGATGCTAGTAATTTTCACTTCTGTAAAAAGTGCTTAATTATAAAATTAAATGAGGCTTCTTTACAGAACCAATTGTGCTGTTCTCCTTTGCAGAAACCTGAAATGACAGCCACATTGCACAACAGCTAACATAGACTGCTATCATTACAAGCATTACAGCAGACGCTTGTTAAGATGCCAAATTTTTGAATCCTTGCAGATGTCCAGATTCTCCAGACCTCTACGAAGTATTCTTATCTCACCCCTTTTTTTCTTCCTGCTGTTCATCTCAAGCTGCCACTGCCTTTTCATTCATGCTACATGCTTCCCTCCTCTCATCCCCACTGTTAACCCAATTCCTTGAACTTGGCCCTGTACATACCACGCCTTGCATTGGCATATTTCACTGGTTCAGAACTAACATATGAAGGATCTACAGTGGCATCTTTCACCAACATAAGAAATTAAGGGAGTGGAGCCTCTAGCCTCCTTATGACGCCTGAATGAGGCCACATAACAGCATTTATTTTGATCAGTATTGTAACCAGTGTCTAGCCTTTGTGCTGACTCTAGCCACAGCTATCAATCTGAACCAGCACTAGAAGCTGTGCAGAAGTCAGTTCTGTCAATTTACTTGTCTGCTCCCGAGTTCTGCTCTCATACATTTATAGCCTGATGAGCTAAATTATTGTATTTCTAACATTCCAGAAAATTACCTTTTCTTTTACATGACTATGTATCCCACATCTGGGCATTTTCAACCTTTTAAGAACATCAGTCAAGGTCATGGAAGTTGTGTGATTATCGCATATGTCATGAGGTCAAAAATACTTTAAAATGTTATTTTTTTAAATCCTTCTCATTTCTGAGTCTGTAGGGTGCTCAAAAGTAAGAGATTTTCAAGATTTTATCCACAAGTTAGGAGGAAGCAATAGGCTTCTAGTTATACTTGTGGCTGCACAGCAAAGGTGGCACTCCTGAGGGCCATCGCATGGCAGAGACATTCTGGCATGTATCTTCTCCTCCAGCTATGTCTTTTTGCTCTGTTGTGCTGGCAGCAGTGAGAGACATAGTAAGAAAAAAAATTTGCTAAGTCTTCTGATGAAAAAAGAGATCATTCTTTCCACAGCTTAGAGTATGCCCTGTGAGCACAATAAAAATATTCTATTTACAGTGTATTTTTGGCAATACTTAACTGCAAAAATGAAAAAATCTAAGCTATAATCTATCCTGTATTGACTACTTCTGTCAGTGCATAATATGAGCTAGCATATCATCATGTTTTCCTAGCACCAGCAGATAGATACTGACCTAAGTTAGAAATATATACCCTTAAAAAATGTGATTCTATATACATTCAGGCAAGATACATTGCTACATATTGATTAAAACTACTATTTTTTCTTCTTGACACAGCTTTTGTGTTGGTATCAGGACATCAAAGAACAACCTATCATTTTGTCCTAAAAAGATGATCACATAACAGCAGGATGAGAAGTCATGTTGTGCCTTCTTATTCACAGTTCAAGAGTCAGAGTTCTCATTCTGATATGAAAACCAACTATTTTTGACATACTAATCTCCTGGGTAAAGATCTTAGGCCACTTTTACAATCATTTTGCAGTAAGAATTGAATGGTCCATTGTTGTAACATATATTCTCTGTGAGTACTGAGTGCTGAGCATAAGGAGTGCCCTTGAGTCCAGAGGTAATGTTTAATACAATCTGCTAATTTAAAATTCATTAGCACTTTCTGCAGGATCTCTAGAATGTCCATCACCCAGAAAATGTTTCTATTTAACAGAAGTACAATGACATAGATTTGAGGTATCACTGAAGATTTCTTTTCGGAGAAGTACACCTGTAACTCAAAGTTAAAAGAAATGTAACCAGTACAGACCGTTTGCTAAAAACACTTAAAATAGTTTAACATTTGTTTATTTAAATTCAACACTCTCTAGTCAATTAAACAAACTTAGATTTCTAATAGGGATAGTCTCTTCTTCTAGCAGTAAATTTTGTCTCTCTCCAAATTTTGGAGAGATTCAGATAACAAAATTTACAGGTGAACTTACTTAGATGAGTGCATTTTTATACCAAAATATAAATGGAATACTCAATTTTCACTTGTAAATAAGATCTACAAGAATAAAATATGATAAAATATTGTTAAATTAATTTTCCTCGATGTGTTTGCCAGTGTTTTCAGTGCTCTGAACAGATTCACCTCAGAGCAAGAAACCTATTAAGTTGCTGGCAATTTTGTCGCAGTTGAATTCACAAAAGGTGCAAAAGATATTGAAGAGTTGTTTTACCACAGAATTCCAGCTAGGAGCTATTCACAATAATAATGATTACAAATGTGAACTAGATCTATTTGTTTTGATTAAGGTATTTTTCTCTTATTTTAAATAAAAAAGGATGTATGCAACTATAGCAACAAAGTTGCAGCAGAGAAAGTAAGGTTAAATTCTTTTTGTTGGTATAAGATAACATTCTGAAGTGTCTGTTGGAGTTTGCAACCACAGTTGTCTTCTGACTACTTTCTTTAATTTGTGACTTTAAGAAATTCTGATGGATTCCTTCACAAAATGCCTGCAAGTACGATTTCTATTTTTAAAGCAACAGAAGGAAAATCTAATGAAACAGTTCATCAAATTCACTCTTGATAAACAAATATATCTTTCTAAAACAGATAAATACAAGTCTTAAAGGGAAACTACAGAAGATAAAAAAGAAGAGGAACATAGGATGGTCAGTCTCAGGAAACTTTCAGCTAAAATGCTACACTAAGAAAAAAAAAAAGTGCTTGATTTGCAAGGAAAACAAGCCACAACCTAAACATTTCCCAGTAAGCTTCCTATATCAGAGCCTGTTTTAAGTTCTAAATTCAAAACAAATTCTGTGTATTTGCTGAGCCTTCATCACCTTCAAATCTCTGTGCACTTCACTGCACATATTTTTTGTGTATGACTTAGTTCAACACTACAGACATTGCTTGATTTCCAGCATTTTGACTCTTTCCCAAAATTAGCAGAATTTTAGGAACTGGGCGATATGCATGCACAACATTTATACTACACTAGACTATACTTGATTTTAGACAAAAGGCTGAGAAGCCCCTCACTACAAGAAAGACACTGAGATGCTGGAGTGTATCCAAAGAAGGGCAATGAAGCCGGTGCAGGGTCTGGAACACAAGTCTGAGGCGAAGGTGCTGAGGTAACTTGGGTTGTTTAGTTTGAAGAAAAAAAGGCTGAGGGGGGATTTTGTCATTCTCTATAACAACCTTAACGGAGGTTGTAGCAAGGTGGGGGGTCGGTCACTTCTCCCTAATAACAAATGATAGAACAAGAGGAAATGGCCTCAAGTTGTGTCAGGCGAGGATATTAGGAAAAATTTCTTCACCAAAGCGATTGTCAAGCACTGGAGCAGCCTGCCCAGGGAAGTGATTGAGTCACAATCACTGGAGGTATTTAAAAAATGTGAGAGCATGGCACCTGGGGACAAGGTTTAATGGTGGACTTGGCAGTGCTGGGTTGGCCTTGATGATCTTAAGGGTCTTTTCCAACCTAAATGATTCTATGACTATACTGCGAATGATTACGTTTAAGGATAAATTGCAAGTGATTCATGGAACCAGACTGAGATTTGAGCTGTTTAAATTCAGCTTCCATTACACCCATAGAATCATCTATAAGCTTTATGTAAGTTACTGAATTTTAGTCTCTAAAATATAGATGTTAATAGAAATTTACCATTTAGACTATGAGATCTTTAAAGTTATAGACAATTTCTCCCACTATAAATAATACGCCTGTAGCAGTAACAAAAAATTAAATTAAAATGGACTTACTAAGTATTCACTGAAAACACAAAATAAAAGTCACTAAGTACAAGACTAACTGCAAGGTATCTAAATATGGTTAAAACCACCTTTTCATGAGGTTATTGTATCTGCTTTCAGTTAAAAATTGTTTGTGTATATAGCTGATTCTGTTTCAGAAATCCAAGGAAAGGAAATTGGTCATATTTGTACCTGTTTTGCAGGATACACTACAGAGCACAAGTAGTAATAACATAATAATACACTTAATAGCAGTTTTGATAAACGTAACACTATAGATTTTTTTCTAAACTTTAATAACATCTAAACACCTTTTAATATAAACTATATATTTACATTTAACTTTCAAGGAAATGTAATTTTTTTTCCTTTCATTTTCCCTGCACCTTTAAAGAAAAAAGAAAATTTCATCTTTATTAACTTAAGAGGCACTAAAGCAATGATACATATATTAGCTGTTCAAAACTGTACCTTTACCTTCTAAACTTCTCAAGGGAGATTCTTCAGAGGGTGTTATGAGTCTGTTGCTATGCAGAGCAAACTGAGCTAAATGCAGATGAAGCAGATTGCTGGCAAACACTTCCAACAAACTGTGAACAATGAAAACCAGAAATCTTTGTATATTGTCTAGCCTGGCTCTTTACTAATCATTCTATTCACTTCATGTATTAAAAGTACTAAGGTGTGGCTATTATCAGAGAAAGATGGAATACAAATAAGTAAATTCCTACTCACTGAAATCAACAGGAACATTCATTATGTAAGGTTTACAAATGTACCCTGGACAGATTTAGGGGTACAGACATAAATTTACATGACAGCACCTTAAAAAATTCCTAGTATATCAACAAAGCCAGGGTATTTTCATGTAGGCTTGCTCTTTTCTTTCAGCAAATAGAAGGAAATTCATCTTAACTTAGCTTGCAATTAAAGAGTGTTATGAAGGTTAGTAATTATGGTTGAGGAATAGATGAGGGCTACACTCATACTTTTAAAAGTATGACTAACTGATAGCATTATGTTCATAATACACAGGTTTTCATGTCACCTCTATTTTGCTCAGCAACAATGCAGTCCATTCTTTAACATGAAAAATTTTTTATTGCAGAAGTAATCCTTTCTTTCAAATGTCACCAAAGGATGCTGGCAGTTGAGAATCATCAATATTGAATCTATACCCAGCAGGCAGAGCTGTATCCTATCATTGAAAAGCATCCTTTGGTGCCAACAATTTTGTTATAGAGCTACACTGGTTAATAGCTATCCTGTTACAAATTAACACAGCTAGGGAATACAAACGAATAACACTGCTTTGAAGAAAAAAAAAACAAAACAAAACAACCAAAATAAATACAAACAAAACTTCCTTTTAACTTCTCTTTCCATCAGTATTCATTTGGTATTTTGAAACAATGTTCAGCTGATCAGTTAAAGTAAATAATAAAGTCTATTATTCAGGCATTCACAGTGCATGATATGTCAGCTCATTAAGACCTAAATATTCCAACACACATTTTAAGGTCTGTTCTCAGCAGCTGAATGTTTTGTTTCTCCTGTTTCTCAGTTCATTTCTGTGTACCTATCATAGTCCTCACCACCCCTGAGATTATGTTCCTTGAAATCAAGTGGCAGCTGTAGGATGTAATTTATGAAGAGAACAGACTCGAAGATCCTGAAACACAGAAGAGGGTTCAAAAAGTAACAGAATTAACATTTCAAAATAAGATTCAGAAAACATGGGGGGAAAATCTATTTCAAGGCAAGCTGTAGGATAAAAACACAAAAAAGGTTTTAGAAAGAGCCCGAAGAAAATGTAAGCCATTGTTCCCTTAGAAAAGCAATTAAGAGAGAAAATATTAATGGATTTCACAGATACAAGTATGCATTAATTATCTCTGACAGCCCACCTTTTATCATGTTCCTGGTATTAGTTTCCTCAGTTTTGTACATAGCATTTATTCCCTGTGAACAACCTTTCAGAAAATAGCTGGAGACAAATATTGTCAAAGAATTTGCAATAGACAGCAACAATTTTTTACAACACACCTTGTTGTTCCTATCATAACAGGCATTTTTCATGCAACTCTCCCCAAAGCCAAAGATGGATTCAAGAATCAGAAGGTCAAAAAAAAAAAATTACTTGTGAGAGTACAGTGACATGACCTAGGATGACCTACAAAGCAAAAGCACAAAATGCACAATCATTCAGCAGCCCCTAACAGGGGGGACACAGGGCTAACACCCTCCAGAAAAAAACCCAAACAAACCACACACAACAAACAAACAAAAAACACCCAAAACCAAACCAGAAAAAAACAAACAATAAACCCCCCAAATATTAAATCTATTTCACAGTTAAATATCACATCAAAAAGACTTAACATGCAAACTTTTGCTTTACAACATGCTGAAGTCCACAGGAGAGATAAAATTAAGTCTTATTCTTGCTATGTTTAAGGCATATCCCAAGCATATTCTTCTAAATTAAAGAAACAAAAAAATCAGTTAAACCTGCAAAACTCTGTTGCAGAATACTAGACGCAACCGAGATGCGCCTGCAGTCAGTTATAGATCTTTCCAGCAATAAGGATGCTGAACTACCTGTGCCTCTGGATCTGATAGATGCTGCCTGTGCCAGCCCACATTCAGCAAAAGAGATCCAGAGGGCTTCAGTTATTCCAGTCATCTTAACTATGGGTCTTTAAAAAACAAAAAAAACCCACACTAGAGAACATTCATGGTCACTGCAACTTGCTTACCTACACTTAAATTTAAGAATGGTCTCTGAAAAAATTCCTGGGTATAGTTCAGGAACTAGAAGAGGTACTATTCTAAATAATAGTTTGCATATAGCTACATATTTATAGACTAAGAGACTTCAAAATTATGGATTGAACCAGCTGTCCCAAGAACTGAATGGGAAATCACCCTTTCTGTTCTAGGAATATAGCTATTTTGTGGTCTTTCATTTAATACCAAATGTACTTACTGTGGACACAAGGGCAGAAAAAGCAGGTCTTGCTATCAATACTTTCTGAAAGGTAACAGTGGTTTCCATATTCAAAGCAAACAAAAATAGTAGTATTTTTGAATTTTAAATACATACACTTGACCACATCACAAAGTTTTGTGATATCCTAAGAGGTGAAATAATTTGGGGGGGGGGAAAAAGAATAACACAAATGTATTATTTTACTAACAATAGCTTTATTTTATGCAGGATGTTTCACAAAATTTTGTTTGGACAGTGTATGCACTGGAACTGCTCAGACACAGAAATCTACTTACATGTAAGACCATACACATATAAATCTAAATTCACTCTACCTCATTTGAAGTCTGTCAGTGGGCATCTAAAGTAAGAGTTTTGTCACTCTTGGCTTTTGAGTATTTAAAAAGATAGAAGCAATATCTGATTTACTTTTGAAGGCAGCATTCACTTTCCATTGATTCTAGGGTGACAAAGCTCCTTATTTAGGTATGAAAGTTAAATTACCTAATGTGAAATAGATTATTTCAGGACATGTTCATGAACTCCACAATATCTTTGTCAGTAAAGGCAGTAAACAAAGTGTTGAATTTATACCAGCATAAATGAAGAGTCTTTCAGAAATTATTCTCTTATAGACAACTGTGAATGAAATCAGACTGTCCTTGTTTTTCTCCATCACATATAACTCTCAGCATATTGTCAGCTCAAAAGATGTATAGTTTAATTTAAAACAGTATCATTTCAACAACATGAAATAGCACTTTCCCATTAAGTATTTTCTAAGACAGCACAAGACTACCCATCCACATCCTTTATGAGAATAGTGTTGATCACATATCAGCAAATTTTTCCTTACTGAAGAAAATCAAAGTCCTGACATTTGAAAACTGTACTTTGTAGATTATTTTGAATATCTGTTTGTTTTTACACCTCCTTTAGTGAGCTTATAAATTTATCAGACAGCCTACAGGTAGTTTTGATCAGAGTTAAAGAGCAATTTTATTTTTTTACATTATTAAAATACACTTCCTTTTGTCATCAAATAACAAAAATAGTAATATTTCATGATCATTTGAGGTATCTACTTCCTTTGATTTCTTCTGTTTTGGAATATTCAAGATAACTAGTTGATAATAGTTTGATGATAGTAGATGATAGTATTTTGTTCCTGTTGAAATTGATAGCACATTAATTGAGGTCAGCATGGTATCATTCCACTTATGTTCCAAATCTGAGCAGCTCTCAGTTTACAGTTTTGACTCATAACTCAGAATCAATAATATTCCACAATATGTAAATATGGAATTTGAGACTGTGTCTCCAGTCATACTCTTCATTTGGAAGACAGGCCATCCATTATGTGATTTAAACAAAGGTTTCAGTCTGAACCAAAGCTAAAGGGGAGTCTAGAGAAAGGAATGAAAGCTTATGCTGCTCTGATCACTCTGATCACAGAACTGTTAAGATCCAGTACTTATCCTCTTGAAAATTTGTGTAAATAAAAAGAAATAATTTTGATAAATTACTAAGTCACCTAAAGAAATATCACAGTTTCCAATTACAAAATATTACAATATACGGAACCCAGCATGTGAGCCACTTGCAAAAGGGGTAACTTTTTTAACTTACAGAAATATTGAGATCACATGTTTTCATCCTTAATCTTGAACTGTATACTTAAAATGTTTTAAGGAAATGCAGTATTATATTCCAGTTAATATGTGTTTATGTTCATCAAATCAATAATTTCTGCAATAATGAAACTAATTGACTATAGGATGGACAGAGTTTTGTTAGCAGTCATACTACTTTTTTCAACAGCAAGTGAAACAAAGAAAAAAAAATTCTGACCCATGACTGCAGCTTTACAAATCAGTTAACAAAAACTTTATAAAACTGGAAAATAAATTTTTGTTTTAATTGCATTTTAACACTATCAGAATGGTATTACACTGTCAAATGACTTGTGCCATATATTTTACATAATAGAGGATAGTGTACAGAAATTAAACTCCAGATCTGACAAATTAACTGTTCGAACATAAATCTGATGAAGACTGCATGCCAACTGTGTGTTAAGAGGGTGAAAAGGACGAATCTGACCATGATACTGAGGCTCATCTACACAGATGTTGCTCTTGGAAAAAGCCTACCGGGAACAAGAGAGGCATTTAGATGTGCTAGAGACTATAGATTTAAGTTATTTGATAGAACTCTGAATGCCAAGACCTATGTGCATCTCCCCAGGGCCAATGTCACTTAAGTTACAAAGTAAGTAAATAACTGACATGTTTTCCTTGGTTTTTATTTTTCTTATGCTTCCAAATATGATTCCGAGATAAGCATTTAAATAAAGCCTGCCTTTTTAAAAAAATACATCAAAATCTTAGCTGTGTCATGATTGGACAATTCAAACCACAGTATACTACAAATAAGTATCAACATTTAACAGAAGGAGAAAAAGGAAGCAAAATTAAGATAAAGTACTGAGACTAGTTTCATAAGCAGAACGCTTTTCAATACAATGTACCTGAACAAGCATGCTCTTCAAAAAGGTCGAACAATTCTTAGAGTTTACTGACTGTCTTAAACATTACTATATTGAGAAAGGGGAGGTTAATGTCTGTGTCTACGTAGTGACCGTTCTTCATCTGGATTCTAGTGACAAGAGAATAACTCTGTATACCCACAAAATCTTACCTTCAGTTTCCCTAAAACATATGAGAGAACAAAGCCTTTTTATTTGTTCTGGTTCTAGAGTGTAAATCTTGGAAATAGAAGGCGAATGTTGAAATTTATTCCGTCAAGTACAACCTGTACAGACACCAATACTTTTTCTTTTAACTTATGATCAAAAATGGCTTCAGAGAGAAGTCAGTTTGAGAGAATGATACTTGGAAACAAAGTTTCACTAAAATATCAATGTATATTTACTTGTTTAATATTCCTTTTAACATGGCATTCCACCTAGTCAAGGGGGAAACATAGGTCTGAAGGGGAAAATACAACTACCCCTAGTAAAGGACAGGCAAGTTATTGTAAGTGAGACGACAAATTATCAATAGATTTATCATGGTAGAGGCCTCTTTTGGCATATTAATGACTGCCTGAGAAAGAGCTATTTTTACTAGGTCATAACGAAATAGCTCAGTGTGCTCCAAAGGATGTGAAATGTACATATGGGATGGACAAAATAGTGGAGTAAGACAGGGACATAACACTAAGATTAGAAGAAAAGATCAGGATTTCTATACATTCAAAATCAGCAAGGGTACCTGTAATCTGTATGAAGAAACTCACTGCAATTTTGACATTGCCTAATGTTTATCACCCAAATAAATAGCACTTACACACATATTTCAATGTAATAAGCCAAAGCTCTGATTCCAGCTCCCACAAACTGAAGCATATTTCAAGACAATTCCATTTGTAATGAAAAACAGGCAGTAAAGGAAATAGATGTCTCTTTGTGATCTGATTTACACATCTGCAGACATTTACAATATGCATGCATTTCCATGGAATGCTGAGCAAGTTAAATTGGGAAATGGGAAATTTTTTTCTTAATGGGCATGCGAAACAAAGAGTGTGACTCAAGAAGAAAATAAGCTATGACAAATACACATCTATCCTACCAGGCCTATCTGTTTCCAAACCAAAATCATAGCACAGCATCATGTTAAAGAAACACCAATCATTATAAAAATCAGACAACTTTGGAAATAGTTTACTGCAGGGAAACATCATTCAAATGTGAGGTGGCTGAGGGACAGGTGATTTTCAGATCTCTCCCCTTGCTGAAAGAAGACCTGAAGTTAGCAATGGCTATCCTTCAGAAATTCGTTACACAGACAAGCAAAAAAATCCCTCAGCAACACAGACCTAGAGGTTTATCTGAGGTCTTCTAAATCTCAGACAGCCATTTTAGGCAAAGATCAGCAATAAACCATGGCCAATGACATCAAATATTTGCACTGGTCCCAGAGAAATTATGCACAAGAATCACCAGAGAAATGTGTTACAACAAAGAAGGATGGAAGAGTCTCACTCAAAAAGAGAAAATCTGTGCAGTACCTCTCAGACAAGATGCACAGGATAAAGCAGTGCAAGAAGCCAATATGTTAATAACCTTCAAGATTAGGTTATGTTGAGGCAGGTCAAAACTACACAAAATCTTCTCCAAATTTAACTGCTCATTTGGGGAATCTTGCTAGTTTCTTAGATTTTGTCTCATTTCTTTTTCTACTTCAAAACCCAGTTTAAGTACCACATCTCTGAGCTGAAGGAACCATATCCTACAATGAGATTTCATATCCAAGTCAATTTCAGTCCCAGGCCTCTCTGCTCAGATTGTAAATAAGGAACTAGATTTACTCAAATGTTCTGTTTCCTCCTGCTGAAGGGATGCTGAACAACCGTCAATCTTAGCTTATGTTTATTTTGCACCACTATAGTGACCAGTAAGACAGAATGCATCGGCAAACCCGTCCAAGGGGGCCAATTATCACCACTGGGAACAGGACCAGTTTAACAAGTATAATTTCATATAAGCCATCATACAATCATCAAATGATAAGTACTTTCAGGAACTAACCATTTGGGCTGGAATCAGACTGGTGAGCTGGAGGCGAAAAGCTCTCTGTTCTATTACTAACCCCCTGAGCTATAGAGGCCCCAGATGGTAGTTCTGCAAAGGTTCACACAGCTTGTTCTGAAAGGCAGCAAAAGTAGTTACAATTTCTTTTCAAAGAAAAACAAATCAATAGTAGTTATAATTTCTTTTAAAAGAGAAATAAATCAAAACAAAACAAACAAAAAATCCTCCACAGTTTCAAGAACAGTTACTTTTTTCTTAAAATAATCTCTCTGAAAGTAGCAGACTGTACACATTTTACAAGAATAAACAAACTTCTATAGTATTTATCCACAAATTGGGAGTCAGAGATCATTAGTGCAAATATCTGCTGACCAGCAGCATTTATTCTACAAACTTTGGGTACCCTAAGTGGTCCATCAGTGAATAACAGATATCCTCAATTTGTCTAATCTCTTCATGGGGCATGTTTTTTTTCCAGGCATGAATGCTACTTGGTGAAATTTCCCCTTCATAAGGAAGATAGAAAAGACTGGTGGAGGTGGCAAATAATATTTGGTTTAAGCTAGCAGGAGGAAGAGGAATACCAAGAAAGGCAAAAATTGTTTCAGCCGTCTTCTGAGGAAAGTTCACAATATCTTCAAACTTGACCAGCTGATAATTTGTTGGGAGCAAGTCCCCATTTATTCTCATTGCTGCTGCTGTGTTTGCTAGCCATAAATAGGACAACACAGAAATAGGATTTGAATTAGAATTTGAAAATTCTTTTCTCAGTGATTCATATTCAGAGGCATAGCCTTCATTTAAACTACATTTTTCTTTCCCATTCTCCCCTTTAAACATCGCGGCCAAGTGTTGTGGAACATTTTTCAAGGAGTAAAGGCTTGGCTTATTTTTGTACAACATTGAATAGACCCATGCCCGTGGGTCCCTCACTACATATAAAGCTTTCATTGATGGTCCTAGGATTTCCTGAATGAAGGGGAGCTTTAATGTCCAGCTCCCACTGCTTAAACTAAGCACAGGCCGTGCATTAGGGTAATAGATGAGATGTCTTCTCAGTTCCCTGATATATTCAGCATCTTTTTCTTGACTCCCTCTTGCCCTGGTTCTTTGCTCTGACAGGGATTCTCTCTTTCTGGATCTTTTCTTTTTGTCCTTGCTTAATGCAGAATGCTGAGCAACTTTACTTCTGCTAGCTTCATATAAGTGAATGTTTTGTAAATGTAACTTTGTATCTCGAACTAGAGACTGGAGCCACCCTTGGATAAGACGAAAATTACCATTCTGAACATCAGAGACCTTCCATTCACATGGATCTACAAAGGAATCAATTTCAAATTCAGACTCGGGAATTTCAAGATAGGGTGTAGGTATTCTGATGTATAAAAAGTCACTGGCATTGAAAAACAGCTGTTTTAAAATTTCTGCACCAGAAGTGGGAAGTGAAGTAATGATAACATCTGGCAAAACAACGGGGTTTCCTTCTAATTGTTTGGCTTTATTGCCTTTATCATGTTCTAGCCTTGTCATGTCACTGCTCCATTTTGCACAGATGGGCTGAGTACACATGCTCCACACATCCACCAGTTCAATAAGCCACAGTGTGACAACCAGTATCAGAACCCAACGCAACAGTTTACCAAAGGATATGTAAAACCGCCACTGAAAAGCCAATATGACCAAACTGACACCCAAAATTAACCCTGCGATTATGTTCACTTTGAATCCAAATGGGAAAACCACCCTATTATTTTTTATCTCTTTTTTCACAGATTCAGTGCCGAGACCAAACTTGGTCACTTTATTTGCATGAATTACTTTGGCAAAACCACCAAATCCCAAGTAATCGAACCTTGCCTTTAAATTCTGATACTCGGTCACAACAGAGATGGTATTTTCAGTGTGGTTGACACTGAGCGAAATCTGAAATCCAGATTTTGCATTATCTATGAGTCTACAGTCAGAAACATTGACATACGGGCCATAGAAAAGGTAAACAATTCTTGTAAGCGTATTTTTCATTGGAAAGGTAACATTTACAAACTGAGTCCATCGCTTTTTGAATTCAGCTGCTTGTTCAGCCTCCTGTATCCTAGCAACAGGGCTACTCCCACGATGATCAAACCAAAACATCTTGTAGTGGGCATCCCACACATCCATCATAGCTCCATTGTACTTGTTCTTAAACTTATAGGGTATGTACTTAAAATCAATGTCAAGATTATGAAAAAAGGCACTGACAGAATTAACAGGAGAGTCTTCCTCCTTCTCAATATGGTCTACTACTAACAGTGTCTGAGAATTTAGGAGCAGCAAAACACGATACACGCTTTTCAGTTTCATTGCTGATGTGTAAGCGGATACTGCCTCACCACTCACAAACATCATGTCTCCAGCCTGAGAGGCTGTTATAATTTCTCCAGTTGAGTCTCCAACCTCATCACCAATCCACTTCAGCCACTGGGCACATTCACCAAGCTGTCCTTCCCAAGGCTGGTTGCACTGGCTTGTAGGAGATGGAGCAAAGACCAAGACATTGTTTAGGTGGCTGAGTTTTGGTCCATAAAGAGCCTCAGATACAAACACCTGTCCATTGGGAGCAAAAGTGAAAGAGTTCTGATCAGGATGTTCATGTCCTGGATTGAAACTTCTCCACCCGTCAATCCAGGTATAGGGTTGAAAGTGAACGATATCATAGACAGCACGTCCACCGAGTTTTCCAGACTTAAAGGACACAAAGGTGTTTGTCTGACTGTTTGGCAATCCAGCCCCGTAAGTAACAACGCCCCAGTTAGGAAACACGTGCATTTTAGCAGTACCATAGTCAGGAGGAGGCTGAGGAGTGATTTCAGCAGCATACCATATAAATTCAGTATGTAATGTGCTCCACCTCTGTGCAGTGGATGGCACCATTGGCCCATCCTTGGGTCTGTGTTTTCTAATCTGCTGTGCCAGCCAGTTGCCGGCTCCATTCTTCATTATAAACTTGTCCAAGAAAACCAGTTGGCTCTCAGGACCATAAAACCAGTTGTAATTAGAATCCGCTACGCCCACAGTCCTCTGAAAGCCTGGTAATAGGGTGGCATAGTAAAACCAAAAGTGCATTTTGAGCCAGTTATTCTCCAAGTTGTTAATACCAAAGTGGCGCTGGGCCAGGAAAACATACTGGGTTACTGACTTGGCTGTGTAACTCCCGTAAGCTACTCCCTCATCTAGAGACCCATCTACAATATGATTGAGCAGAAACATGGTTTTCTCCATCACATCAACAACAGTGTGTTTCCAAATATTTGCCCGAGATCCTTTGTCCACTCCTGCAACCAAAGCCCCAATAAGCAAAGCAAGCATATTGGTTGCCTGGTGATTATGGAGAAGCTGCTTTCCCCAGGAACGAACCTTGGAGTACTCATACATTTCCTCGCTTACAGACCATATCTTCTCCAGATATTTTTGCCTTCTCTCATTTCCCAGTGAATTATACAAGAAGTCAAAAGCAGTGGCAAATCCTGTTAGGGAGTGACCAAGTGGCACTTCATCTCCAGGTGCATTCTCAACCAACCAGTTTTTGTAGCCAGCCATTCTATCCATATATTCCATGGCAAAATCAAACGCAGCTTTATCTTCGGGGCACAGCAAACAATAAAATGCTAGAGGTGGCAGATTGTTACCATAAATCTCATTCCACTTTGCAGCAAAATCAGCATACTTGGGTGGAGGTAGATAGTATAAAGGGTTGGAGAGCATAACCGTCACGGCACTTCTGATGACTCTAAAGAGATGCAAATGGCTTGAGTGAGCCTTCTGCCTCAGTGCTTGAACATCTTGAGCGTCGAAATACAAACTTGGATGAAGGACTGTCTTTTTCAGCTTCTGCTCAGCACTAAGGCCTTCAATTTGCTGTTTTTCATATTGATCTACATTTTCTATGAAACTAACCCAATCAGAGTAATTGCTTACAGATTCTTCAAAGGCGAAGACATCAAACATCATTAATGCTAGAAATAAAGTATGCCCCGCGAACATCAGAGCCATGATCCATTAGGCAGCTCCTCTTTCCCAGACATGCATTTGCTTACAAAACACAATGTCCAGATATCAAAATTTCATCCAGTTAATAAAAAATCTAATATCTTAAGGCATATTTTTAAGAGAAAAGATTTAGCGTACACTGTGCATTAAAACAGAGGCTCAGACTACTTGCAATCTGAGATACAGCACTGAAACGACAAGGCTCTTGAAAACTTAAATCTCAGGTGCCTTGTCTGTTCACACTTTTCTCAAACACAACACAACATAAACACTAAAATCAAGTTAAAAATAAAATCTCTAAGATATGCATAAAAAACACAGGTCAACAATGCACAGTACAGACTGAAACGTTATCTCTTGATAACTTGAAAAATTTCACCTGAAAAAAGGATTTGAGTCATAGGTTTGCTTTTTTAAAAAGCTTTCAATCAGGTCAGATTCCACTTTTAGAATTGACAAAAACTCCACTGATAAAAAAAAAAGATATAATTTATTCAAAACAGTGTGTTATATTTGATAAAACAGGGAATTTACAGCACTTGGAAAACAGACTCCAAAACTGAAGTTATTGTCTTCAGTTTTCGCTTTATCTCAATTTTCATACACATTCTTTCCATTTTTCTCTTTTGGGATTCATGGAGAGGCAAGAAGGAAAACAATAATAGAAAAAATCAACATAGATCCTCCATTAGATCCTTTTGATGAAACTGCAGTGCTTTTAAGCACTATTCTGTTTGTGAAAAGTGCATCTGAATTAATAGTCACAGAGTACTGACGTATTTTCAAGTCTTCTTTCATCTTATCTTCAGCCAGTGATGACCAAATTTGGCCTCAATGATTCAAAAAATCCTGCTCCTTCCATTATGATGCAAAAGGAAAACACGTGAAAGAGGCAGAAAGCCAATACTTTCTTGTCGAAAGAGCAGTTTCAGGTTTCCTTCCACTTGGCATGTTGGTTCTTTCTGTGGAAACAGAAACAACAGTTCTCTGAAGCTGTGCAGGTGTCAGAACATATTTAAAGTACTTTGACAAACAAAGTCAAAGAGAAAGATGAGTTAATTCACCTTTCTTTTTACAGAAATTAAAAAAAAAAAAGGAAAAAAAAGAAGAAAAAGAGCATTTTCAAAGTTCCACAAAATTTATCCTTGCCAAAAGAGCAAGAGGTCTCAGGGCATCTTTTCCCGTTATGCTATATACCAGGAGCTACCCGAGGAAGTAAATCCGACCGCACGCCACCGAAATTCAAGGGAGCTCAAATTAAAAACAAAATTAAAAAAAAAAAATCATACGCGCGTACAAACCACGCGAGCGGCCCTGCCGGCGAAAGGCCGGCGGGAGGAGGGACCCCCCTCTCCCCCCCTCTCTCCCCCGCAGCCCGACCCTCGGCGGCCGCCCCGGAGCCGCCCCCGCCCCGCGGGCCCCGCACGGAGCCCGCCCGCGGCCACCAGGGGGCGCCCCCCGCCGCCGCCGCCGCCTCCGCGCCCGCCCCGGGGCCGCACA
>JAWWLV010000088.1:96642918-96661022 GCA_035041135.1 Platyrinchus mystaceus | reverse complement strand
GGTCCTCAGGACGTAGGTTTGTTTAGAGTGACCTTTTCTTAGATGGATGGCCTTAGGGGCTGACGAGCTCCATCTACCCGGGGGATTATCCCTGAAGCAGGACCGGGAATCGAGCCTGTGACCTCGGCGCTGAGAGCGCAGCATCTTAACCGCTAGACCACCAGGTGTCCCCTAGGCCAGCTTAAGTAGGTTGCTAACCTGCACCTTAAAAAGGTCAGCTGCATAGAGGGGTAATTTTAAATCCATTTGTGAGTACCTCAGACGCTGTATGTGAAGCAAACGGGTTTATTTGTACTTTGATAGCATTTTAATCAGTCTTTGATGGAAGTGGTTTAAAAATATCAGGGATGATACTGTGTACAGTGATGGGATCTCAGGAAGATTCTCAGCAGTTGGTCAGAACAGCATAGGGCCAAATTCTTAGGGTTTCGGATTTGTCAGAGTAACATTTGTGCAGGTCTCCAGAGGAACACATTTTTCACTATGAAAACTCATCACCAAGCGGAGAAAGAAGATCAATGCTACAAATGTTGTATTTATGGAAGCATTTAAGTATTCAAGGCTTGCTGATTGTGTTTTGCAACCTGTCCCTAGATGTTGCCATATTAAGTACAATATGTTGGCAAATTAATTGTAACATAAAACCAAAAAAGTGGTAGAGGAAGGATTCTTTTTTTCCTTGACCTAGTGTCTTCCAATATAAGAAATTCTTGACATTAAACTCTCCATCCCCAAAGAACATCCAGAAAAACAAACCACCAACAAAACCCAATGCTAAGTTCACCAAGCATTAAGTTTGCTTAACATCAGAATCTTGTGAGGTAGATAAACTTTATATAATATCTGTGTAAACAAGGTTTTACCTGTGGACTGCAGGTAAAGGTCACACATGAAGAGTAAATGCATGGAGGCATACTTGTCCTTTGATTTTAGTATTAAAGTAACAAATTTTGGTAGCAAATCCTGTTTATTCATTTTAACAGAGGTATTTCAACTGTAGTTTTGTGATCCTAATGTAAGGTCCCTGTTGTAATTTCAATGAGGTGCATGCTTTTCTAATATCTTCATAAGGCTTTTATTTGGCTCTGAATCCCAGTACCCAGTCACTGGTGACCTTTCACCAGCATTTATTAATTCTTATTTGCTAGCAACCATAAATCAGAATTAGCTTAAAGATTTTTAAATATATTGTCCAACCCATGAGGAATGGATATGATAAATGTTCTTACTGGACAAGCAGAACCTGCAGAGGCAGCAATTAAATCATAAGACTGAAAATAAAAACTCTTATGATCTACACCATTGTCTCCAAATTGTATGATTAAGGAGATACTAAATTATATAGTGGAAGAGTATAACTACAGATCTTAACTAAGCATATTTTTTGTAGTTCTATTCATTATACTAATGTACAGGCTTATATTTAGCAGCTTTATGAGCATTAGAAAACAGGAAATCTACAGATTACAACCCATATGGGTATGCTCAGGTTGGCAACAGTGATTAATAGTATCTCCTGGGTTTGCCTTTTGTAACCAAACAATATTTAAGACATATTAAGATGATTTACGTCACAAGGAATTCAAACACTATACTTACTTTAACAAAGCCTACTGGATTAAAAGGAGTTTCAGATGGACTAACATGTATTAGTTCAGTCATTATCACTGGGAAACAGGCAAGGTCTCAGGTTAAAATGGAATATCTCAGTTTGCAGCACAGCACCCTGATTTGAAATTATACTCAAACCAAACTACCTAAATATCCTAAGTAATTTCCTGTCAATAAAGGCCACATTCATCTACGTCAGTGGGACATCTTATTTTGCACAGGCCTATTAGATTTAATAAAGTGACTGTGAAGTACCACTTAATGGAAAAGTGTGGTTCTGCAAGAATTTTGACATTAATGAGGGCTCCTTGGAAAGGAGTGATCTACCACTCTTGTAATATCTGATTGCCTATTCCCATCTCCTCCTTTTCCAAGGATGATACAGGTGTGATGAACCAGGTAAGGGAACTGATTTTGCAAAAATCTTACCTGACAAAATGATTATTAGTTTCCAGATAGATAATTCACCTCAGCTTAGTTCACCTGGCATAAGGCAATAATATATATCTGGAGGTAGGTAGTAATAATCAACACTTTTTTGGAGACTATTTTAAGGTAAACAAACTTTTTAAAGCTGGTTGAATTGTTCCATGCCTAATTCTGATGTTTTGCTCTTTAGTAGGAGAGGTCATGAATGCCAACTGTATTCAATCATCCAAGTAGACCTGAACAATTTGAGTGCCAGGCATGTAAAAATGGTTTAAAGGCTATCAAGCCTTTCAAGTAAGAGCTCATTGTTGCAAATATTTTTCAATGTTATTGTAAAAAATATATTCTCAAGCACTTGGAGTTACCAGTCAATTTTAACATTTGCTATGCTAAATGTTAAGGAGATTGCCACTGGGCTTCTTTTATTCATGTAAGGAAAACAGTGCAGAAATATTAACATCATAACAATATACCAATACATTGCGAATTGCTTTTGCTGGGTTAGAGATGACACAGCGCATCTCTTAAACTAGAGTACAGAGTTTGTATTAAATTCCTTTGTATCTCACCTGGATCATTCAAAGGGTAAATATTTGAAGTTTCCACTTTATTACATTTTTTTCTGTTAATGTATTTTGGCCTGTAGGTTTCTGTTATAAAGGATTGTCTCCATCCGTACTCTGAAGTGCCTTTGTTGTCATTTTTTTTTAACTTGTAAATGCTTCCAGAGAGACCGATTATGTCTACATAACACTGTGTTGCTCTTCACGCAGGTACCCAAGTTAGTTGTAACAAGCTTAGCTAACTGGAATAGATAACATGCTCTATTAATGAAGCTGTTCCTTCTGGGATCTAAGCTGATACATTAAAAATTAGCCTGCATATTGCTTTAGGGCAGTGAATGGTTCTTAGCTGACCCATGTTAAAGACAAGAACCTGTTTAAATTTTGGAGGATAAAGATGGGATGCAAGTTAATCAGTCCGCAGATCTCTACACAGAGAGGTCATGCTGCAGGGTTTATATATTAACAGCAAGAGCTATGAAATGATCAAATAGCTGAAACCTGAAGCTCAAAATTTAATGATTTATAAGTTGTACATTATTAACAGTGTTTGTAATTAAAACTGGAAGAGCTTTTCAAAGAATATGATGGATTGTCTGTAATTTGAAGTCTTTAATTAAGACCAAATGTACCTCTGAAAAGATATTGTCAAATCTGATAATAAAAGAACTATCAGGAGAAATTCAAAGGTCTTAAACTTTATGAATTTTTCATCACATCAGACTTTCTTTTATGGCATTCATTCATCTAGAAAAGTGGAAAAATACAGTGGACATTTATAAAGGTCATATAAATATGGTTTCTTATAATGGCAATTGAATTGCTTTCTGTTCTGCCAACATAACTGATTTTGGAAACAACTCGAGACCTCTCAGGAGCATAGACAAAAATTAATTTTGCTATTCTAAGCATGGGGGGAAAGACTGGAAGTAAAAGAAGACAAAGGGAGAAGAAGTAGGGCTGAAATGGGATGACAGAATTTCATGTCACGCTTACTGCCTCTTTTCTCCTGCCCTGGTTCCACAAAGCAGTAACTCCTAGCCCATACAGCCTGATCTTTCTGGAAGTATTAGACAACCAAAGTGTCTTTCCAGACATGTAGCATAGCTACAGGAAGACAGTTAAACTATGGATGTTTTCTTGTTCTTTCCAGTTTACTGTCTAGGCAACTGTGTCTACTGCCAATGCCTGGAGTTGGCTCTAACTACACTAGTGATTCATTTATCTGTTTTGGGCTCATTCAGAATCCCACCTTAGTAACCATTACAAGGGCAGCTATAATAATCTGCAGTACAACTTTTAAATCAACAATTCATACATTGCATAAAGACTTTGTTTTGTTTATGAGGCTTTATGAAGTTAGGAACATCTCTAGAGGTGTTGTATGTCAACTGACAAATATGTTTTTTCCTATGCTCCTATACAAACAATAGATATCCTTGGCACATGCGAACAGTATTATTTGGACTCACAGGAATGAAGTATTCACAGAAAGATAAATGCACTCAAATGTGCTTTCTAAATAACACTACTGAAAAGCATTAAATGTAAGAATAAAAAATATTCATCCATTTAACATGAGATGCTTGCCATCATAAATGCTTCAGAGAACACTTCATCAGTTAGCATATATCTAATATTTTTCATTTCCAGAAGACATGGCAATTGATGGATCTCTTTTCTATCTAATTGTCAACAAACATGGAGCCTTCAGTTTCAAATATTTTTCCCCTTTGCTTTTCTAAAACCCAAAAATGAATCTATCTCCATCTCCAGATCCTTTGTAATATATTTACAGCCACAAGAGCAGCAAGCAAACAAATACACAGACAAAGCCTTTAAAAAACCAAGATGAGTTTAATTGCCTGTGGTGAAGTATGCCTGTCCCACAAACACAGGATTACCTTTGGCAGCCAGGAAGGCAGGAAAGTATCCCGAATAAGCTCTGTAGCCTTCCTTCTTGCTCCCAAATCCACATGGTTTTGCAATATGCCCAGAAAACTATCCAAGTTTCACCTAGTACAGCTCAGAGCTCGTTAAACTTGTGACAGATATGCACTGCTGCTGCCTAGAGTTGCAAAGAAATTACTGACAATTGTTCAGAATTTTCCTGACACTTCTCTGTAAAATTAAATGATTTATTGATATCACTGGTTGATGAGATCAAAACATTCAAGGTGACACATGGAATCTTTTGAAACTGTGGCAATAACTGAACAAATTTCTAGTCATTCATATGTCTATATTCCTCAACCCCTTCACAGTTCACTTTTCAGGAGCAAGGTGTCCAACCTTTTCTTAACCTCTGATTTCTTAGCAACCTAATGAATAAGAAAATAAGGAATTTCAGTCTGCTGCTAAACTAGCATGAATGTTTTGAATATAGTAGAAAATAGCACAAACTGTTCAAGCAGTTTTTCTATCTTTGTTCTACTACAGAATAAACCTTTTCTTCAGGCTTCAACACATTAGGTTGCCTGGGAACATCAAAGACGGCAAATTAAATAAAAAGGTGTATTATGTTCATAATTAGAACACTTATTATTAAGAATATTAAAAATCAAAAGACTTGCCTTCAAAACACAAAGCACAGAAACACAGTGAGAAAAAAAAGTTTAAAGTATCAGCAGTTACACATTTAATTATGTCAAACATTAAACAATTGCAATATTTCAAAGCAAATGCAGCTTTTGTTTTAAACTGGAAAAGTTTCCTCAAATGCTGTTTTAAAATTTCCTTTGTGTCTGAAGGCCTGCCCTTAAAAAGACCCCAAAACAAATAGGAGGGGTGCTGAGAGGTATGTTTCCTAAGTCTTCTATCTTAGAATATGTTAAACAGTATACAATAAGCACCTCTTTTTCTCCAAGCTATAGAATAAGTCTGGATAACCAGTTGAGATGCAGGTTACTGGTTTAGATATGTGGATGTAGATGGAGATGAATCCAATGTCTAGTGTCCAGTCCAGCACTATCTGAAGTCAAGACAAATCTATTGTCTACTTTTCAGTCATTAAATTAACCCCTTGGTCATTAACAGTAAAGCAATCTTGTGATGTTATATTTTTAGATGTACAACATCCTTTGAGAAAATCTGTGTAAAATATATGAGCTGGTCCATAGCAGTGGGGATTATGTAGAATCAGAGATTTGGTGAAATAATGCAGTACATCAGTCATACACTGTGCAATATTTTAAAGGTTTTCTCAACAGGCTGCAGCAAATTTATTTTAAAAATGGAACATTTAAAGAAATGTCCTGCTATGAAAGTAGCTTGTTTTAATCCTAACAATGACACGAGACTGCAGTCAAAAGAGTAAATATTGTGATGAGGTAATATATGACTATCATATCACTATTTTCAAACAGAGCTTTATTTGGGACTGTGAGATTTGCTATGTCCCCTTGAGTGACAGCTCTATAAATGCATATGAGGAAGGGGCAGGAAGAGGAGGAGGGAAAATCATTGGAAATAATTCTTTAATTAATAAAAATGCTGAATGGAAGTCAGGATACATAAAAAATCAGTTATAACTTACAAACAAAGATTTATGCAGTTAAATTTATCAGGTGATTGCTTTAAATACAGGAAACTTTTGTTCACCAAAGTGTAGGTGGCAAATCTGCATTAGCTGTGGATTTTGTTTGACTCGAATTGAGGAGCAAAGGTAAATGCTAGTTCTATCAGCATAATTGAAAAAAAAAAGAAAAAACAAACAAAAAACCCCCAACAAAACCTCAGCCTTCTTCATAAGCAGGATTGCTTTTCAAGACAAATACTCAACAAAATATTATTATTAATTACACGGTCTTTTCCAATCAGCTCTCTGAAGAGCACTTTTACACTTCTTATTCTAAAATCCAACCAAAGGGCAAAAGCAGACAGTTTGCTGTAAGGTTCTAAAGGTGAATTGCAATGGCTTTCCTGAAGAGGAGCTTGTTTCCACTTGTGATATCCACTTATGTGGAGACCTTGGTATCACAGGAACTTTGCCTTAGTAAGCATTTACTAACTATTCTGCGGTATTGTAGTGGACTTTGAAGCTTACTAATTTAACACAGCAATTAATCAAATTCAGTCTGTTACTGAAATGATGAGTGAATTTCCAGAGGGTTTGTACTGTGTGGAAATAAGGGCACAAAGCCAAGTTCCTTTCTTCCTGAAGAGAGATACTGTTTAGAGATAGCCTTTCTCTAGCCTTCATAGCAAATCCACCAACAGATATTGAAGAAATTGTCAGCAATTTTATAATTATTTTTGCACACAATTGTTTTCTGCCATTACAATGAAAATAATGATGTGCCTAAATATGTGCATCAAATTTAGAATTTTTTTATTTCTATTTTTTCCCCTACATTTTTCTTTAGAACCAAATGTGCCCAGCTGTTACAAAATGACCTTTGAAGTATCCCAGATAAAATATGGTCATACAGCAACATGAAGAGTCTATAATAATCATTTTCAAGAAAACAAAGTAAATAATAAAAGAGTGGTCACTGTAAATATATATATTTAAATTAACTCACCAAAGTATGAACTACTACAAACAGTTTTCATACTTTTTTCCTGCCATGTGAATTCTCTGTCAGACTAATTACTCTATTGCTTCCTTAGAAATTTCCCAATTTTGTTTGCACATTTGGTAATAGAGAGAAGGTACCTCAGAGCTGTCTGTCTAAACATTAGGATCTACATTCAAACAATAAGCACAAGACCAAAACAGTGGCATTAACAAGCATAAGGAAAAAAGTATGAGAATCTGACAAAATGTTTCATCTTAAAATTAAAGTATTTTAAGTTTTCCTCTTGCATGGATAGTTTTTTTCTTTTCCTTCCTGCCATTCCCCTCCTGCCCCCCACACGAGAGAGAAAAAAATGCAGTGGCATGGTATGAAGATAAAGTAGATTTTATTCCAATTTCATAGATCTTACCTAAACTTCTTGTCTTCTATTCCTCAGGAGTCCTATTTTCCACCATCATAACATCTGCTTTTTGTTTCTTGACCTTGCACTTTCCCTCTTTCCCTCCAGGCTATTCATTTATTTCCATTCTACTTCCTCCTCATCACCAGGACATCAGCAGGGGGAAGTGCAGGTTAAGCTGAAGACAGAAACTCTGTGTTTATAGTCTTGATTTTTACTTGGCATTCCAGGCAAACTTCTGCCTTCCCCCCTCCTGCTACAGAAGCCAAATGCTATGTAGTTTCAACTCAATATGTGAAAAATGCATTTTTTGACAGTTGTTCTCTTGCTCTTGTTTTTCCCTTGACCCCTCTAGGCTTGGTCCAACCTTTTAATTCCCATGGGAAATGACACACTCTTGATACTAGACAGAGAGCACCATCTTGGTCCTGATGAATTCCTTTTCTTTGCTCAAAAGAAAGAAAATGCTAGAGCTTTGTAATGGACTTTTTAGCATCAACTTTTTTTTTTTTTTAAGAAAATATAATATTTCAGCTTAAAATTCACCCCAAACACTCAGCCTAAGGCAGACACCTCACATAGAGATCTTTCAGTGCTGTGGTTTAATTTCAGCAATTATGAAAAAACGCACATAGACTTTTATAGAGACTGTAACCTCGCAACCATTAAATACAATGGAGATGTTACTATATTATTTTAATGAATTAATTTGAACTTTTGTCCACTATCCTTTTTCCATAGATTAAATTGCATGTTAGTTTAGGGTCCTCCAACTTCAACAGCTGTAGCGATAAAGCTGGGACCTAATTGATTTTTGCTTGGCATGTTTTACTTTTTAAAATGGGGATGCAAGACAATAAAAACTTGTCAGCTGTCTACAGAGAAAATACAAACTTACAGGAAAGTCAATACAAGAAACTCTCATTTTCTTTCACAAGAAAAGGAAAAAAAAACAAATGCAAAAGAAAACAAAGTTCTCCCAGCCACTTATAGATCAGGTTTTTCTAATTTAAAGGTGATTCCTTTCTACCCGACAATTTCTCATAGTAGAATAAGTGTAATTTATTTCAGCTTGTTTTGAAGGGTGTAGGTGTTAGTGACAATAACATATGTTCTATTTCACTTGTTTTGCATTATCAAGTTCTTATCTAATTTTTGCTCCTATATGTGCAAATAAAAGGAATGTATTTAAAAACTTATTTAGTAAACAGGGAGAATAAAGCAGGAAATTGCATGATAAATCAGATAAAGACAAAAGTAAACATTTAATTAACTTTCTTCCTTCTCTTCCATTAACCTTGCTGGATATTTTTTCCCTTGTTCCAAGGTAAACACATATCTGACAAAGCAACACTTTCAGAATTCTGTTTAAATTTTTATTCCTAAATGAAAGGAATATATTATGATAAGCATAAATTAAACTGTCAATCAATGCTTTTTATGAAAAAAAGTTTATTTCTAATAATTTGGGAACTGCTTGGAAGACCTTTTCTGGTTATGAAGAAAATAATTCATAGCTGACAATTTACATCTCAATCTGTGGTTGATTGATTGGTTGATAAACTGATTTTTAAACAAGAAAGGAGAAGCTTTTACTTAGTACTTACTAGTGGTTAAAATTGGTATAGTCTGTATCAAAATATTGCATCATATTTATATTTAAATATTTGAGAGGCAGATGGATGCTCAAAATACAATCCAGTTATTCTTCTGAAAACGATGAGAATACTTAGACATAAATAGGAAAAAACAGCCACTTTTAAAATGCTAGCAAATTTTTACTTCATTCCTTAAGGAACATAAATATTGGTTTAATAGTCATAGAGAAATTAAATGTCTTTGGCCATCCATTGAGTAACACAACTTAATTGGTTATGAGTCAGATGTAAACATAAAATTTTTAAAATCTTGCTAATAGTGGAATCGGGAACTCTCTAATTCAAGATGAATTTGTACAACCCTTTATCAGCTTTAGAAATTGCAAGACCATGTTTATGTTCCAAACAAATTTAACTTATGACCACTCACACTACATCATGTTGGCAATGCTGATAGGAAATTGATGGTTTTTACAGTTCTTTTTGACTGTGTATCTCAGTTCCCTTAAGAACTTTAAAAAGTCAGCCTTGCTCCTGTTATTGCCATTGCTGAAGCAAACCTCACAGGTCAGGAGCACTCACTGTATGTATTCAGGCAACCAAACCAGTAGGACCACTCCCCTCTCATTTGACAACCACTGGCAATATTCATTACAGCATCCCTAGAAATCCATTCCCAAGTGGCTGCAGAAAAAGGAAGCCTGGGTCTCCAAGGATCTTTTCCCAGATCTATCACCCCAGCTTTGCCCTTTTCATCTGCCCTTTAGCTTCCCTGTGGCAGAAGCAGCAAAATTCAATTTTGTCTGCCCTGCTGAGAATTCATAGTCTGCTCTGAGTGCTAAACACATTCATGAAGAATAGCACCAAAGTATTGAACCAGTGCATAATGAGTCTTTCTAATCATGCCCTTGCCCTTCATTTCCAATAGTCAACAGCTCTCAGAAGTGTGAAGTGTACAAACACAATGAAGAGCTTTCCATAATTTATTTGTGTTTACTGTGAATAAAAAAAATAATTTGGCATCTCCCTGGCAAACTTATATTCTTCATTAATAAAGTATTTCCAAAAGGTTAATTATACAAAAAGAAAATGCAGTTCAGCATTTAGACTCTATATTAATACATTAATTAAGTCTTAATGATCAGCGTCTGTAGCACTTCTGGGGGATTAATGACCAGCTGGGAGAGTTCATGACCCAAGTCTTTTCCGCAAGTCATTTTTTCCATCTATTTATTTATTTTCTAATAAATAATCCCAAGTCAAGGTCATTACTGATAAGTCACTTGTATAAAGATGAATTGTAATAACAACAACCCCCACCATGTTTTGTTTTTATTACTATTGAATATTTATCCAAAGCAAAATATATACTCTATCTATGCTACTTCTTGTGATAGTAAATATTTAAAATGGTAGGAAAGCAATTACATAGATATATTTTTTAAAACTCATTTTTATTGTCGCATAAAGAAGACAACATAACTTTTTTCTTCCTGCTCATTCTGAGAAAGAGTGGGAAAAAGTAAAAATCTAGTCTTGTATTTTTTGCAGTAAGCCATCTTGTCTTTTTTTATATGTAGAAATGATTCAAAAAGCTAAAATTCATAAACTGATTAACAAAATTAAGTCACATGTGAAAACAAACAAGAAAAAATCCATCAATAGATCTTTCCAAATTATTTTTTCTTCCATTTGGCTATTCTGTAAATGCATCCTGTGATATGAAAGTCAGTTATGGTTTTCTTGATTGAATGAATGAATATCAAGCTGCAGCCTTTACTCAGAGCTCTGGGATCACAGAGTCCACTATCAGGAAGTTATATCAAAAGGAGAGGAAGGAAAAACAGCATACACCATCTAAAAATTACCAATCTGTCAGAGAGATGACTCCTCACACCTAGCGACCTTGTCAATCTGTAATTTCAGCTCCTTTCTTAGGTAAAACGCTAACATGATTTTTTTTCAGTTCCCGTTGTCATCACAAACTGTTGTTGAAATCATTTAGTTTTTGGATCCTACTTGACGGTGAGTAAGATCAAGAGACTTGATGTTGCCTTGATAAATGGAAGCAGCAGTATGGTTTGGGGGTTTTTATCATGCTAATAGCACAAAGACTAAATTTATTTGCAGATATAAACTCAGTATGACATTGCACTTTAGGAATACCATTTCAAAATGTTTTGATGTTTTTCTGGGGTTTTTTTTAGATTTAATTTTAACCTCACATAATTCCTAATTATTACATGGAGCTTTACATTCTCACTTTCCAGAGACTGTAGTAACTTCCCATTCATTTCTGGAGGTAAATCTATGCAGTTGTTTTCCTCTGTAGTTATATGTGACTCAAGACCTGTGTTTCCTCCTGTTTTTGAGACTGTGTCTGCATCATGACAGCAAGGATTTCTGAGCCTTCCTGTGCTACCTGCAAAAGTGAAAGCTTGGAGTAGGAAGATGAAGGGATTTGAAAGACACCGTTTATTTGGTTAGGCATAGGGCCATGCCAACAAAGCTTTCTCAGCTTTCACAACTAAGCTGTCTGTCTGACCCTGTGTGGTCATGATTTGAGAACCTCTGCACCATGTACTGTTTCCTAATTCCGACTTAGCAATGGCCATTCCTGTTAGGTAAGAAGATTTGATGATATTTAGATTTATATGTAGATGCTGCTAATAAAATGCCCAGATACTTAACGTGTGATTAACTATTGTTTAATAATTTACTAATGTTTTAATAATTGATCAGAGCTAATGATTTCAGCAAAAAGAATAAAATATGAACAACAGTGGAAAGAGGATAATATCTTTTGACTGTAGCCAGTGTTAGGGTCTATGACAGTGCTTGAATGTGTACTTATTTTCTTTATTTGTTTTCTTTTGTGTTTCTTAAAAGGCTTTCCAAGAATACAAAATCAGCTTCCTTCTGAAGCTGAAACATTTTCCATCTGAAAATGTTTTAAAAATGAGTTGACAGAGCTCAGATCTCCTCAGAGGCTGATCTATTTTGACTTCAGAGAGATGTTAGTAATGGAGCTTGAAATTCAAACACTGCATTAAAATATTGTGGAGAGTCTCCCACCTTTGCTAGGTTTTCTTCATCTCTGTTTTACAAAGAAGCTTTCTCTGCTGTGATTCCAAGTCTCTTTGCAGGCAAGGCTTTGTTTCTGTAAGCTTCTATTATAGTCTGACAAGCTAAGGGAAGCTGTCAGATATTTTACTTTGATGTCATCCAGATCCAAACAGAGAAGCCTTCGGTACAAACATATCATTATCATTTCCTTGCTGCCCTTTGCCAGTGATCGGTACATATACTAGTGGAACTGCACAAACAGAATCTCATCTAGTTTTCTCTGTGTTTGGGGTATTTTTAATTTCCTTTATTCCATAATAGATGTTTCAGTGACCAAATTGTTACATTATTTTGCACATTGGGCCTAATGATGAGTCTTCTAAGAGTCAAATATTACTATGTTAATAATTTTCTCACACTTGTCTGAGTTTTTTTGATTATATTTGCGGAAATTGTATATTCAACCACATTTAGTTTCTGGGCTGAAGACTAGACACATTTCCTTCTAATTGCTCAGTGCTTTCTGTTTAGTTTTTATCTTGTGTCTATATATTTATGACTCCTGGTTGCATGCTGAATCCAGATTTGGCACGGAATTGTATTTAGTCTCTTCTTATGATATTTTCATGTACATATATATTTCAATATATCTTTTGTTATTCCCATTACATTTTAATTCTTTCCACGAAGCTCTTCTTAAAAATAAAATTAACAGAAACAATCAACACTGATAACTTTTCAAATTATTTTCAAATAAAAATGTGAAATTGAAGCAATGGAATTTGGCATTTTTCATCCCACTGCTTTGTGTCTTAGATGCTTTTCTGAAACATACATCTACACTAGATTAAAAAAAAAAAAAAAACCAACCAAAAAAAACAACCAACCAACCAAATAAAAACCCACAAAAAGCAGGTTTAAAGACTGTTACTTTAGATTTATAGTTGAACACAGAGTCAGGAAATGCAGTTTGATGTTTGCTTCTGCAGTCTCCATTCAGTCTATATTTTCATCCCATCTTACGTACTCTACTGATTCATGGGTACCAATAAAAAAATATCCTACAGAATGATGACAATAGAAAGTGCATACTTTACTTCTACACAGAGAGGTGTATTCAGTCAGTGTAAAGAATATGAAGTAAAATACTTTTAATTTTGAGTACTTCTTTTGCAGCCTGAGTTACAGCAATCCAAGTGTTGCAACATAAGCTGACATAAACCCATAGGAATTTTCTCCATCTGTCTTTTCCCCACAGAAGGGAAAATCTCTGTTAAGGAAGAATTACCGTGCAAAGAATCAAATGGCCTGTTCTCCATCTGCTAATAACCCTCCCTAGAGACAGAGGTTACTACTGCTTTCATCACACTGGAAGGAGCAGTGAAGGAATCTCTGACCTAACCAAATCCCTCTGAGTCACTCAAAGCAGCTCACTGCTGCTTCTGCCTCCTGGAAGGCAGAACCTAAGGAAGTTGTGGCACTTACAAAACTCTTGGCTGTTCCTGAAGCTGGGAGCCAAATCTGATGTCATTAATATTCTCTGGCACGAATATTGTTCTATTTAATAGTTTCTAAGAAAAGAAAAATATGAGCAGAAAAATCTCTATCGTATCCTATAAGAATAACCTCTTAGGTGTATAGCACAGGCTTTTATCGTATAAGATACATGACTAACTACATTAGTTGACATCCAGATACTGTCACAGGAGGAGGGGTTCTGCTTAAGCCACAGGCATTGAGCTGCTTTTTTCACATCATTGTTCCATACCTCCTGGCTCTTCCTGGGATGACATGTGCTGCTACAGCTTTATTGGTTGACCAGATTGTCCTGTCAAAAGTGGATATGCTTTTTTATTATTTTCATATCTGCCAGAATGTTTGGGATAAATGCATGTTAGAGAAAGGTCATAACACATTTCAACCATTCACATCACAACAAAAAGCCAAGCAGAACATCTTTAGGGGGAAAAATCCTATTTGGTTTTGGTTGGGATAGAATTAATTTTCTTATTATAGTAACAGGTACAGTGCTATGTTTTGTATTCAGTGTGAGAATAATGTTGATAACACACTGATGTTTTGTTTGTTACTAAGTAGGGCTCACATTAAGTCAAGGACTTTTCACTGCCTCATGCTCTGTCAGTGAAGAGGTGCACAAGAAGCCATGAGGGTGCATGGCCAGGACAGCTGACCCAAACTGGCCAATGGGATATTCCACACCATCGAGTGTTGTGCTCAGTGTATAAAAGGGGTGGAGCTGGCCAAGAGCCACTAATTTCTGCTCAGGGACAGGGTGGGCTTTGGTCAGTGAGTAGTAAGGAACTGTATTGTGCATCACTTGTTTTTATTTTTTTTTAACTTAGTTTTATTTATTTTTGTTATCTCAATTTTAAGTATAGCTATTTCTAGCAGTAGGAGTAGTATTAATATTATATCTTTATTTAAATTATTAAAATGCTCTTATCTCCAGACATGGGTTTTACCTTTTTTTAATTCTGCTCCCACCAGCAAGGGGAGTGTGAGTGCATGTCTGTATGGTACTTAGTTGCTGGCTGGGGTTAAGCCATGACATAGAGGAACTCCATATTGCATCAAATCCAATAGATGCACTGACTTTCTCATAAGATGTCTTTAGATAATATTTTTGAAACCAAAAGGGTTTCTTCCTAATCAAAGGAGTTGTCTCTATCTTCCTTTATCAATTATGATGTAAGAACTGCAAAACCAATATTTTCTTGTTTGCCCTTAAAGAAATGTCAAAGGTTTTCACTAGGTCATTATTTTAGAGATAGCAATGAAGAGTCATTTGTTTCCTGGCAGAAAAACTGGCATAAAAAATTGCCTGTTGATCCCATTGATGCTAGGTTTTTTAATGCATCAGGATAAATAAAACAGTAAGGTTAAAAGTGTTACAGTATAACAGTTCCAAATGAGAATACAGAAGGTTTATAATATCCTTTAGCCTGCAGTTTACTATCAGTGAATATCTCTAAACTGTGGTATGAGCCAAGGTTCCTCATTAGAAAGCTGAAGACATGTACCTTGTCTTTCTGAAAGGTATCATCTGTTTGTCTGGGGAAGAAGAGCTCTGACTCTGAAACTGTAGTGCATAAAGGGAAAAAAAATATGAAAAGCATCCACATGAAGAAAGAGAAAATCTGCCTTCTCTATGTTTATCTAGTGTTTATGCATTTTCCAAAAATATTTACATTAGGAAATACTATGAATGACAGGTCCTGCAAACTACAATTAAACAAAGTAAAAAGATCATATGTGCAAAATGGAATAATATACTTGGCTGCAGACATCTACAGCAGTAGAAAACATTTCAGCTGGCAGTGGCTGATGCCAAAAAATCTCACCTTGCATGTTGACTAAAATTTCAACATTTCATATATTTCTGTGGCGGTTCTCTTTTGTAAAAAAAGAATGCTATTTTACCAGATGTGTGCAATCACTTGTTTTCCCCTTATTGTTGGAAGATGGATATTGAGATCTGTAGTAGCTCCTTCTCTCAAATCACTTCAAATCACAAATCCCTTAGAGTGTGGAGCGGCTATATGAAATACACAGAGCCCAGACAATGCTGTCAGTTAGTTCTGGGAAGCAGCCAAATCTCTGACGTTGGTTCTGCATTAATAGAACTCTGCACTGTGTTGAACATATGCTTCTCAACAGGCAGTATAGTACTGTTTACAGCAAAGACATGGTGCAATTACTTGCAGAACTTTACTTTTGCCCAGAAGAAAACAAGCGATCTTTCTGTCGATAGCCAAAAGAATTCTGATGTTCCAGTACTTTGAAAATCAAGCTGTTAAACATCCCTAGTACAGGGCAGAATAGTACAGATTTAGAATCTTAATTTTAGGTACACATTAAAGCATCCTAACTTCCTTTATTCCTTCAGTTCCTGAAGGTTTTCAAATGCTTTCTAGAAAGACTTTTGTTTTTGTTGTTGCAGGTTTGTTTTAGTTTGTTTGCTTGTTTTTAATTATTTTTAATTAATATTTCCATTACAACCTCTGATAGCTGTACCTGCCTTAGAAAAAACTGCAGATATTAAAATACACCACAATACATAGCCTGCTGTGAACAATCTCTGTGGAAAAGGATTTGGCTTAAATGAATTCTTTCTTTTCTTGATGACAGAAGTGCCTTACTTTGCAATGTGTCTGAAGATGTGATGTGTCATTGAGGATTTAGAGACCTCATTTAGATTCTGGAATCTTGACTTCCTTTAGAAGGAGGTAGAGAATCCTGCTTTCTTTCAAAATATCATGGTGAGATGTCTCTTCTTAAAGGATAAAAACACTCATTCAGAATGTTGTAAACACTGACTATAGTTCTTTCCTTTACCTAAGAGATACGGATCTGTAGTTGCAGCCTCTTGTGAGAGTATTCTAATCATTAAATAATGGGCTCTCAAGCCTTTCTGTTCAAGTTTCACTTTCTTTAAGAAAGAAGAGGCAAAAAATACCTGATTTAATAGTTGAGAAATTTACACTTGAATAGAGAAACCTCAGTTTTGCTTCCTACTTTAATGACTGTTAATAGATAGGATTCTCAGGTACATGTATATCACACTTTTTCACATATAGTAACCAGAATCTTGCACCATCTGCTTTTGATTTTCTGTCTCCTTCCAGTGGTCAGTACTAGTGCAATTAACTAAAGCTCCTTTTTATATCTTTCAGTTTCAACTCACCACATGGCTATGCTCCTGTTCATGAAATGAGTGAAAGCTTCTAGACATTTCATGATAGGCAATGGAGAAGCAGAAAATGACTGACATTTGAGCCAGGATATCCTGCTCACATCCCTGATGAGTGGTTGCAGAGAGTGATTTCAAACATCAGCTTGACTGAAAGTTGATATATACTCATGAAAAAGGCTCAACAGCAGCAACTCAAATGCCATTACCACAGTCTTACTGTGCTGATATACAGAAAGTGACAATGCAGCTTGTATAAAAAGAAATACCAGATGTTTTTGCAATTTGCCCTCCTTTCCTTCTACATTTGTTTTTCTTCTGCTGCTTATAGTTTTGAATTAGAAGTCACATTCTCCACTGGTTCTCCAATGCCAGTGCGCATTAATTTCTGTATGTCTGAACACCGTGTTTCTTACTGGGACGATGTTGATTTCATGTTTTAGAAGTCCAGATGCTTGCAATTTTCCAGACATTTGCAAATTTCTTGAAGTCTATCACAATATCAAATGCCTTAGATTGTGAAAACATATTGTCTCCTCAGTCATTTTTGTGAATATAACAAATCAAGCAATACGTAGGGCAAAAGGTCTAGATCCTGGGAGCACTCAGGCATGGGATTAGAGACTGAGTTACTCATCAATTTTAAGAGTGAGGCAATTTTGAATATTCAGGATTTTTGTTACTTCAGAAATCTTCACGTAAAAATATGAACTCTGAAATATATTTTCCAAAAGAGTTAGGAGAGTGTCCAAAAAGGGTTAAAATAATGAAAATCCAGAGACAAGAGAAATGGAACCTTCAGTCTAGCCTGTGTTCTCTGGGGTCTTCTATCTTTACATGGAGCAATGCCTAAGTTTATTTTCAACTTTAGAAGGTGTTAATATTTTAATCTAATTTCCATTACATTTTCTTATCTATCTTTAGAAATTTCATTTAAAGCTTTTCTTCTCCTACCAAGTATAGAATAATGATCACACCATTTAGAAGTTAAAAAGTAATTGACTAGTTCCATTTTTTTCTTATCTTTCTATTTAAACCATTCTCTATAGTATTTAGGTAGGAAGTGTGTGGCCAGTCTTCGCGAACGAAGATCTGGGAAAGGTCTTTTTTACCTTTCAAGCCTGCGCAGTGGATTTTTTAGGTGAGACACAGCCTGTGCTGAACTGAGCCCACCCTTTAATCCTAAGGTTCATCTGCCGGGCCAAG
>JAWWLV010000088.1:96622330-96642821 GCA_035041135.1 Platyrinchus mystaceus | reverse complement strand
GCAGGACCGGGAATCGAACCTGCGACCTTGGCGCTGAGAGCGCAGCGTCTTAACCGCTAGGCCACCAGGGGTCCCCTTAGGTAGGAAGTATACAGTGACTTAATATGCTTTATTTTAGTCATCTCTCTTTTTAGCTAATTTATCAAAAAATTAGCAGTTGAGAAGCTCTAGTGAACTTTCCATCTTTATCAGTTTCAGTAAGTATAGTTTCAGCAGGCTCTAGACCTTGGATAACTGCTGATTACTAGAATAATATTAAGTCTTACAAAGCTACAGTGGATCCCATCTACTTGTCCATGTGCACCTCTAAAATTTAAAAATAAATTAGCTTCCAATTTCATTTCCAGGTCCTGGTCTCCAGGCCATTTTACACCTCAGGTGTCTGAGTCTGTGCACAGACTCTTTCTTTGGAGTTCCACTCGATGTAGGAGTAGTTCTGGGAAGAGTTTTGTTTATGGAGAAATCCTGACAGGTATTGTAAACATGATCCCACAATGTATGACAGCCTACATATGAAGTTATCTTTTAGAACCTTAGCCTATGTGGTGTCTTTCATGCCATGCACCTTCATGCCTTACATCAGGAAAAGTATGTAAATTCATAAGCTTCAAGGGTTTAAAATGTTAGCCTTGCATTATTTCAGACATTCTGAATCGGACAAAAAACCCAAAACCAAACAGAACCAAAATAAATAAGCAAACAAACCAAAACCACAAAACCAAACTAAAACATCTCTTATAGAAACAAGAACATCACACGTAAATCCAGCCTACAAGCTATGCAATGAGAACATAGCAGCCTCCCCCAGGTAGATGCAGTTGTCAGCTGAGGAATGAGGACATGAGTTGCTTTGTACCACTGAGTCTTGAAGACCAGGAAACTCTCTCTGGGGTGATATTTTAGCAGGAGTAATGTAACTTGCTAT
This sequence comes from Platyrinchus mystaceus, assembly GCA_035041135.1. Classification (NCBI taxonomy): domain Eukaryota; kingdom Metazoa; phylum Chordata; class Aves; order Passeriformes; family Tyrannidae; genus Platyrinchus; species Platyrinchus mystaceus. Next base: position 96,641,896 of record JAWWLV010000088.1, on the reverse strand, counting down.
TCCTAGACATGTTCCTATTCCTAGCAGAATTGGAATGACCCCTTATAAAAAACAGGATTATATTCTACAAAATTATTTTCTTTAATTATTTTCATTAAATTACATGGTAGCAATAAAGTGGGCTATTTTTTGTTTGTTTTTTGTTTCAGGTTTCGGGGTTTTTTTTAGGATTCAGATGAAAATAAAGCATAAGATAATGAAAATAATCAGTATTTCAGTCAGCCTTCATTCTATTTCTTTCCTTTTGGGAAGGAAAGTACATTTCAATGACAACATTATGTTTTCATGTATGTGTGAGTGTTCTCATATTTGTAGGTTCTGTGTTTGTTTGTTTGTGGTTGTTGGTTTGTTTTGTTTTGTTTGGTTTTTTTTTGCCAGACCTGAAAGGCAATAGAAATGGCATATTAGAAATAAAGAAAAATATATCCATGCTGAATTGCATATAGGCAGGAGAAAAGCTTATAAGAGTGAGTTATCACATATAATCAGGAGATATTTGTGTCTGAAGTCACCTTATGTTTCTTTTTTCCTTAAAAATTATTGTCAGGGGCTATTTGCTAACAAACATGCCTTTATTTATCCACACCAAAGCTGCAGAAACAACAAAACCAACAACAAATCTTTTGACTAATACCTTGAAATTGAGAACTTTGAAGAAGATTATTTTAATTGAAATTTTTATCCCATTTTATTCTCTAAATGTCCTTAAAATTCTTTTCTCCTTAGGTCTATAAAGAGAAGTTCACTTAAGAAATTTTGGTTAGTTGGTTATGCTGAGTAGATGAGACTCATCTTTCAGTTTTTCCTTTTTTTTTTTTTTTAGGAAAAGAAGAATACTCATTCAGTGTATAGATCACTTGCTGTGGTTTATTCAGACCTTAGCTTGCTTGCTAGGGCTGCCAGCAATTTTATCTGTCAGCAAATGTATACATATCGCTGTAATGTATTTGCTGTATTAAAATTTCTATAAGAAATCAGCTGTAATACCCCATTTGGTGTTTTCAGTCTACTTTGTTATTGTATCTGTCTAAACTTGAACTGTGGATTAAAATCTAAAAGAGAAAAAATAAGTGTTGAAAATGATCACATCTAATGCCTAGGCATTTTTTTTTCCTGAAAATAAGGCAATTAAACACTTTTCTTCGCTCTATTCTTTTATTCTCTTCATTCTGTTAATGGGTTTAGGTCAAAAATCTCAATATGATGTGTGAATGCTCATATTTTTTAACAATGCAGTAGCTTTTTTCTTTTCTCCCTCCAGCATTAGAAGCCTCTTTCATAGAAAGTTCTGAAAATTCTTTCCAAGTATATTTAATTACTTTCAAGAAAGTCACATGCACGCCTTTCTTATTTAATGGATAATTTCCCTCCAGGCATTAAAGTATTTACTTTTTCCACTCACCCAAAGTGAGGTGAGGAACCAAAAAAGCAGAATCCAAACAAACAAACAAAAAACCCCCACCAGGCAGAAATACATTAGGTCAAATGGAAGAACAATAGTTCTCGAGAGATGTTTCATTGGCATTTACTCTTGAAGTGAGGGTTGAAAATTTTAAGGGGAAAGAATCCCTAAGTCAGTCTATTCATTAGGGAAATGTGTTTCTATTCTTATAGACATATGTTCAAAATTCCCAACTAAAAAAGAAAAAAGAAAAAAAACCCAACTTATTCTAACTCTACGTGATTCTTCAGAAATGTGCTGCTGATGCTTTAGGCCTTATATGCTCAGTATTTTAAAACCTATTTGCAAATCCAGCCTCCTGGCATTTGTTCAGACCATGTTAATTATGTCTATTGACATTTAGATAAGAGATTAGGAAAGCAAAATTCTACACTGCTCTTTGTGCACCACCTTTTATTTTTAACTGATTCCTTGAGCATTATTGAAGAGGACAGTCTGTCACAGATTTGTACTGTTCAGTAAGTAATGTATCTCAGCTTCACATTCTTTGCTGAAATATAAATAATACATCAAAAAAGCATTTTTTTTTGTTGCCATTTAGACTTTTGATCCTTCCTAGTCAAAGACTAATACTAAAGAACATTTCACTTGGCTGTGTTAATAAGATTAAAATAAAAAAGAGAGAATACATAAGAAAATTGGGGGGGGGAGGGGAAGAATTGGAAAACAGAAAACTTGAAAAACAATACTTCTACTGGCATATTGAGCACAGTTCAAAATAACCAGCTGATCCTCCCAACTGCCAGATGGGTCCAACCAACCAGCTGCATTTCAATTATCAGATGGCAGTTCTTATGGAACCTAGTAAGTACGAAAGAAATCTTTGCTTGTTTCCCCTTCCTTATTTTCTCTGAGCATAAGCTACACCCAAATTAAGTTTGAAAAATGCTTCATTGGACAAAACTGTAAGTTTGAGCAGTAAGATGTTATCAATCTTTTAAGATTATTCATATTTATACATACATGTATATTTTAATATATATAATATATATAATTTTAATATATATATATAAAATATATATGATATTCATTTGTCTTCCCCTTCTCTTTCCCCAAATTCACAAAAGCTTCATCAGACCTTTAGTGGTGCTTTGTAGGATGAAAGGGTCTGTTCATGAGCCATCATTAAAGAAACATTCCTACCTGGAACATTCTAACTAAAATTTATTCAATTATTTGTGCCTGCCAGAAAGCCCCAGTTATGACAAGAAAGGGAAAATGAAATCCAGATGAAGTAAAAAGAGTAATTGGTTAAGATTCAAAAAGTGTTAAGTTCATATTTTAGGAAGTTACAATAGATAGTATAATGGAAAATCGCCGTATGTCAGCACTAATCTAATATTTCTTGGGAACCTTATAACTGTGGAATATTCATAGGCTTTTCATCCCTTGGATCTTTTTCTTCTTACAGCATGTAAGTATGATTAGAAAGAAACAGAAGTACTGAAAATCAGAGCCAGCTTCATCATGTTCCAAAGTTCTTTGGAGCAAAGAATATAGAGAAATGAGAGCGGAAAAGAAAATCTGTTCTATTTAGAAATCCAGGAAAGGACTTTGGAGGCTGTGTAGGTTTGCATAGATTCTCTTAAATTGTAGCTTTATGGTGAGGAAGTGAGGTGCGTTGTGGAGAGTGAAATGAGAAAATTCAGTGGACAGTGGTAAAGGCTAAGTAGGCCCAAAGATCTGCAGGTATAGGGTTAGCACATTTTATGCAAGAAATAATCCAACCCAATCTAAGTTTATTTTTGTAATCTGTAGTATATGTCATAATTGTATATGTACTAAATCTTATACCAAATTATACTGAAGGTTAATGATTAAAGATCCTTGAAAAGCACAAAAGCAACAGACAAGAAAGAAGGATTGAATATTAATATTACAACCTAAGATAAAGATTCAAGAAAATTTGGGATTTTTCTTATAGAATGTTCTTTTGCTTTTGGAAATGCTTTTGTTTGGTTTTTTTGTTTGTTTGTTTGGGTTTTTTTTGTAAAATCATAAATTTTTGTTTTTAAAGGAAAGACAAAATTTTAATATTTTCATTCAAGCTCAACCTGACAATGAATATGTCATTGAACAAAGGACTAAAGATGCTCAATTATTGTTTCATTGTTGCAGTACTTCTGTAGTTGAATTTAAAACCAAGTATTTCTCCTTGCTTATTGGACTCCATCAGGTGAGAATGGAATTCTTTTTAAGAGATGGAAAAATCAATCAGTAAAAAAACCTTGAGAATATTTTGGCAGAACACACTGAAAAGAAAATATTAATAAAAATTAGGTAAAATGAAAAACCCATCAGGATTAGGGATGTCCTTTTCTGCTGTTAAACAAATTGAAATTCAGCATAGCAATATATGTGTGGTGATATGTGGCATCCATGACTCATATCTGATTATGAGTTTAAATATCAGCACAATTTCTGAGTGCTTTTCTTCTTTTTTCTGTTCCCAGATTCCCGTTGACTAGGAGGTAGTTTTCAAAGAACCTACAGGACACAACTTCCAGAAAATGGTCCAGTTCCAGACCCCTAAAGCCTCCTTGTTCTGCATAGGAAAAGTCTCAAATTACTCTGCAAAAGCCAGTCATTTATGTTAAGAAACCTAATTATATCTAATTTGCTTTTCCTCTCAAAAACAACTATTTGGCAATGAGGTAATAATATATTCTTTAATAATGTAAATTTTGACAAAGAATGAAAAAAATAGTTTTGATCAACATTTCCTATGTATAATTCTCACACAAATTATTCTCAAAGTACAAATAGTTTGCCTTTGCACTGCCTTTTTTACCTAAGAATAAAATTAAACCAAAATGTTTTGTGTGGAAATTCGAGAAGAAATACAACTGGAAAATTATCTCAGACAATACAAAAAGGTGCTCCAGCAGACCTGACCTGGAAGAAACGTAATAATATTGTATTTTTCTCATACTCAGAACAAAGCTTGAAGAACCGGAAAACTCTCTTATGAAATGTGCCCAGTGGCGAAAAGGTCAGTGTTTCCTTCCAATTGAATCAGAAACTCTCACTTAACATTTTTAGCAAAAAATACTCAATGCAGCATATTCTTCATTCTGTAAGTATACACTGTAAGGAAAAGTGTGTTGTTAACTAACGTAAAGCCATGTGTAATTGTCTTGAACACTTTTTTATGAGGGTGACCATCCCACTTTCTGGGAGTACTGTACAAAACTACATAGAGGAGTCACCACTTAGGTCCAATTAAATCTTAGCAGAAGATGAGTTTATTAAAAGAAAAGGAATCTTTCCTCAGTGCTAGTAATACAAAAAGGACAGTACTACTAGCATGATAAATACACATTTTTAAAACAGCAAACAACAAGACAACAGCAACAAAAACAAAAAAGGATTGAGGAAAAGAAAGAAATACTAATGTACTGTTTCAAAAATGTCTTACCCTCAGAGTCTTGAAAAAATTGTTTTTCAGCAGTGACATTTCATAGTATGTTGTCTTGTGGCTAATTATGCCATTCATTTAGCCTGAGACAATAAACCTTTTTCTGTAAAATGTTTAGATTCCCATGAGAATTCTGAACTCTGGAAATGCCTTGGCATTACTTTGTTAAGCTTTAACAAAATAAATGAAAAAAAAAAAAGTTCTCTTTCTTATTGTTTCATATCTCTCCTCATTCCCATGCATTTATACTTGTTCTAATCATAAAGTTATTTAAAAATATTTGTCTTCAACTAATGATCATTATAGCCACAGTTTAATAGACATCTGTTTCTGCACCATGGTACATTTTAAGTGAATTAGTTTTGCTTAAAACTGACTTTTTTTTTTTTTTTATAATAGTACCCAGTTCAAGGCTAATAAGCAAAATACTCAATGTTCCTTTTTTGTTATGCGTCATGAGCAAGGTATAGCAGGGAGAATTACACCTCAGGCCTCACAGTCAGTGGTTGCCCACAGTACTGTAATGTCCACAAAGCAGAAATTGCCATCATTTTCTCATTCTCATAGCACCGTTTTTCTGATAATATGACCTAGGACAGTGATCCAATACTGGCTATTACATTCATCATTTCCAGAAGCAAAAAATCACAGAATGGGTCAGGTTGGAAGGGACCACGGTGGGTCATCTGATCCAACCTCCCTGCTCAAGCAGGGTCATCCCAGAGGATGTGTCAGAGAATGAAACTACCAGATGGTTCTTGAATATCTCCAGTGAGGGAGACTCCACAACCTCTCTGGGCTCTGTTCCAGTGCTCGGTCACCCACACAGTAAAGTTCTTCCTCATGTTCAGATGGAACTTCCTGTGCATCAGTTTCTGCCCGTTGCCTCTTGTCCTATTGCTCGGCACCACCAAGAAGAGCCTGGCTCCATCTTCCTGGCAACCCTCCTTTAGATACTTATATGTATACTTATATAGGTTCTGATGTATATAGGTATATAGGATATATATATATATGTATACACCTATATATATAGGTTCTGGATTCTTCATTTCCAAGTTCTGGTAAAACATAGTGAAAGCAAAGTGTGGCTAGAGTTACCAAATCAAGATAAGTGATTCCTTTTATGGGTTTGAAAAATGTTGGGGATAAAAAAATAAAAAATTTATTTTCTCCAACATCTACTGTATGAAAAAACAGTATACCTGAGCAGAAACAAGCAATAATGGATTTTAAAAATGGACAGCTAAAGCATTATATATTCAGCAACAGCCAATACAGCCAGACTTTCCATGGGAATCTTGACTATAACCAAAAGCACATTCTGAAAGTTCTGAGTCCTATTTCACTAAAAAAATTCAGAAGGTTAGTTGAATAAAATATGAATAATTTAATACAATGCAACACTTGATATCTGACCTGTTTTATATATGATTAAAAGTGGTACTGAAACAAGTGGCAGTGATAGTTTCTTTTCTAGGAACAAGTGTGGCTCAAATTCTTTTGAAAATGATAATTTGCAAAAAACAGTTTTCTTCTTTAAATAATGGAAGGGAACAGAAATTGAATTTAAAATTATCTGCTACTGCTAATCTAAATTTCTTGAAAATCAACTGTTATATATACATATTCAGTCTACTTCAAGCAATGTTCAGTGCGTCTCATTTTGGTAACAAGGTCTCTTTCATAACAGGGTTTCTTTTTCAAAAGACTTGGTTTTCCAGCTCTAATATTACAAAATGAATCTGATTCAGTGAATACTTGAATATGATTCAGTGAAATCTGAAGAGTGTTGGAGCCAAGAAATTACAAGAATAAAGTCTGCAGAAAGTGTGTTGTGTATTTGCACTTGAAAATAAATATGCTACTAAAGTACTAGTGTTACATGTTACTATGTATTTACACACACATTTGAAATGTCATACATGTATTTGAAAAGTCAAAACAAAAATGAAATTAAAAATAAAAATAGTGATCTTTTTCACAGTAGTAGCATTTAAATACTAATTAAGAATAACAGGGACCACATATCAGTAAGACATTAAATACAGAATTTGGAGAATGCATTGAAAAAAATTAGTTATGTTTACTACCCATTTTGCTTAACACTTTTAAGGGTATGATGACTATTAAAGGTCAAAGACACCATCAGGAATCTCTGATTCATGAATTATTTGTGGAAATTCCCATTTCAGGACAAAAATGGGAACATAAACACTTACTCAAGCCAGAAAAATGGGCAAGATTTATACTTAACTGGAAATTATTCTTGAGAGGAAAATTGTTGTCATGGCTAAAGAATATTGGATCTCAAATTTCTGTTTTCTGATTCCAAAGTGTTTGGGTTATAGAGTCATCTGGAAACTGAATTTCCATTCCATAATTGTAACAGAATGTTAAACAACAATAACATACAGCTATAAAACTAGTTCTCATTCAGCTACATTCAGAAACTTTATATGTGAGTTTGAAGTAGGAAATTACTCCAAAGCAAAACAAATTACTATAACCAAGATTATTTATAAACTCAAAGTCCTATACTGTTTGGAAACAGTGGTGTAGGATCACCACTTACAGCAATAAAAAGATTTCTGTTTCACTCAGCAGCTACTGGGCACTTCCAGCGTTGAGACAGACTATCTGTGCAACTGCCTTTGAGGTAGGTTTTCAGGCTTAACTGGGCTTCTACTCAAACCAATTTATTTTCTTCAGCTGTGCTGCCAGTTTTCCTGCGTTTTAGAAAGCCACTGTTGACATCATTCAGACATTTTACTTTTTTCATAAACAGAAGCAGGGAAATATGTTTATGGAATTTGACATAAGCAAATAAATTTTGGAAATGCTGACAGAGACTACAAAATATAACAGCTACCCTCCTACATAAAATGATTATAGCAAACACACTTTTTATCCAAAAGGGAAAAATAAGTATGTGATTTTTCTGAATTAAGAATGTCTATGCTATTTTATGGAATTATTTAACTTGGTAAATAAATATAGAATTAAAATGTGATAAGATATAGCAATAATAGTATGATTCTAAAGTAGTGAGGTAAAATTGACTAAATGACTTCAGGAAGAAATATGCCTTAACTAATGTGGTTAAAAGATTTTTATGAAAAAATATATTAATATATTAATTAGGTAAAAATAAAGCTTAGACCAATCAACCATGCAAAATTAAAATCTAAAATATTTTATAAACATAATACATTTAATAAAACATTGCATAAATAAAACACATATATAGAAAACTATGTATTTGTAACTATTAAATACATAATAGTTTGTTTCCTAAATAACCTTTCTCTATATGTGCTTAAAATAGAGATACCACTGTCAGCAGATTTCACATAAAAAACTTCAGTCTTAGAGGAACTTATTAACTGAAACATTTTTCATACATAAGAAAGCATATAATAAAACAAAAACAAATCTTCTTCACTGCCTATATCCAGAGCTCCCACACTTCATCAGTGCAAGCTGCTGCACCTCCAGTTAGGATGCCTAGGGACATAAATTTTCTGCCCATGCTTTTACAAACATAAACCTGATTATTATAGCAATCCCAACTGAGAAAAGCTTTTTTAGTGTTTCTAAACAGAAGTACCCTCAAATTTTGCAAAATGGAGGTGACAACTAGGACTGAGGCCTCTATGAGGTCCTGTACCTGTCAGTAGAGACCTCTTCCTGCATGAGCTGCCAGTTTGTCTCAAGGGGGTGCAGGTCTTCTCTACACATACAATGACAAGGGAAAAATGAAAATGTTTGCACCTTTCAAGCCATCTGAGTAATAGTGAAAGGGAAACAACCGTCTAGAAACTTAATAAATAGTCTGGATAATGGAGATGATGCAAGGTTTCTGTTAAGGCTAATTTATACAGTGATTTTATGCCGATGTCCTTGAATTTGACAGGACTTGAATTTTTAAAAAAAGTTTAAATGGAAAACTCTTTTGATTTGGGTTTTTTTGTTTGTTTTGCGGGTTTTTTCCCTCATATTAAGGCCAAGATGGCAAATCAACAAAGAAAATTATATATATTTCTTTCCCAATTCTTCATAATTTGTTTTTCTAGCAGCATGAGTGGAGGACTGACCTCTAAAACAACTTCTCCCTGTGTCCACTTGACGGTTAGGGTACCTGTTCTCTCAGAGCAAGCCATCCTACACCAGCTTTAGTGAGCTTCACATGATGGAACTGCTCTAATCACTGGGGTCCTCAACTGCAAGGAAACAGGAAAATTAGACATTTTTGAAAAATACTTTTATTTTGGTATTTACCTTTGGAAGCATGCTATTATGAAAAGTTTCTGAGAGAGACACCGGGATTTTGATATGTGCATCCATACACTAAACAAATAATAACACCACTGGTGAATATATATTTCACTACAAATTACTTAATGTTATTTTATTTCTCTCTGTAATTTAATTAATCTGTGGTAATATCTGTAGCTAATTGCTGGTTTTAATGATTTCTTATTTAATTAATACTGTCTTTGCCTAGACTAATTCTATTTTCTTCCCTTGGGAAGCATATTGTATCAGGAATATTATATAAAGTATGGAACTTTTTACAACACAGTAGATTTATTAGGTAGCTTTTGAGAACTTTATTCTATGTTGTTCTGTGTTTTGGGTTTTTTTTTTACCCTCTTAAAAGACAAAGGTAAGTTGTCAGTCACAGAATGATGGAATGCTGTTAATAGTGTGTTTAGAACAGAATAGCAGCTTTGTACTGACTGTGGTACCTGGCAGATGGGCCAGACAGAGCCCTGTCCATCCCACTGCAGTGTCTCTTGACAGCAGCCGGTAGAAGCAAATGCTTAAAAAAATAGCATTATAAGCAGAGAACAGAGAGGATAATCCTTTTCTTAGTATAGCTTTCTTTACTCCAGCAATACCCAGTAATTTCCTGAGCTTGCAGCTGAATTCAGACTGTTGTAATTAATAGTTATCAAAGTATATACAGTTCCTATGTTTGCATAATGCATTTTTAACCTCTGTAAGTCTGTGCAGACTCAGCTAAGTATATGGAAGTATATGGGAAGACAGAGATTTGTTCTCTGCTTTTCACCTTTGTTTCTAGATGCTGTATGCTTGCTTGAAAACATCTGCAATGGATTTCTAGAAGAGCTATCACAGGTTTATATCATATAATTTAAGAATTTATGCATATAAATAATTTTTAAAAGGCTATATTTAGTAAAAAGTTCAAGTATAGTGTGTAGATTGCCAAAATTGTGTCTCAGATTTGTTGCAACACAAGGTAACAAGGTGTATATGTAATAAAAAAAATTAACATTTTGCAAGAAATAGCCATCTATTGTCGAAGTTCATGTTTTATTAACCTTAAAACTTAAATTTAAAGTTTCAGATCAGTGAGCTAACTTCATTGATGCAGGTAAGCAAGAATTTCCACTATGATGTTTGCTCTTCGTGCCAGACAAACTTATATATGTAGCCACTAAAGAACAACTCCCATTCTTTGTTTTCCACTTCCCTATTATAGCTGTGGCTTTTTCTCATTTAAAAGTTTAAATGGGAGTTATCAGAGAGAGAAAGGTAATAATTTAGGAGTTAGGCACACTCAAATCAGTTAGGGCACTGATGGCAGAGAGTTTGGAATGAGATCAGTGCTAACTTTTTTGTTTCTTTTATTCCTTAGGATTTCCTAAAGCTCCTTCTATGGTTTTAGGTCTGGAGGATGTTTCTGTCAGTTCAAAGATAATATCTTATGAAAATATATTTTATTTTTATGAGGCATGAGATTACCATGCTGTTTGAAGACAGATTTTAGACTATAGCAAGTGGTATTTGAATGCATTGTGCCAGTGGCATTTGAGGTGTTCAGTTCACTGGATTTTATGTTCTTTTTATATGAAAAAGTTATTTTATCTTCAGTTCAAAGTGGATTTTTCTTTTTCTGATTGTTTTTGTTGCCTTTGAAATATTCTGTGACATGGATAGCAATATTACAGTCAGAACTGTCTGGGATTTTGTTGATGCCTGCCACATATTAGCCTATTCTTGAAGCATTTTAAAATCCTTAGAAGACTCACAGTTTGCTAATAGTTTCCAACAAACATTACAAAGTATTAAAATTTTGTTTTAATTTTTTTTTATGAACCTAAACCAGTAATTTAAAAATAAAATATGTTTTCCAGTAATACCCTTTGTTAACTGGATTTAGCAAGAAAAACTACTAAGAAACTTTGAGTCAAAGCTGTATTTCATCACCATTGCCAAAAGCATTGTGAAATTTTATTTTTTTATTCAGTACTCTTATTGGAGAAGAATTCACAGACAGTAGTGGCTTTTCAGTTCGATTTTGATAGATGAACCTTTTAAAATAGGAGCACATTTAGAAAAGCATTTACTTGTTTTTAATTCCCTCTTTTCCCTATCATGGAACAGCAAAAATTACAGGAATCAGAACCAAAATCTCAAATTGGTACCATCAGTTTAATTATTTCTGATATTTTATAGTCATGGCAGTAGTCAATTGTTTTCATGTTGGCCAAAAGCTGTACATTAATATCCCAGCAGAAGTGTTTTGTATTTCAGCTGACCTATGTTTCACATATCTTCTCAGCATTGTTAAATTTTACTTTTTTCTAATATAGCCAATCTATTAAAAAAAAAAAAAAAAAGAAATTTTGGTAAATAAATATCCTCTCACACCATCAGTCAAGTCCAAAGTACCCCATGTCCTCTGCTCTTGAGAGCATTAAGTGCCTGGTGTAATGCTAATTACTAAATTACCTTGGTATCACACTACAACAGTGGTAAACAACCTTGTAGCCTCAGGGATAATTGTGTCTACTATATTATTTGGCATACTGGCCTAGTTTCTCTTAGGAAAAAATAGACATTAATTTACAATACTGAAAAAAAGAATCAGTGCAAATCCAACCCAGGATTTTATGGAGATCTTGCAACATCCATAGCAGAAGGTACAGAGAAATATACTTTATGTTACACAAAAAAAATGTATTGATTGGATATTTAACAGGAACTCTGTAACTGGAACTATTTGCTGATGAAGACAAGTTTGGGCTGGCCTAAGCAGAGGGGGATGGAATGGAGCTAATTATGGTGGAATCTGTGCTAAGGTGAGTCACTGTCTCTTCACCATGTACTAGTTACTGGAAAGCAGACGTGAAGGAAAAGTTGAAGAAGAAGCATAAAAATATGATCTGTAGATCACCCAAGCATCTGACATTTTGCCCTCTGAGACACAAAGCAGGTACCTTGTACCAGTTGAAGTGAACAGGAAGAGTTGATGCTATGTTTTCTCCTGAAAAAGCTGGCAGCCCATGGCTTGGACAGGGGCACTCTGTGCTGGGTTAAGAACTGGCTGGAGGGCCGGGCCCAGAGAGTGGTGGTGAACGGTGCTGTTTCCAGTTGGCAGCCGGTCACTAGTGATGTCCCAAGGGATCAGTGTTGGGTCCAGTTCTTTTTAATATTTTATTGATGATTTAGATGAGGGGATTGAGTCCACCATTAGCAAATTTGCAGATGACACTAAGTTGGGTGGCAGTGTCGATCAGCTGGAAGGCAGAAAGGCTCTGCAGAGGGACCTGGACAGACTGGAGAGTTGAGGTGATTCCAACGGGATGAGGTTCAACAGGGCCAAGTGCCGGGTCCTGCACTTTGGCCACAACAATCCCATGCAGAGCTACAGGCTGGGCACAGAGTGGCTGGAGAACAGCCAGGCTGAAAGGGACCTTGGAGTTTCGATGGACAGGAAGCTGAACATGAACCAGCAGTGTGCCCAGGTGGCCAAGAAAGCCAATGGTAACCTGGTGTGACAAACAGGTCCAGGGAAGTGACTCTTCCCCTGTACTCAGCGTGGTGATGCCTCACCTGAAGTGCTGTGTCCAGTTCTGGGCTCCTCAGTCCAGGAAGAGCAACCAGGCTGGTGAAGGGACTTGAACACAAGTCCTGTGAGGAGAGGCTGAGGGAGCTGGGATTGTTTAGCCTGGAGAAGAGAAGGCTCAGGGGAGACCTCATCACTCTCTACAACTCCCTGAAAGGAGGTTGTAGCCAGGTGGGGGTTGCTCTTTTCTTTCAGGCAACTATCAGTAAGACAAGAGGGCATGGTCTTAAACTGTGCCAGGTGAGGTTTAGGTTAGATGTTAGGAAGAAATTCTTTACAGAGAGGGTAATCAGATATTGGAATGGGCTGCCCAGGAAAGTGGTAGATTCTCTGTCCCTGGAGGTTTTTAAGATGAGACTGGATGTGGCACTTAGTGCCATAGTCTAGTAACCACGGTGGTAGTAGACCAACGGTTGGACTTGATGATCTCAGAGGTCCTTTCCAACCTGGCTGATTCTATGATTCTATAGGCATGTCCACCATTGTCAAGAAGAAAGTCTTATAGCTGCAACAATGGTGCCAAATCCTGTTTAGTTTGTTATCATTTCATAGTATCAGCAAACAGAGAAATGTGCCCCTAGGTTTGTTGCAACCTAAGACAACACAGGTTTTACATGGCAACCTGTGTAGTAAATTAGCCTGGAATTAGCCTTGAAAGGAAATGTTATTACAAAGACACTGAGAACTAGAAGCATAGATAAAAGGTAAGTGCAAGACACAGATTTGACCAAGGATTGAAGAGAAAATAAAAAGACCTAAAGATATTTACTCTTCTAATCAGTCATTGTATACTGAACAGACTGTATGGAGCAATGCATGCCTTTATGTAGCAAACATTTATATATAAAGTTGGGTTCAGTCCTGTCAGCTTGGTACCAGGTATCTGTGCCATCCATGCCAGATTTCTGTAGCCAGAGACAAAAAGTATCAACATAGGTAGAAGTCTCTTGGGAAGCAATTGATTCACTCACTGATAACTGCTGTGAAATAGGTGCAAGCAGGTGTAAGCAACAAAGTTATACTTTCACACAGGCTTCTCACTGTAATTGTGTTCTGCTTGATATAGACTAATGTATACAGTGTAATTACAATACCTTATTTCCCATTATTTAACATTTATTCTACATTGTTCCTTGTTGTGGAACCTTTCAGATACAGCTCAGGGAGTGCTGGAGTCACTGTCCCTCGAGATGTTTAAGGAAAGACTGGATGTGGCATTAATGCCATGGTCTAGTTGACATGGTGGTGTTCGGTCACAGGTTGGATGATCTCAGTGGCCTTTTCCAACCAAATTAATCCTGTGATTCTGTTTTGCTGACATTTACAAGTTGAGAAAGGCATTTCAAAACATTAAACCAAATCAATGTATACCAGTTATTGTGAAGGAACCCAAAAACATTTTGGGGCTTTGCATTCTCAGACTGACTTGCATTTCACTGAGACTTAGAAATGCTTATGTTGTGAATGATTCAAAAGAGTGTAAAAATTATAAACAAAGCTAATGCTTGAGAAAAACTGACTGAAATGTCTTGCATAGAATAAAAAACCAGAAATAACAACATAAACTATAAATAGCTGGATCTAAGATAAAGACAAAAAAAAAGTCAGAAAACTGCACATCGTGTCATTTATTGCTTTTTTTATACTAAGATATTTAATGCTTGATAATGGAGTGCACAAAGAATAGACAAGCATTTCTATTTCCACATCCTTTTTATTTTTGGTCTTAGTCAAAAGTCACTTCACAGATTGTAAACACACTGTTCCTAGTTTGTGAGTATGTATGAAGAAATTTGTATGGGCAGATACTTCTAGCCACTGCATTCTCTGGGCAGGAGAAGTTAAATAAGTGGTCACAGAATACATTTGGAATTACCAAAGCATTTTAAATTTCCCTGCTTTAAACATTAATCAACACTTTCTTTTCTTATATCCTATGTCTCCGTCCTAATAAGTAGAAATATGACTGAAGATTACTTCTGGGTCAGCCCAGCTAAGAAAAATTTGGGCTCTTAAATTAACAGTAGGATGAGCAGTCAAAACACTGCATACTAATATGCTATACTGGTTTTTAACATAAAAACTTTCATTTTTACAAAAGAGACTTCATGGCAGATTTCCTCAATATTCATACTGGGACTTTTTCCATACTATTTCAACTGGAACAGAAAACAGGGGCACTTTGACATTTAAACGTACAGTACCTTATGGTAATTTATTGTCACATTTGACTTATTTCCCTAAAGAGAAAAAACCCAAAGACGATTTAGCTTTCTATAGATTAGGATATATTTTCCAGGGCTCCAGATATCCATTATGTAACCGTGACAGTGGCTCAGCTGCGAAAGTTTTTCTAGAAGATGAGAATGACATGTTATGTTACTATAAGAAATGTTTTTAATAGAGCTCCCTTACAAAAATTCTGTTGAGAACTTCATAAGCATACGTCATGGTTTTGCTGGCTCTTAAAAAAATTTAAAAAAATTTAAAAATTAAAAAAGGAATTTTTCCCTTTCCGCTGCCCATTGTGTGAAAGGGATGTTGGATGTGGCTTGGGCACTTAGATAACACGATAGACCTAGCCTGTAAGACCACATTCCACGTTAATGGCCCTCAAGACCTTGTCTGTTGGGGGAGTTCGGCTGGTGCCAGAGCTGTGGGGTAAGAAGTTCTTTTTCTCTTTTTTTTTTTTTTTTTTTTTATCGCTTGTCTCCTGGGAAAGGGGAGGAGGAGTTTTTTGGCTGCTACCAGGGCAGTGAAGTTCTCAGCAGCTGCCAGTGGCGACAGGGGTCCGGGACAGCAGCAGTTTTTCGTCATAGAGGAACTGTTTTGGGAGGGCTGTTTTTTCCCTTCTCTGTTCCCGTTTTTTTCCTTCTTGGCAGCAGTTCTTGTGCGCATTGGGGGAGAAGGGGTCTGCTCTGCACGTTTCAACAAGAAGGACTGAGTTTTCCACTGGTGAAGACCTTTTTTTTATTTTGCTTTTTTTTTTTTTTTCTTTTCCTCCTCTCTCTCCCCTTTCCCGCTGTGGGGGGAAGGGGAGGAAGACCTCCATTTTTGGCTTCCCCAGCGCACCCAGGGAGACCCCACCCCTCCGCCAGGCAGCCATCAGCAGTGACCCAACAGCGTCCCCTGCTGATTGGCACAGGCTCTGCATCTCCAGTGATCCAACAGCGCCCCCTGCTGGCTGTAGTTAGAATTGCACCAAAAGGTGCAAACGGAATTGTTTACCTTTTGTTGTTTATTTGGTTATTTGTTTGTTTTGAAGGGGATTATTTTTGGGTATAGAATTATTGTTTGGTTGATTTATATGTGTTCTTTCATTGTTCTGCCAACACACATATATCCTGTTATTTTTCCTTTTTCCACATTTTTTTCTAAGTTGGAGCCTCTTAATTTTGGACTTACAATTGTTTAGAGGGAGGAGTTTGGGTCTTCCTCATAACTCATCCTCAACAAAACACTTGTGTCTCATTTAAACTGAGACAGCATAGTGTGAATAAATAAGCTATCTCAGTCTGCATCAATAGAACTAAGAAGGCCAAAACACTTCTGCTTCTTGATTTGCTTTGGCAGTCAGAGATCATTAATGATATCGATCACCGAAGTAGGTAGTGCCATAAATAAAATCTGAATTTTTCTCATTTTACTTTTTGGTAAATATGTTAGCTTTACAGAATTCCATCACTGTCACTATTATTAGGGGGAGGAGTGATTAATTGTAATGCCGATGAACAGAACCATCAATGGTATGTAGAACATAGTAAAGAAATACCTTCCTTTTCCAAGAAAAAAAAAGTGGGAATTTACACCTATACCAAAATATATATGAAATTAAAGGTCTGAAATAAATAATCACAGTAAAAGCAACAAAAGAAATACTTTGTGTATCAGCAATATTGGGTACCGTGGAAATAACTGATAACAAAGACTCAAATGTCAGACATTAGTATTCACATGAAAATCACTTCAGATTTAATTCATAACATAAAAGCCAAATTTAATTTGAGGGCTATTATCATTATCCTTTTAAAAACCGCAATAACAAAACACAAAGGGAAAATATAAGCATACATTCCCAAGATTCACTTACATGTTGGCATAAAGGGGTGATCCACTTGGAATGGAATCAAAACCTACTACTATGGCCTAATGATTACAAGTAGCAGCATAAAGGTTTCCTGTAGGAAAGGACGATCACTTAAATAAGCACAGTAATTGCAGTCTTTTCAGTTTCATGATAAAACTGTTTTTTAAACAGAATGGCAGACTAAAAAAAGAAAAATTCTATTGAAAAGTAGTATGGCACTACAAAGAAAGACCGTCCAGGAACAAAAGGGGAGGAACATTCCTTGATTTGTTCAACTCCTCTGCTGAGATAACATTCTTGTCCCTAACATGAGGCCTAGGAAGTCCTACAAAAATTCTACCCTGAGCCAGGTAAAATAAAAAAAATCCAGAATTGTTGGGCCATCAAATTTGCATTCATGAAGGCCTGGGAGAATACTGCCTTCAGAGAGTGTGTTGAGTAAACTGTTGTTCAAGACTGAGGGAAGAGCACACTATTTATCACATACTTGATGGCTTAACTCAAATGAAAATATGTAAAGTCATCATTAAAACTTTCTTTCAACTTGCAACTCATGGATATAAAATTTCTTTGAGGCCCGTCCACATGTCTAATAGAAAATTCTGAAACATAGCCATCCTGATTGCCCACATTGGTAAAGCAGAAAACAACGAAACAAAAAATATCAATTAGTAATCTATAGTAATCCTTCAATATAAAAAAACCCCTAAGAAGTTATATAGCTCATATTTTCTCAATACAAGTAAATAAAATACTAAAACTATAAACACAATTTTAAAAAAGACTTGCTTAAGATTTTAGTAAATAGAAAAAAAAAAGGCCAGGGTATCTTTTTTCCACTTAAATGTTATAAACCATTTGAAGATTTATTGTCATCTTGAAATAATTGCATTAGGAAATTAGTGTCTCTGAGTTTCACTCAGAGCTGTTATACTTCTCAGGAGTCTTTTCTCAGTCAATATAATAGAGAATTAAATCTGTCTAAGCAGGCAGCCTTCCACAGGATTTCTTCTGACTTCATCTTCCTCTGATTTCAAATGCAGAACAGTCAAACTCAATTGCTATTTAAAAAGATTGTTGAAAAATTGATCTAACATGGCCTGTACTGTAGTTCCTCAGCAGGTTCTCATAAAGAAAGGAATAGTAATACTTTCATCTTTTAAAAAATACAGAAAATAACGTTGAAAAAAATGGAAACTTGAAGTCAGTGTAATAAGTGGTTCAAATACTAGAATGAAAATTATGGGAAAAAATCCTACAAAGAATTAATAAATTACAAAACATCTGCAAAGAAGAAGCTGATAATAGAATTAAACCCATATACCAGAACTAATTTGATAAATATTTATTGCCATTATTATGGAGTATTTTTATCATAAATTATAAACTTCATGAGACCACTGTTCAGTTTTAAAGGGAACCCTGTAATAGACTGGCACTGATAAACAGAACAGTGTGCTTCTTCAACAAAGGTAATGTTGAAAGTAAAAGCTTTTAAAAATTGAGACTTCCTCAATAAGCTTTTACTCATGAAAAAATTACTTATTTTAAATGTTCTTCTCTTCAATGATACAGAAAATTAACATGTTCAAAAGTGGAAACTGTATATTAGGGAGGGACATCCATATCCTTATGAAGTGTTGAATTTGAAAGAGATCAAAATAGCCCAGTAACAACAGGTAATTGTTAGAATACTATCTGATCACACATTCCATGTAAAGAATAAAGAAACAAAAAAGGAACAAGCACAAAGAAAATAACAATGCTGTGACCAGGCTTCAGATTAGTAAGTGATCATTGGTAGGGTTGACTGAGAAAAGGAATCCAAGCAATTTTGTAACATCATTACTCTTTCTCGAGCAAAGAGAAATCATATTTGGTGAATAATTAAACAGGCAACTTTTCAAGCAGGGTTCTTAATACAATTTAAGAAGCCAGAACTTTCTAAATTGAGTGTAGGGAGATATTCATCACACTTTGCTTTGTGTCTTTCACAGAGAATTTTTTCCTTTGCATCTTCCAGATAAAAAAATTGAAGAAAAAAAGTAACTATAGGAGGACACCCAGAAATTATCATAAGTGCATTGTTAAAAAACAGATAAACTCCTTAGCTGTTCCCCAAGAAATAATACACTACAATTGGTTCTAAATCAGTTACATTAAGATGAAAGGAGTTGATTGAACAATTATCAGATTATGTTGTTTAAATTTAGGATCTCTGTCATGGAAATGAGTTTCTGAATTTCCCATTTGATAGCTTGCTGGCACGTTTAAAGAGAATCCTCATTTTTTTATGTTGTTGTTATGTTTAAGAGAAGAGGAAAGAAATTAGTGGAGCTAAACTACTAAGAAAATAGTAATTTATATACCTGGAATGTTCCAAGGCAGAAGAGAATAACTCTCAGCAAAAAATTTTAGATCAGGAAAAGAAATCAGTCAGGCAGAAAGAAAGGCAGGCAGGCAGGCAGAAAGGAAGAAAGAGAGAGAGAGAGAAAGAAAGAAAAGAAAGAAGGAAAGAAAGAAGGAAAGAGAAAGAAAGATGAAAGAAAGAGAGAAAGAGAGAGAGAAAGAGAGAAAGAGAGAGAGAAAGAGAGAAAGAGAGAGAGAAAGAGAGAGAGAAAGAGAGAAAGAAAGAGAGAGAGAAAGAGAGAGAAAGAGAGAAAGAAAGGAAGAGAGGAAGGGAGGAAGGGAGGAGGGGAGGAAGGGAGGGAGGGAGG
>JAWWLV010000088.1:96606307-96622230 GCA_035041135.1 Platyrinchus mystaceus | reverse complement strand
AGGAAGGAAGGAAGGAAGGAAGGAAGGAAGGAAGGAAGGAAGGAAGGAAGGAAGAAAACACCTAGAGTTTAATCAGCTTTCAAAGAATTTTGTTGTCTTTGATCTATCCCTTTACTCCAAGCCAACCAAATTTGGTCCAAAAGTGACCACTGCTTTTTGAATTTTGGGCTGTGCCAAATCTTTTTTTTTTGGTTCCTGTGCCTAAATATTAACTTGACTTTACAAACATTAACACCAAGATAAGTTTTCTGCATTGGAGAACTATTTGACTCATTCCACACAACACAAACTGAGAAGCAGCATATAGACACTGCAAATGATTAGGAAATTTAGGCTCAGTCATGAAATTGAATTTGGATCCAAGTCCTCCACTTATTTCACCTTATGTTTTTTTTATTTTGCTTTAAATCTTGGACAAATAAAAACAAACAGAACAGGAATGTTATGCAGCAAATATCAGAATATGAGTGCAGCATTTGCTGTAAAATTAAACAGTATGACAATGTAGCGCCCTGTAACTATTAGAATGTACTTTACCACACAATCTCATTTGGAATGTAAAAGAAAAACTGCAGGACCTGAAAATATGTGTCAAAATTTTCAGTCAGAAATAGTAGGGTGATAGTAACATTCAGTGTCAACGGAAGCATCTTTTTCTCCCTATTTTTTCATGATTGAAAAAACCTAAAACCATACCAAAGAATCAATTTAATCTTATAAGGTCAAAAGTCAAATTCTTCGCTTTCTCTAGCTATCTATTAGTTCAAAGTCCTTTGAGATGTTTTTTGCCAGAATTTTATGCTTATTTTTTTCTTTTCATCCTGCACCAAGCCATTTTGTTAAAAAAATGTAACACAGGAAAGTACTTATTTCTTCCTCTTAGGTCATGGGTTTGCACCACAGTGATATAAAAACATAATTAACTTTTGTGTGCCTGCTTATCTCTTACTTATAAGTCCATCTAACCCTCAAAAATGGAATATTACACAAACTACCAATCTGCAGTACCATCCTCTGTACACTCTTTTTTGACTGTGCTGCAAACTTTGCAGTCATTAGTGGAACCTTGTCCAAACCTATTTTTTTCACTGAGGAAAAAAAACCTCTCAAAGAAAACACTACAGAGAAAATATAGAGAGAACATTCCTGTATATAACCTCCTGCCTTTCTGTGTCCAATGTACTGAAATTAAATAAAATATATAAAAAATACACACACCATAAATATAAAACCAGTATTATTTTATGCTGTACATTAATGTTTGCTATGTCAGGTTTTTAAAAATCGTTTGAAATTTTCTTTCTCATAGTTTATTAGCAACAATATTCTGATGTCATCTTTATATAAATATATTGAATTCAAGTAAAACTGAAAGTAAATTTTGTTCTTTCTTTCTAATGGTTTAAGCACATCAACTCTTCATCTTTTTTAATTTTAACTTATTTTCTAATTATAAGATATGACATAATCAAAGGAAAAAATTTACTCCTATGCAGATCTAGATGCTGATCCAGACTATGAAAAAATCATGGACTCCAACGTGCTTTCATTAAACAGTCCATTCTTTTATTGTCTTTCAATGACAAGCACTCAAATAAAACTTTTATTCAAATGGTTTCTCAGTCTCATTTCTCTCTTCTCTGATGATCAACTTGCTTATGATACCACAGTCTTATTGACACCGCATAAACTGTTCTCGCTAGATGCTCATATTAGAATCCTTCTTGGGTGGGCAGTGAATATATCAGTTCAGCAGCATCATCCTTGTCTTGGATCTTGCTAAGTACCTTGGGTAGTATCCCAAACGCGTTCTGAATTAAAGAGTTGAGTAAGTCCACACATGTCAAATAGACATGCCAGTGGGAGATGTCTGAGCATATTCACATGGGCTCAGAGCTTTTATGCTCAAATCATGAATTTCCCCTGACCTGGGGAAGGAGCACCATTTTAAATAAGGAGATTTTTTTTTTTTTTCAAATGTAAGGAATGCAATTGGATTTAGAATACAAAAAGAGTCAGAAAAGAATGGAAATGCACGAATATGTCTATTATGTCAATATCCTCTTAAATCTCTGCCAATAATATTGTTATGCCTTATTTATGCCAGGTACTTTGTTATGGGTGTCTTATATTGGAATGACACACTTTTAGGGGATTTTTTCCTGATTTTTAACACTGATCGCAAGTATTATAAAAAAAATTAGAAAATTTTAATAATTGTCCTATGTTCAACTAACACAGTAAAAAAACTATTTGGCCATCCAATAAACAGATAAGAAATTACAGTCATAAAAATAGTGGCAATATTGGTTCCAAAGTAATATTTTTCTTTTCTATGTAGGTATGTAATATCTCTCTTTTAATCTGTCTGTGCCTAATACCTGTTTATAGAGATGGATATATTAAAAGCTTAGTTATAACTCAGAATACTGAGAAGTGGCTATGACCTTTTCTCACAAGAAGCACAACTATAATTTCAACTAAAACATCTATCTCTTATGGAGGACAGAGTGCAAGTGAAGTGATTCATCCAGCTAAGTGTGACTGTAGTATTCTTAAACACTTCAGTATATAAATAAAATTTTAAGTATCTTATGTGGTAAAATTAGTTGTTAGAAGTGTATGGGGAGTAAAAGAATGACAACTTTAGGTACATAATATAACAGTTAAAAAGAAAGAGATTGAGGGTTTAAAAGTGATTTAAAAGCCTCAGAGCAAGATTTTTGTACTATCATTGCATAGCTGTTTATGAGACACAATGAAACTAATAATTAGCATATAGTGAACAAAATGGGAAGTTTATATCAATTAAAGTTTCTTAACACCATTTGAACTTGAATAAATTGAAAATATGTTAGATGAGATGTTGTGAAAGTTTCCCTTTTGTAATTTGCCCATAGGAATTCACAGTGCTAATGAAATTTTTTGGCATCTTTATCAGACTTAATGGAGGAAAAAATTCTGTGTCACATACACATAATACAATTAATGAACAATTTCTTTTTCTTTCCTGGTAGGAAGAAGATGAAAGAGGAGAAGTGAATAAAAAAGATGAAAGAAACAGAATTATTTTATTGTAAAGCAGAAAAATTACTTCATTTGAAGGACTTAGTGTCTTTCCTGACAGTATTCCATCTCCTTATATATTTTCTCTCCTAAAAACGCATCTGAGTACAGGTGCTGAAACAAAAAACACTAGTAAGACATGCTACCTCTCCAGCAGGTTTACTTCTGGAATTTTTATTCTCAAAAATCTTGGATGATAATTTAAAACAGGAAGAATTATTATTAAGAGGCAAATGACTGGGAGGATCAGTTTTTTTCTGGACTTTGCTGAGATTGAACAGGTATCTTTTTTTTCTCTCACAATGTGAGAGCAAGTCCTTCAGCCTCACATTATGGGACTATACAGTTTTGTCTCTTTTAATGCACAGAGCTTTCTAGGATGAGTGGGATATCCCTGAGAGGAGGAAAAACAATGCACTACCCCATCACAAGCAAAGCACCGCCATGTATGTACACTGCCTCTCCATCAGATCCTTAACATGTCCAGGATATTCCAGCTTTTTACATCCACATTATTTGTAAATAAATAGGGAAGGGTGTGTCATCTATTGGAGAGCTTTACAGGATCATTAAGGCACTCTGTTCATGGTCAGGAAGGCACAAATACCTTTTTTGTATCTTTAAGCAAACATAAGAGCCAAATGTATATTTTCCCTGAATGACTGAGAGCAAGAATCTGATTAAGATAACCTAATGGATTTTAGCTAACTATGATATGCATTATCTGGGGACTTACTTATATTTCAATAGTTTGAGCAAATGTTCTATGTTCTTAGACTATAAGAGTGTTTTTGTGGCTTATGTTACTGATTCTTTTCAGAGGATGATTTTATTCAAGATAATGTTATACTTTAGCAGAGAGTATTCTAAAGAATAGAACTGTTATGCTGTATTTCAATTGAATTTATACATTTCTTTGTATACCCCCCCACACACATATGCTGTAAAATACGTGGTTTGTTTCTGTAGCTGGAAAAAGACAAAAATGTAGATGGTATAGACAGCACCCAGAAATGCAGATACACAAATCTTCAAAGTTTTTATACACATTCATTTTCCTTCCAGTTCTTCTTCCTGTCAGCCATGCAGCTATACAGTCATCAAGCCTGGCACACTCACCCAACGCATTCTTGAAGTTTTCAAGTGTTTCCCATCTTTTTCAAGAGCTATTTCAAATGCAAAGAACAGTGCTTTACTATGCTTCATAAGTTTTTCTCATCTAACCAATCTCTCTTAACAAGAGTTTGAGAATATTACTTATTCTATACAACATAAATGATGAGATATTCCTTTCTCTCAACAAATTTCTTGTAGCTGAGGATTGCTGTGACACTGTGATGCTGCTATCACACAAACACACCCATATACTTAACATAACCCATCTTATGTCAACATTTCCTTATAGATCATATTTTATACAGGATTGATCATTCTTTTCTTTTAGAAAACTTGACTCAAGGATTAAAATGTAAATACTATCTCAATATTTAGAAATGTTTAATGAAACACTGAAATATGTTATCAGTAACACTGAAAATATTGGATATCTCCTGTGTACAGAGTGCAAATGGGGGTGTCTGCAGAAATGGTCCCTGTGAGGAGCCACTAGGGCTGCCCTGCCCCATGCTGGACATAGACACACTGCAGGGCACAACTAAGCCCCTCAGCCAAGATAGTATTACTTCTGTGAAAATTTGTGCAAGAAAGGGTAAAAAAATTCCTAGGAAAAATTCTGTGAGAGAAAGAAGTGAAAAAAAAAAAAAGAGAATCAGCCCTGCAGGCACCAAGGCCAGAGAAGTGTTCCAGGCACCTGTGATGAAGACCTTGGGGACACAGGCTATCTCCCTGCAGCCCAGGGAGGTTCATGCTGGACCAGATGTCTACCTGCAGCTCCTGGAGGATCCCATGCTGGAGGGAACATCCCATCTACAGGTGAATATAACTTGAAGGAAGCTGCAGCCCCAGTGAGTCCATGCAGAAGCAGGCTCCCAGCAGGAACTTCAACTCATTTGGTACTGGGTCCTGTGGAGAGGACCCACGCTGGAGCATTTCTTTAAAAGCTGCAGCCTATGGAGAGAACACATGCCAGAGCAGTTCATGAAGGACTGTATCCCATCAGAGGGATCCAATGCTGGAGCAGTTCTCAACTGCAGGGAAACAGTGTGAGGAAGAAGGAGCGACAGAGAAAAAGTGTTATGGACTGACCACAACCCTGATTCCCCATCCCCCGTGTCACTCAACAAATATGGAGAAGAGGTAGAATAGTTGAGAGGAAAGGAGTGAAGTTGAACCTGGGAAGAAAAAGGGTGAGAGTGGAGTGATGGTGGTTTTTATTTTGGTTTTGTTTCTCACCGTCCTGCTCTATTTTTAATTGGCAATAAAATAAATTAGTATTCCCCAAGCTAGGTCTCTTTTCACTGTGATGATAATTGGTGAGTGAACTATCTGTCTTTATATGAACCCGTGAGCCTTCCATCTTATTTTCTCCTTTGCCTGCTGAGGATAGGGAGTAAGAACAGCTTGTTGGAAACCTGTCAGCCATCTAAGGTTAACTAACCACAAACTGTACGTATTTAGCCTTTCTCATTAATAAAATCATTTGTCATCTTCCCAAACACTTATAAGCAATGTAATTTCTGCAGTAAATTTAACTGAACAGACAATTATGTTTGAAGAAATATTTTCTGATCATAAACAAAACTTTAAAACATAAAAAGAAAAAGTAATGGTTTAGTTTTTAAAGGCATTGATTTCTGACCTAGTAAGCAAATCAAACACCTTCAGACACCAAACCCCACTAGATTAACAGTGACAATTTTTTAGATGTAGGTAATAAAAGTTTTTTTGCTTCAAATAGCTAAATGAATGTTCATTTTATTACTCCCGCTTTCATCTTAGTGAAACCATTATGTGGCATTTCAAGAGCAGTGTCATCAGAACTAGTTGACATGATTCTTTGAAATTTTCAGAGCTAGTGCATATGATCTATTCCTATTTGGCAAAATGAGGAAATAAGATTTAAAGATTGTTCACAGTTAAATACTATTAAGTGGAGACAAATCAGAGTTTCTGCTTTAATGTCAGAGTACTCATTATTGTCTGTTACAACAGTGGATAAATGCCCCAAAGATAAAAAAATAGCACCTTTTATGCTGTTTGCCATGTCTTAAATATGCTTTATTCTTCTCAATCTAAAATGGATTGCTTGAATTGACAGTAAGTGTCAACAAATTAGTTAATGCTTGTAGTTTGCAACAGAAAAGTATGGGTGAGTAGGAAGAGTCCTCAGTAGTATTTTTCAATAGGAAAATTATGTTCTTAAGCCTGATTTTAACAGCAGTTTCAGATTATTCTTCAAGCATTATTCTTCAACAAACTGTTTCTCTGTGGAAACTTGCAATTCAGTAACAACAATAGAAAGGGTGATGCAAGCCTCTTAAACTTCATTTTCTTGATGTCTTGTTCTCTCATTATCTCCAATTAAGATCCATATACCTATGTTTTCAAAGGTGTTAGGATTTGTCTTACATGATTTTTCTTGATTTTGAAGAAAACAGAAGTTGGTAAAGTTTATTGCTTTAAAATAATTGAGATTTTTTTAAGTAGAGTCATATTCTTTTTCCCCTGGGACTCATTTTCTTCTTTACACCCTCAGTACTCCCTGTTTCAGTAACTTTCTTCTCCAGTCTTCCTGTTTTCTCTATCTGAAAAATATTTTGAAATCTATAGAACTCACGGACAATTAC
This sequence comes from Platyrinchus mystaceus, assembly GCA_035041135.1. Lineage (NCBI taxonomy): Eukaryota > Metazoa > Chordata > Aves > Passeriformes > Tyrannidae > Platyrinchus > Platyrinchus mystaceus. Next base: position 96,615,418 of record JAWWLV010000088.1, on the reverse strand, counting down.
AGAAGAGTGTATGGATCATTGTAAATATGTATGTGTGTATTCCTGATATATTTACAATGACAAAAACTTTTAAGCAAACAAGTGCATAGTGCACAGTATACTTTGTTTCAGCAGAAATATTTCTTATAAAATTGAGGTGGATCAGCATTTGATCATACTGTGGATACCCAGTTTGCGGGTTGTCACATCATCTCATACTAGCAAATGTTATTCAGAGGGAAAATGTCTATCCATATTCTCCTTCTATCATACCATTTGGCTTTTTCTCAGTTACATTGCCTAACACAAAGTTTTAGCTTCAACTTTTGAAGCTCGATATTCAAGCTGTATTTGTTTCTTTGTAAACAGTCATGAAAAGATGACTTTGGACAGTGACTACTAGAGGACTATAAAATAAAATTTGACATTTGGCATTGCTGTTTGCATATCCTATTATTATGACTAATTTCCTGTATTTTCTGTAATGAAATGTAATGACTTGCTCTGCTATTGCTTCTCATGAATCAATAACAGATGATCCAGAATTAATGCACTCTATAGTCTAGTTGAACACTTTAAACAAGAAATAGGCCTTGAGCACTTTGTGACATAATCCAAATGGTTGGACTTTAAACGTGAAATAATTAGTCTGTGAAAGCTATTTTTCTCATAATTGAGATAAGCCCATAACTACACTTCAGTCTTATTATAAAACTATGCTCAAGAGGGGAAAAAACCAGACATGGTTAAATAACATTTTGCAATATGAATTAAAAAAAAAAAAAAAAGAAAATTAAGAATTGTCATTCAGCATAGAAAATTGAACAAGCATTAAGTAAATGCCTGAATTTCAAATTAAGTGATCACCTTGTAAGGGTATGAGAATTCACCAGTGAATCCTCATTAATAGCAGGAAGGTGGAAGTGAAATTCATTAGCAAGCAGTCTCCCTCACAGTTCTTCGTGGTATAGATGTAGGTCACAGCCTAACAGTGCAGTGCAAGAAGAAACTAAAACACACTTTTGAGGTCCTCATAAATGGATTGCAAGCAAACAATGTGGAAGAAACTTGATTGACCATGCATGAATTTAGCAAAAAGTGTGGAAAAGGCAAACACTCTTTTTCATCAAAATATGTCCACTGATGGTGAAAACATGGGAATATAACTTTTAGAATAGGTGAAGGGCAAATATCACCATTTACATTGAATTTTATAATGTCTTCTACATATTTGTGTGCAAGTTGAACCCCAGTGCACTTGAGGATTTCTGTCTCCAAATGTATACTTTGGACTACTATTTTATGTTTGATTTTTCATATGATCATGATATAACCATAACTGAGGAAGAATAACTACAAAGGTGAGTGCTTGCAAAGAATATTCTCCTAACAGTTCTTTCAGAACTATTATAATGGAATTCTATAAATATTTGGGGAAGAGAGAAGAGAAAGAAAACACAATGGTCTGGCAAATCCCAACTATGTTATTCTTGTAAACAACTTGCCACTCAAGAATTTGAATGTTTTTAGTGTTTGACTCAAACTACTGTGATATTTATAGTAAATGGTTGTGTGAGTCATAAGCCTGTTTTTATGCTTCAAGTTTCAATAACAACTATTTCAAACATGAAAGTAATACCTGTCTAATGACAGAAAATGCTACACAGATTATTAACTTTCAAGTAAATATTTTGAAAAAAAAAAAAAAACAACCTCAGGAAAGTCAATACATAACAAATAGCAGTTACATTTTTAGTAGGAGACGTTTATTCAGAAATGGTCCATTTGTTCTTTCATTTGTCTAGCTCTATAAAATACTATTTCACTGTCTGTGCTCTATGTAGTAGCCAAATTTTATTAAAAGAACCTGGTCAACATGGAATCATGGAATTACTTAATTTAGAAGTGACCTTGAAGGATTGACCATCTCAGAAAAACAAAGCCAAATAGATCAAGATACTCAGGAGCTTTTCAGGTTCCTTTAATTATCTCTAAAGGTGTGGGTTTTACCACCTTTCCAAGCCCCTGCTCCACTCTCAGGTTTCACCAGCCTCAGGGATAAAACTGTTATCTCTGCTTCTCCTTGTTCAATATATGTTCCAGCCCCAGTTGTCAGAGTGGCTCTCCACTGGAGTCACTTTAGTTTGACAGTGTCTTTTCTTATATTGTGATCTCTACAGTGAGAAAGAGCACCACTCTGGATGCTGCTGACATTCAGCTTGTTTTTTACCACGACTTTCAAGTCCTGCAAAGGTCTTTGCGAGTCTTGTAGAGCTACTCTGTCTCCAGCTAGGGCCCACCCTATATGTGTGGGTATTTCAAACTGGATGCAGAAGTTTCCATCACCCTGTTGAACTTCAGGAGGCGATTTCTATCAGCCTCTTTCACCAGGGTCAAGGTAGCTGTGCAGCAGCTCTGCCCCTGCCCTGTCACTCTTTCTCAAACATCACCAGTCCATATGCCATTTGGATCCCTAACACTTTTTGAAGGTACACTCTGTCCCACCATCTGTGTCATTAGAGACACTAAATGGTATTGACCACTCATTAAGCCTCATCACTGAGTGGAGGGAGATTCCAGGAGCTGGAGGCTGACCGAATGAATAGATCTGAAGTTAGGAACTCCAATTATTTTTAAAAGCATTCTTTCTTCAGAAGTAATATATATACACCCAATTTTATATGCCAAGTAAAGTACGATGCAGGGTTGTTTGTTTGTTTTCTGCCCTATAACTCTTTCTTTGGAATTCGTAAATGTGAAAAAAAATAGCATATTACATTTAGTTTAAAATGTAGGAATTACTCCTGTAGCATGTAATGCACAAGATATTCTGCCAGAACAGCCAGAGTGATATGAGAACCCTAGGTGGGGATTCAAGTGTTTTCTACTTAATTTTTTTTCTTTATTGATGTCTCAATCCTTGTTTGGAGGAAATGTATGTTGAAATATATTGCAAGTAATTTTCATGCTGTTTGTGAATCATATTTAATAATATTTTGGAACCCAATTTAGTATGCCATATCCCAAACTCCAGCTGATGCAACTGTAATCCTGAGAGGTTCTACAAATCACTAAAGCTGATTCTGTCATTAGAATCAGCTGTGCACATCTAAATATTCAAAAAATTAGGTTCATTCCCTTCAGCTTATAGGGAAACTTTGAACTACTCTTATAACTCAGCTAGCAGTACAGATAAGTTTATTAGCACTTTTGAAAGACTTTGTTATAACCAAAATGTTTTCCATCTGTATACACACACATATTTTTTGTAGGTATATATATGACAGTTTTCTGCTCAGTCATATCTGTAGACACATTTATTGCTATTTAAAGCAGTAATTATCAATGACATTATAATTATGATGCAACAAACATTTCTGAAAAACTTAGAAAAATAATTTTAAATACAGCACACTGGTGCTGTTTGAGGTCCCAAACCAGGAGGTTTCCCTTTAGGAAATCACAAGACAGGCTTTTTGAATATAATTGTCTTGATATTACAAAAAGTATTAGGGGCTTGATATCAGGAAAAGGATTAAATAGCATTTGTCATTGGCCTATCTAATTTCTAATTGTGAAAATACGAAATTATATGATATAACAATGTTCATGATTCACCAGGTTCTAACTCTAAGACTCCACTTTCCTACAGATTTTTCCAGAGTCATGATTCATTTGGTTACCTCATAGGCAGAGAATCTTATGCATTCCTTTATTTTGATATGTGGGAACAGATCTGCCAGGTAGACTGCTGTAGGGCACAAAACTCAGACCTTTCATATGCTGAACAGCTCAAAGAGAAACAAAAATTTTTTTCTTTAAGTTTAAACCTGGATTGTTGTAACTGAAATATTTTAGACTCAACAAAAAGGCTTTTTATGATGAAACTCTTCTAAATAGAAAATCTATCAAATTTTCCTATAAGGTTTGTTCCTGCTTGGCTTTTGTGACATCACTCTTGCACCTTAGAGGCAGTACATTAGCTTTTTCTTTGCCTATTTACATTTGTGAAGTGAATTGACTGTCTTCCTCCAGTCAGTGAGAAGGCTTAATAGGCATGTTGGTTCTGTACTGATCCTATGCAAAATCTGGAAGGTTACACATATTCTTCTGATCACCAGTGGCTTGTGGTGTCATGGCAAGGCAAATATTAGAGTGTTTGAATGCTCTAGTTCAACATTTCCACATAGTAATGATTCTGCCGTATCTGTCACTATAATGATAAATCTGAAATCCACATGTTTGCAGTACAATGTTTTGAGTAATATTACAACATTTTTCAATATTTCTAAACTTGAAATTTTGGCATGTACTCCAGGATTTAACTCCTGGTTAATGCTATTTCCAAGATTTTCAATTTTGTGCACTGCAGTATATTTTAATGTGGTAGTACTTCACCTTCTTTGAATGTAGTTCAAATCTAAAATTAGGTTTCAAGTGCAAATAAAGAAGAAGAGAAATTAAAACATGAAACTAATGTTCACTAAAAGATCTTCCCACAAATCAGTACCATTGACAATTTTTGAGCAGAGTGAGAATAACAGGACTTTTGAAAGTCAGACAATCAAGTTAACTGGAAGAGGTTACCCAGGAATTTACACAGCCCTTTTCAGTCATTTGCAACCTCTAAAGCTTAGTTCTATCATAAAAAATACAGTTCACTTAGTTTACTTCAAAATCTTACACTTATTTTACACAGAGCTAAAATGCAGAGTAATTAATTTAAAATGTGTAATTTATTTGTTGACAGAGTCAGTCTTGTAAAAAGGTTCTAATTTAAACAAGCTTATAATAGTTGTAGACAAGTAAAAGCGACAATAATCTTAGTAGCTTATGTAGAATATCTCACTATGATTTTTCTGTCCACAAATATAATTACAGAAGATAATTGGGTGACTACTTTTACGGTGGAAATAGCAAAACTGATTTTTTAATACAAGTGATCAAAAACCTGAAACAACCTTGAGATTTATCATTGCTTTTTGTCAACTGAGTAGAATTGCTTTATTATAATTTCACTAATGAGTAACCATATTTATTGCAAAATAAAAAATGTTGTAGTTATATATATTTAGATTTGCAAAGAGCTATTGGTGTTACCAGGGCTTAACTTACAACTTTTCCTCTAAAAAGATTTTTTTTTCCATACATAAAATTGATGCCTCACACAGAGCACAGTGACGCTCTGTAGTGTCAAGTACAGTAAGATCTACTTTACTGTGGCTGTTGATGGTACCCAGAACACCCACTAAACTTTCTCCAGGTAGCTGTTCTCATGCCTTGTTGACTGCCTACTAAAAGTGACTGGACTGCTTGTCCTTACTTTACTGATCACATCACTCTCTGGAGAATTAATTTATTGATTCATTGATGGCCTCTTTAATAATGCAATTACCTTTCATCCTGCTTAACTGATTCACTGCTTCTGTTGATTGTCCACTTATTGATTTCATTTGCTTGGCTAATTTTTAATCCTTAAACTTTGCCTGTTTAATTTCACTCCATTACCTGTGTATTTTATTTATAATGAGTTTTACAACATCATTGAGTTTGCACCTACATGATTTTCTCACTTAATTAATTGTGTGTTTATACAATTAATTGCATGGATTATACACCCCTAATTAATTGATTACTGCTTAATCACATGATTTCCTGGCACTGAGTTGCAAAAAAATCTGGTGGCCATAGTGACATTCTGCCAATATTTGTCCATAGTAAAACGTGTCTTCTTTTTCCTCCCTACTTTTCTTCTAACACTCTACCTTTTAATGCCCCCATTGTTTTACTTTTACTTTTTCTTTGGATTACTACTCATTAGTCTTTAACACTAAGTCAGAACTTTTTATTAATTCCATGTTTTAATTAAATTTTTACTCAAATTTTGCTGCTTCTAGTTAGAAGTTAGAGCATGCTTCTGCAAGGAATCTGGATTTAATCCCAGACTATTTTATATTGTTCTAGATTAATCCTGAAAAACTAACTGAAGTAATTTAGTAAAAAAAAAACAAACCACACCACAAAACAACAACACAGAAATAGATCCACAGAACACAGGTAGGAATTCAATTATTTTTCCACACAGAACTAGCCACAGGGCTACAAAATACTGCTGTTGATTTAGTCTTATTAAATTTAAAAAGACTTAACATTGCAGAAGTGCTTCACTAAAAGTAGTTTATACCACAGTTCTTCAAAAATTTCCTGAGAAAATTAGATATAGCTTTGAATGTCTTGAGGAGAATGCAGGAGCCAGGCTCTTCAATCTCTTATGAGTGCTTTTTTTTTTTTCTTTTTTTCCCTCTCTTCTTAAAGTGTCATAACTTCAATATTTCCTACTCAATTTCAGAGCTTTTCACAGTTATGCATCTCACTTCTGGACTGAGCCTGGTCTTTGAATCCCAAAAGGATGGAATCCCTTTATGTGCAGACAGAACTCTATGTGCAGACTGCTGTAAATAGGAAATGTCTTGATAATATGGATGGATTCTGTGGATCACCCTTTCAAGTAATGTAGTGAACTCACCATAGGTACAATATTTCATGCTTTCTGAACCACTTTGCTGCAACCAAGCAGAGGTTAACAGCAACTAAGTAAACTTCTTGGGTGTCTCTGTAAAGAAAGATTTTACTGGGTTTAACTGAAGGGAAATTGAAATAGAATTGATGGACGAAAGAATAAAATTACTCCTTCAGAGAGAATACTCAGATGCAACTGTGTTTCAAATCCCCTTAAATTTCACTCAAGTTTATTTTTTTAATGCTTATGAAAGAATAAAGCTCATAATAATATTAGACAGCTAGTGGCATGTCTTCCAAGTTCCAAATTCTGCTATCAACTTAAAACTTTTGTTTCTATTTTTTTTCAAAAGTACTCTGCAAAAATATAGCTGCATCAGCTGGCAACATATTGTTTCCCCCAAACATAACATAGATAAAATAAACACTAAGCTATAACATTGTGCCAACAGGAATACACACACAGATCTTAGGTTTAGCCAAAAAGGCTGAAATATTGAATTCCATTTTGTTTCAGTCTCCATTATCTGAAAAAACATATGGTGATGTGGGCAAATACAAATAATGTCCTAATTTAACATTGAAGAAATTAGACTAGGCTAAAAAAAAAAAAAAAAGGTTAGAAACTGTCCAAATACAATTTTTGGTGTCTGGTGGGTTCTGTGAAATTTAACTTAGAGTACTTAGGGATATGAAGTGGCTGAGTTAAGCTTAAAGTCATGTACTGTTACGTTTGAGAAAATGATGAGGAGAGCTGAAGCATCAAGAAAAGCACAGATACAGTGTTTAACCTTAAAAGTGGAAAGCTGTAAATGTATATCATTAAATTTAATTTTCTTCATAGTGAAAGAAGAAATTTAGGGACATCTAGAAGGCAACAAAGAGATGTGTGAAGGACAAAACATTTCAAAGAAGCTATATTTCTATTTATAAAAATATAAAAGCCTTTGAGGGTAGGACAGTGCAATGATATAATAGATATTGTTATATCTAGTAATGTATAGTCTCCACATTAACACTTTTAAAAGTGTATCTCACATAACTGCATAAGTGTATTAGAGAGACGTGGATTATTTGAAACTAGTACTGACTAGGTATAAATTTAAAAGTAATTTTAAAATGGGTTTGTTATTTCTTTTCCCTGACCAATTTTGAGGATACAAAAGGTGGAAATTCTGGTATTCTAAATCTGATACCATTCAAAATGTCATTAAGGTTTTTAAAGACTTAGTGGTACATATATTAAATCTGTAGATGACAGTAAATCCATGTCAGTGTAGTGGCAGGTAGGACTAGTTGTCAGCGAGATATATTGGAAAAATAACATAGAAAACATAATTACAATGAAATTCATTGTCTTACACTTAATATAAAAATTTACATAAATGGAAAGATTGAGGTTGACTGATACCAGGTTTGCAGAAAACTAACTTTAGGTCATAGCAGAGTTAAGCTGAATATGGAACAACAGTACCACAATGTTTTGAGGAAAACAAACAAGATACTAGGTTATACAGAAGGCTGCTTATTTGTAAAATTTGCAGCAATCTTCAAATGTTTTTTTTCCACAAATAAAGATGTGACTTAAGTACTGTGACCAGCTTGAGGTATAAACTTTCCAAGAAGGTCCAAAATAAAATGAGGAAAATTATTATATACCTATTAGAACAGAATCAAGGAAAGCTTGTAAGACTTGAACTTTGCAAGTGTCCAGAGAGGAAATTGAGGCTCTTTGTTCTAGGTCACAAGCTGCTCCTCAACTGATGGTTCAAGGAACTATGGTCTTTTATTACAGCCAAGAAAATTCAGATTAGATTCAGAAAAAGCTGCCTAAATTATAAGGTTGGCTAAGCCCTGAATATGATTCCTTTGACAGAGTGGAAAATTCAAGTAACAACCAGATGTGGTTTTATGTCAAACAGGATAGACTATTGTCACAAGATTCCTCCTTGATCAGCTTGCTATACAAAATACCTGTATAACCCTTTTGCCATAGTACTTTTCAGTCTTGTATATGTTCATTTTTTACCATCTATGTTCCAGTTTCACAGGTTAGAAATACAGAGGAAGGCATATTTTTTTCAGTTTAATGCTAGAATATAAAAAAAAAATAAATTAAAAATCTCTGATCACAGATTCAGTTTAATGCAAGACATAGTTTTAGTCTCATTAACTCACTGAGAAAATTTTCTCCATTTTTAGATGAAAAAGGATCATTATAATTGAATTATAATGGCAAAAAATTGGAATTGTTGTTTTATCAAGGAAATACTAGTCACTCATTGATGCATTCTTCATTCTTCACTCACTTAAGTGAAATATTAAAAAGCGACTTTGCACTTCTAATGTAATTGGGATTATAAACGTGTGAGAATATCTGGAGCAGACAACCTTGTAAAATATTTACCTCCAGGCCAAAAGTTGAAGTGCTTACTTTTTCCAGCTGACAACCAAATCATCAAGATCTTTTGCAGAAATGGTCCTACAGAGAAAACCCGGGTACTAAACAAATGTTTTTTAATCTTCCAAGATCAAGCAGGATGGGCAATATATTCTGAATGCTTCACAAACCTGTCCATGTATTTTCTAGGCCTGTCTTTCCCAAGTGTACTA
>JAWWLV010000088.1:96567554-96581251 GCA_035041135.1 Platyrinchus mystaceus | reverse complement strand
GGAGAGACTAGCACAAATAGGATAATAATTTGACTTCCTACAGGTCAGTGAACTGCTCCAGGGCCAAAGCTATATACCAAATAAAATGTGGAGTATAATCTTAAATCTAAGCAAGTCACCCAGGTTTGAAACTTCTTGGCATTAAAAAATTGTACAACCAAAGCCTTGGCATTTTTTTTTCTACAAAAAATACCCCTGACACTGCAGGTGCAAAATTTTAATTAACTCCATAGGTAATTGTATTTTTTACTCTGATCTGCATTAAAAGCCTCTTGATTATTCTGCTCTCATTGTCCATGTGCAAAACTCCCATTGACAGAAACCTGAATGTTGCATAGGGAATTAGTATACGAAGTGATTCTGTGGGTGGGAATGAGGAAGTGTCCTGTAGATGTGGCAGACTCAGTTCTGGTTCTACAAAGGCTGACACAGACCTGGAGGAAAGGAGAAGCTTGGTGTTTTACAAAAAATAAGCTGATTGACTGTATTTTTTCTATACTCCTGATTTTCAATAGTGTTACTGCAATGATTTCTATTTGTTACTGACTGAGAAAATAAAAACTGGGATCATAAGCTCTCTTTATAGGGAGGACCCATCAGGAAGCATATATTATATAATATATATAATATCATATATATTATATATGATATCTATTATATATATGACATGGATATATATATTATATATAATATATATATATAAATATAATGATTTTTAAAAGAGTGGTTTTGGACATAGTATGTTAATAAGTTCTGACGGAATAGCAATAAATGCCAAACCCAGGTTGGATACCAGTGCTTTTGGTTTAATTTAATTATCTTAATCAATTAGGTTTAGCAGTCCCTAAAAGTAGACTGTGTCTACCCTCCAGAAGTGGGGTTTTAGGCATTATTACATGTGTGCAAGAGGTATCAGGAATACTCCCTAATCACAGAACTACTGATGTACCGGCTTTTGACTCTAGTGTCTCTTGGTGAGATTAATAGCTTTACTTTATACCCCACTCCCTACCACTGCAGCCAAACAAATAATAATGACCTTCTATTTTCCTCCTCTCCCTCCCTGACCACTGGCACCACTACATTGAAACAAAAAAATGAAAATCTTTTTGTCAAAAATACACTTGAGACCAAATACGAACAGACTAAGCTATTTGATTTGAAACAGACATGCGTTGATTCAGAAAGTAGATTTGCAGAGCCAACTGTAATTCAACACTGCAGAGAGACAGAAAACTCAGAGGTTGAATGGAAATAATCTGGAAATAGCTGCAGCAGAGACACATAGGTTTAGACTAATATCCCAGTCAGTTACGTAAATTTTAATCTGAAAATCCAGAGACCCAGAAATTAACCTGCAAAGATATTCATTAGCTTTCAGATAAGATTTCAGGTCAGATCTTATATTAATATCAGACATCTGAATACATCTGCATTAATTCAATTTCTTTAAATAGATATGAATAAAGTCAGTACATGCTTTATAGATGCATTGCATTTATTTCATATATCTGTATGAAGAAACACAGTGCATACTGCAGGCTAAGCCTACCTATATTTATGAAAGCTCAGATAACAATCAGAGTAAGAAAGAATCTTTCTCATAGTAAAAATACTATCTAAATAATAATGGGAAAGTATAGGAAATCAGCCTTCTCAAATTTTACCACTCTATTTTTCTACTAAATCTAGTGCATCAATCAGCCTCCTTGAGACATATGAACAACATCAAGCACAACCTCCCCCCCCAAAAAAAAAACAACACTGGATAGTATTTGATTTATTTGAGGAGGACATTAGTTACAGAGTTTCCTAACTCAACTTTAGGATTAAAAAGAATATATGTAAATGTAATATTGTAGTGGATGTCCCCTACAGGCCACCTAACCAGGCATAACAAGCAAATGAGGCTCCAGAGACGAGGGGAGAGGCTGGAAGGAAGACATACCCTTGTGGAAAAGATTCAGTTCAGGAAAGACATAGACAAACTGACCAGACATGGGCCCTGATAGGGTTCTCCCAAAAATCTGATGGGAGCTGGCTGACATTGCAAGGCAACTCCTGATAATCTTTGGTTGATCTTGACAATTGAGGAGTCAATTTTCTATTCTAGCTGTTGCAACCTGTCCACTTCCAGATACTTCACTTTAAACTAGAACTTGCTACCCATTTGCATCTCACCTTGCAATATGCATACCTGGGACACTGAAGAAACAATATAAGCTTTATGAAACAGGAAAGAAAAAAGGTGCTCAGAACTTAAAATAAAGTTCCAGTCTCCCAGCTGTCAAATCCACCAAATGAATTTGCTTATTACTGAACTCATTAGTGAACTCATTTCTAATTCATTTCTGCCACACATAGTTCATTTATTTCACTCCAATCCAAGAGCAAGGAAAATCTTCCTCTTATTATTAATATTTACATTTACTTTCTGAAAAAGTAAGCTATTCAAAAAAGGAAATACTTGAAGCAGGTGCATAAACAGTTTTCTAAGTTCTTTGATCTTCTCTTCTTGGACCAAATCATGATTTTCATACTTAAATATTCTTATGCAATTTTCAGTTTGAGATGGATCCAGATACCTCTGAAAAGCAGAATACCCTAGAATAATCCTCTACAGAAAATTTCTAGACAACTTGAAAATCCCATTTATCAGAGATCGGATTCATATCTCACCGGATTTTTTGATCAATAGGTCAAATAAACCATGTTGTCTGTGTGTGTGTTGGGGAGGAAGGGGTAGGCTTAGGCCTGGAGCCGACACGGCTGCATCCATGCAGAGCACATGGCAGGGAAAGCCATGTGGCTGGGCTGTCAATGAGGTCTGCCCGGTGGCCCACCCACACTGTGACCCCCTGGAGCCTCTAATTGGCTGTGGAACCACTCACTTCGGCTACCGGGATAGCGAGTGGCAGTGACCTGAAGGTCCCACCTAGAGGGAGTAGCCACAACAGCCAAAGTCTATAAATAGACATGCATAATATCTCCCTCCCCCTCTTGGCCTCTGCCCTCCTGACCTGTCAAGATGTGACCTCCAGAGTGGTAAATACGTCTCACTCCTCTCTTTCTCTTTTTATTCTTCCCTTAATCTCTCTTCCTCTACTCCTGTGGGCAACTTGTCTGTATTTCACTTAAGTTGAGGTGTTTCACTTAAGATTGGGTTGGTGTTTGTCTAGTAATAAGTGTAATGCTTTTGTGAAGTTGCATGTTATTTCTCTTAAACCCTTTTTGTCAAAACCCCTATTTTCCCACCAAATCAAAAGAAATCTCTTAGAGAAATATGTATAGTTTTTCTCCGGACTCAAAGCCAAAAAATCCGAAAGGCTTTGCAAGAGTTTGCGTGGGCAAAATCTCTGAAAGCCTGAAATAAAAGTGTAACACCCGGTAAAGTGTGGAGCTTCTAAACCAGGTTGTAACACCATTCACTCTCAAATAAAAGGTATTTTAGTAGCTGGACTCACAAATACATAACCTATATTGTTATGACAAAGATTATTACACTTATATAAAAAGTATATCAAAAGTATTCCACAGAAATTCACAACATACAGGAAAATCACATTAATAGTTATGATTTTAGCCACATAAATTGATAAGTACAGCCTTAAAAAAAACCCCAAAATAATTTGCAGTTGAACTGAAACTTCAGTCATAAGCCATCAAGAGTCCCATTTTTTTCTGCTTATTAAATCAGTATTTACTATTGAACTTATCTAATTGACCTCACAAGCTATTTCGGTTGCTGACTAATCTAAAATAGCATCTTTATTTCTGATTTTACCTTTGATAAATTTGACAGAAAAAAAATGTTTAAAATTTAGTTTAATGGTACTTTTGAACACAATTGAAAAGAATATTTGTCTTCTTATTAAAGAATACTTTCATTCATGGTCAGGAACAAAAATGTGGGAACTTTTAAAATTTAGAAAGCCTTTTCCTTCAGACCTTACTTCTTAAAAACCGTTACTTCTTAAAAAGTGTAAAGACTACAAGACTGGTGTAAAAAAACCCCACAAACAAAAAAGTCTTCAGGTATTATACTGCAGCCACTGATGAACTTGTGTGACAGCAATTTTTTGTTTGTCATCTCCAATGAACATTTTGATTCTCTAAACGCTCTCTGTAAAAGTCACTAATCCATCACCTAAACTGAAAATGGTCATCTTTGAAATTCATCTGTTGAATTCAAGAAGCTTATAGGAATCACATATTTTCCACATAAAATGACCCATGACGTTCTCCATTCTTGTATCTAGAAGATTTGACAGTGTCACTTTTTAAACAAGGCTGTGAAATACTTTTCTATTTCTCCGCTTGCTTGGACAGACATGCTCTGTCTTGCATGTAGGCAATCAGAAATCATACCTGTGTAAAATGTAACAGTAATCACCACTTTCTTTTAAAAGAAGAGAGTTTTTTTCTGTTCATTCGCCAGCTCCATTCAGACCTCTCCTTGATGTTCAGTTCTATTCTCCGCCTTAGAGGTGTTGAACATGTTTCTTCCCTGATATGATTCAACTATACCTAGTGTTCTGAGTTTCTATGTGCTAGGATGGCAAACGACACCTTTTTTTTTGTTATGCCATTTTGCAGGAAAGAATAGAATAATTTTTAGGCTAAACAGAACCTGTAAGCAAGACTTTAATGCAGACAGCTTACAGTGGGTAGGAAACTCCAGCTTGATTCCTATGGCAATCATCTGCAGATATCTAGTTTTCAGATCCTGTAGAAGATGTCGAGTGTATGTTTTACTGAGACTGGAAAAAGTTGTTTGTCATTAAAAAATTAAAATATAAGTAATAAAAAATTATATATATGTATACACACACACACATATACACATATATAATCTGATCTTGGTTACTTCTTGCTGCAATTAATTTCTCCCAGTGTCCCTGATATAATTTGGCAATTTCTCATTTTTATTAACAACAGTGAATGCATATCTTATTAACAAATGTGACTGTTGAAGAGGCCTTTATGGTATTGTTAGAGCAACTGAAAATTTATGGTACAGACAAGTTGTAGTCTGAAGGGTTACTGTTACTACCCTCACTATAAAGTAGTATTCTGCCCTGATTAGAAACAGTCTTTCATCTGTACTTTTCAACCAGCCTAGTTTACTACTGAAGATTGGCCAGTGACAAATGCCACTGAAGACTCTTATTAATAATAATGAAACAACAGCAAAGGCAGCTGTAAAACAACTTAGTTACACTGTGCTTTTCTACTCACCTTCCTTCCCTGTATCCAGGTATAGGCATTCTGCATCTCAAACTGTTGCAAGGATTTTTTTTTTTTCACATCTTCAGCTGTTTGTTTTCTCAAATTTCATCTCAACACTTAAAAATCTAGTACACTTTATTTTTGTCATATTTGTTATGGCCAGATTTCCATTTTTTTGATGGGATATATTCGACCTTCACGGATTTTAAACACAGCTGGGTTTCTTTTTTACTGAAGAAAATAATTTAAAGCAGATGTTTTCATATAGCTGTAGAGATTTAGATGTTCAGTTTTCTCTCACTAGACTACTACCATTCCAACAAAAAAATTCAGAGTAGTGTGGGTTTTTTAATCTGATACCTTCACTATGGACAAATATACAGCTTTTCATAAGCCAAAAAGTACCATAGAGTTGTACTCTGTCATGGAGGTCACAGTGGTGGGAAAGTTAAAAAACCCACTGCAACAAAAATCCAAGTGTGGTGAAGTAGATCATGATTCTTAACACCCTCTGAATGGCAATGAATATCTGTAAGACTTCCTTCTCACTGGTAATTCAGAATTCTCTTTCACAGCCATTTTAAAAGGAAGAAATAAGGTATTTCAGAGCCATTATGCTTTCATAATAGACTGTTAGGTAAAAGAGGGAGGAATTATGCAAAAATCTTTCTCCCTTCACTTGTCCTAGCAAGACAGACTAGTTAAGGACTGATAGAGCATTAATATGAATGTGGAGACAGCTTTTCCTTCACACAAGAAAGTGATGGGACAAAAATAGATTTTCTTAAGCAACAAGAACTTACCCTGGTTCATTTCAGCAAGCACAGTATCTCATAGGTGCCAAACTCATCATTGCAAGTGAAGTCACTGTGGGGCTATTCCAACTGCAGACAGTGCTTTATGCACATTTCCACTGTGAAGAATGAATATTGTGTTGACAGTATGGAATGGAGGGGGAGATGAGAAATAAGGCAGGCCCTAATCCCCCTTCCACTTTCATTGCCATTAATTTTGTAAGTAAGCACAGTAAATATTTTATAAGTATGCTGCATTATAAATTGTTGAATAAGAAAGGAAAAGAACAGATAAAGGTTTTTAAGTCTCTTCCTGTAGTAGACAGTACAATATCCTCTGCTTCAGGCACACTCTAAAGCAACTGCTTGGCTGAGACTGTCCAACTCCATTAAGAGCCCATGAGCTACATAGTAATAACCCCCAAGAAATTTTATTAAGACAACAAATTATCTCATCTTTGCCTAAATATTATTCTTACAGGAGCAGAGAAGAGGGAAGGAATGTTTTATTTATGACTATCTACTTGAAAAGATCAAAACAATGAAAGTGTTCATTAATATATCAAAATCCTAATTATCTTCCTTGCATAATGCCCTTTAGTAGAATTAAACTTATAACAAATGATATGGCAAATCAACAACAAGAAGAAATTGCTGAGTAGCTTATTTTAGAATTATTTAATTTCTCTCATTTCCTGCCAGTTGGTGTCTGGACAGTTGCAAAATGGATCTTTCTAGTGTATGTTCTTTATTTCTGTAAGAAATCCTTTCATTATAACGAGGCTGGCATCACCAAATTATGCAGCTTAAAACTCTTTTCCTTTTTCCTTTTCTTTTTATGTTTGGCCATTCAATTTTAAAGGGAGAAGAAAGCAGCCATAGCCCTAGTAACACTAAAATCTGCTACAACGTAAAGGTCTAAAAGGTCTTATATTTAATTTGTACAATCTAATTCAATGACTTTACAAAACCTTCTGCTATATAAAAAGAACTGTGAAGAGTCTGTGGATATTGAAATGACATAGTATGTGTGTTTGTGGTATTGCTAATTAACCTGGGGAACAAAAAGTGTGCAAACCAGTCAACAACTCATAGAAAAGAGTTGTCCAATGGCTGCATACAATGTTAGGCAGAAGATCATCATCTAGCTCTGGGTAGCTTTTTTTCTGGTTTCTGTGACTGAGCTTGTCTGCTATGTCTCGGATTTATAAATTATTCAACAAAGAGAGACTGCTTCATGCAGTTCAACAGTCTAAAACTCTCATGTTCTGCACTTGTATGTACATACATATATATTTTATGCCTCTATATGATTTTATATGCCTATAATTTGTTTAAACTTAATCTGATCCTGCATTATTTCATAGCCTAGCTAGAATAATTTGCTTTTCATTAGTTGAGATTACTTCAAACTCTGAATTGGAATATTCAGCTGCATATGATTTACATTCTAAAATTCATTTCAGTTGAAACAAAAGCAAAAAGGCAAAGGTTTTAGGTTTTATTTCGTGGTTTTTGTTTAGTTGTTTTTTCAAATGGAGGATACTATGGGACTGTTAGCAGTACAAAGGAAGGTAAATGGTTTATCAGAGTCTTGCAAAGCTATTGGAAATGGTTTCTACACAAATCTAGTAAAAAGAATTTTACTAAGCAATCACAAGTCATAAGTACAGCAACAGGAAGAAGTAGTGTCACCATCTGATTTGAGATATCACGGTGTCCTCTTCTTGCTTCCAAAGGTCTCAGGGACTGAATGTTTAAGAAGTTTTTAGTTATATCTGCCTTTTGGATATGCCTATGAACAATTTCAAAAGTTATGTCATTAGTATGGACTTTTCTCATGACCATTTCATTCTAGGACTTTTTATTGAGGAAACTTGAAGATTTTCCATCTAAAATCTTTTGAGCTCTTAGCACTTGCTCTGACCTTTAGAAGTAGAACATGAGTTACAGTTCTTCCATTAATTAAGGATTTTTATCAATTCAATTATTCCTCCATGTATTCTCTACCTATTGTACCTTTAGGGAGACCAACATTTCTTTGATCTAGAAAAAGAAAATACATCTGATATGTGATATACTTTTTATATCTTTTCCACAAAAACCCCCCAACTCTCTGCACCTAAGAATTACCTGACTAAATGAACAGATTCTTCTACCTATTCTGCTAACAAACAGTCAAGAGAATTGGAATTTAGGTGCTACATTTCCATTCTCTGATTCAGAAAAGTGATTCTACAAGTGGCAGTTAAATTTCTTTTTTCCCCCTCACTTAAAGAATGTATTCTTTAAGTGCTGTATACACCATTTAAAAAAAAAGATCATACAGCCAAAGTACAAATCATGATTCACATAAATTAACCCCAAAATGGTAGACCTACTGCAATTCAACAGGAAGCACCATACACCTATATAGAGGATTAGTTATATAAATTATATATAGACAATAATGTATAAACATAAATAATTTCACAGCCACATAGCAGAAAAGAAATATCACTGAACATATCAACATAAAAGGTAAAATTCTTAGGTCTCATTGAAATTGGGATTCATATTGATTTCAATAGGATTTCATCTTTAGAGCGTTACTCCAAATCACTGATTTTTGGGAAAAAATTAATACTTTCAGTAGTATAGTGAAAGGAAGCAGCAATATATCTTATCTAAACTCAACACAAGGTACTGTCTGGCAGCAACAAGCATTACAAGACTTGACAGGATGGAATTTTAAACCCAACAAAATCATATCAATTGGAGGGCACAAGACAGAGCAAAACTTAATAACCTGCTGCCTCATGCCTTGCTGACAGCAAAAAGAAATCCATAAGCCAGGCAGTTTAAGGGGGGTTTCTTTCCCACCCTTTTAAGAAATACAAGTTTCACTAGGGTCACAAACCAGAACAAGATGCAATGAAGAAAAACTGCACTATATTTTAAACCAGCTAAATGGGTATTGCAAAAAGCCCTGTTCCATAAGAGCTAATATGGGCAGTCAAACAAAAAAAAAGCAAACAGCAAAGACCAGGATAAATGTGCAAAATACTGGGCAGGATAATTCTCTTAAGATAGTTGCTCCATTTCAGATGGACCCTATGGCAGGATGAGACCAATGAAGAGAAACGTCCATACTATTCCCGGGGATGTGTCCTTCTAGTCAAAAAGGGCTGAAGTACTTCAGGGAATTAAGGGACACCATTATACAGGACAACAGATTTGGAGCACCTACTTGATAACATGTGTTTAGTGATTCCTATTCTGAAATTCTGACATGTCATGAAGGCCATGAGAGGGGTTGCACAGTCTTTTCTCATAGTACTTTTAAACAAAATGTGGTTAAAACCCCAAAGCCATAATAAAGGCAGTGCCCCATAATCATGAAGTCTGACTTGCCCTTGCAAAATAATTTGGCAAGTCACACAGCTTTAAATGAAAACTTTGACTTTAGAAGTATTGTAAAAGTAATTCTGCAGTAGGTTTCGTGGTTTTTTTGATAAGAAACACAACCGTATTCTCTAATTTGTGCTTGCTAATTGACAGCCACATGAAAAATACCTGTGTTAAGACTTAATAGGATTAAAAATAAACTATACACAAATAAGAATCACAAAGACCCATCCTGCTGACATTATAATTTGAAATACCACCTTCAAAACTAACAGTATTTATAACTACTTGATTTTGCACCAAAGAGTAGTGCTTGAATCTTTACAATGAGTGCTGCTTGTGGTGTTACTATAAAATCACATCTCTACCTGTCCTGGGATAGAGTTAATTTTTGTTCTTAGGTACAGTCTTGTGTTTTGGATTTAGGGTGAGGCTAATGCTGTCAACACAATGATGTTTTTGTTGTTACTGAGCAGTGCTTACAGTCAAGACCCTTTCTGCTTCCCACCACACCCCACAAGTGAGGAGGCTAGGGGTGCACAAGCATCTGGGTGGGGACACAGCCAGTACAGCTGACCCCAGCTGACCCAAGGGACACTCCATACCATATGGTAGAATGCTCAGTATATACAGCTGGGGGAAGAAGAAGGAAAAAGGGGACATTCAGAGTGATGGCATTTGCCTTCCCAGGTAAACCTTAGGCACAGTAGATCCGTGCTGTTCTGGGGATGGCTGAACACCTGCCTGTCCATGGGAAGTGTTGAATGAATTGCTTTGGTTGTGTGTGCATCTTTTGCTTCACCCATTAAACTGTCTTTATCTCAACCCACAACTTTTCTCACTTTTACCTTACCAGTTCTTTCGGTGGGGTGGGGAGTGAGTGAGTGGTTGTGTGGGGCTTGGTTGTTGGCTGGAGTTAAGCCCTACAAATATCAACTGAGAAATACCAGCTCCCACTGCAAGTCAGTTGGAATCTGCCTGTCCCAATTAAATAACTAAAGACCATTCTGAAAGACATATTCTCCCCAGAGCATTGCAGAAATTTAAAATGAGCCAAGTGAATTAGCCGCAGTATGTAGGTGGCCAAATCTCTGCCTCTAGGTATAATTTCAGGCATTTCTAAGATCTACTCAATCAATTCATTCCCTTTGTGGCTAATAACTGCAACAAATACTACTTTCTTTCTGGGTAAGTTTTGTCTCATTTGCTTCAAAAACATATATTAGATGTAGCAGTTGTGCAAGAGTCATGATTTGTAATTATAAACAAGAATATTAAGGCCTGGTTTCTTGCATTGGTGCAAGTAGAACAACTGAAAACAAAGTAAATGAAACAAAATAATGTGGAAACAACATTCGGTTTCAATTCAGTAGTAATCACTACATTAATGATGACAAAGACATAGACAAAGAATACACTGGGGGTTTTTTTTGTAATGTTGACATATGAGAATGACCTTTGAGCACATTTAATTTTATAGAATAAAGGAATAGAATACCTCCATAAATAATTGCAGAACAAGGAATTAATTAGTGCTGATGCTAACATTCATATCCTACTTTCTGGTAGGAAATGGAGGTTTGGAATCATAAAAACAGGAGCCCAAAACAGTTCCAGCTTACCAGCTTACCTCCAGAAATGCTGCAAAGCATTCACCTGACCACATGCTGCAATAGCAATCCATTCCTTCCATACCATTATTTATGCAGTGATTGCAAACATTTTTCCAAAATGCCTTATTTTTATCACTCTAAGTTATTTGAATACACCTCAGGCATTGTTATTTCCATTAAAGAAACAGTATATTGCAGCATCTCTGGGTCTATAGTAAGAATTGTAGTCCTCCCCTCCTTTTATTAGCAACCATTCAAATGGACACAGTAGGTATATAGTGCTACTCTAGCATTCATAGTTTTTTTTTTTTAATTTTGTTATAAAATTCATTTTTTGGTGCTAGAATGAAAAGGCACATACAAAATTAGTATATAAGCAACCATAACTGTTTCGGGAATTAAATATATGAAAGTCAGGAAATTAAATTCTCAGTGTTCAAGTTCTGTATTAAACCAATTCACTTGTGTTCATGAATGGAAAAGTAATTTCTAGAGGACATCAATTGCACTTTGCCATTTGTAAAATGATAAGCAGAACTGATAAAGCAGTTTGACACTTCCCATTAGAAGAAGCAGTTTTAGATTGTTGGTAAATTGGTAACATCAAACTTGAAATATACCACCTTGAAAATCCTATTTAGGATTACTTCTTTTCTATTCATGAGTGCTTAGTAGATTTAGTTTATGAAGAAGAAGAGTGAAAACTGACTTCATTGCAGCTTGTAATCACCTTAATAACAGATAGAGAGCTCTTTATTCTCGCAGACTAGGGCATAGGAAGAACCAATGGCTGGAAGATAAAACTAGGCAAACTCAAATAGGAAATAAAGGTACATTTCTTTTAAACTGAATAATT
Source organism: Platyrinchus mystaceus (assembly GCA_035041135.1). NCBI lineage: Eukaryota > Metazoa > Chordata > Aves > Passeriformes > Tyrannidae > Platyrinchus > Platyrinchus mystaceus. Next base: position 96,569,372 of record JAWWLV010000088.1, on the reverse strand, counting down.
TATCTGTAGAAAGAAAACTGCTTGGGAAGTACTGTGAAATCCATTTTTTTTAAAGAAAGCAAGAGTTATCTTTTTGGAACATGGTTTCATTGTGCAATATCAGGATGAATACCAGGGAAAAGGCATTTTACTTGATGACCTGAGCTATAAAAGAATACAGTCTGCAAGCCCTGAGAGGATGAAGAGAATTCAGAACAACACAGAATCAGTGAGAAGGCCTGAGTAGAACAAGGTAGCAACCAAAATCCATGAGATTCAAGTCATAAGAATCTATCTGACTAAGAAAGTTGATACAAAGACTTAGATTTCCCTGGATTTAGAAGGGAAGGAAAATTATATACAGAGCCTTGTAGGACATCTGTTCTATAAGTTGAGATAGTCCTTCCAATATAAGCAGTTTGGTGTGTGTACAGAGAGGTACTGGCATCTGTGAAGTTCCCATGCTCTTCCTCTAAATTCTTTGTGAGGATCTCTTTTTCTGATATTGCTAGAATAATTTCAGTTCTGAAATCATAATCAGCTGTCCATGACTATTATTACTATCTCCTGAGAACAGTGATAAATAATGCTTTCTGAACTTTATGTATGAATTTTTTTTCTTGTCATTGACATTTTTTCTCTCTCCACAGTAAAAGAACTACAGTTCTCTTCTCACTGTCTGTAAATTCTCAGTTATTTTCTGGGGATATGCCTGGCATTTGAAAGCCCAGTTTTTACGGCTAATGCATTTGTTTCCGATTGCAAGCCCCAATATAAATCAACTGTTCTATTCTCTAGATGAACACAACATTTCAATGTCTCATGGAATGCTGCTTATTTTTACACTCCCTTTAATCCATTAAATGAAACCAAACAGCACAGTAATGGAAAGTCTTCTCAGGTGCAATGGAAGTAGTCAAATATCTGTTCACTTTCCTCAATACTCACTATATTGAACTATGTCTTACTTCCATGACATGTCTAAACATCTGCTTAAAAAGCTTTGCAGATGGTACCATGAATCAGTAAAAATTCAGAATTCAGTAAAATTATGTCACATGTGCAGTAATATAATGCACAACTATACACACTAAGCTTACTAGATACCTACAAGTTTAACTTGTGCAAGAGGTGCTCCATAGAGAGCTCAGAAAAGTGTTATCACTGTTAGCAATAGAATTATAACATTACTGCATTTGCATGCATAACAGATTATCAAGTCCCTGATTATATTCAGTTTGAAATTGCTGAAGGAATAAGATAAAAGAGAGAGGGAAAACGTATGTGCTTGAATACTCATAGGGATAAGGAAAGATATAAAGTTACAAGAAGTAACAGAATGAGAGTAAAAAAAATGTGTCCATAGCAGCATCATATTTTTAGGGTCATTTCACTGTCCCTATCAAATCTAGTCCCTAACAGATCTGGGCTTTTTCACTGTTCCCTTAGTATTAGAGAATGAGATATTTTTTCTCCCTATTGGGCATTTTCAGCCTTCTTCTCTCGCATTTGTAGGGCATTTTACAATTTCACAGCACTTTTCAACCAGAATATTTTTTTGACTCTATTCTTATTTTTGACTTCTAGTTTATGCTGCTTTATGATAGAATTAAAATGCTTCTAGATCTCATGCTTTCCCAACAAATAGAGATAATCAGTTTACCTACCTAACCCTTATCATGTGAAGCAAGCTTACTGTATAAAAAAACTCAACCAGTTGTTTTGACTAGTAGTAATACTTTCATTGTCATCTCAGGTGGCATAGCGGTTAAGATGCTGGTCTCTCAGCGCCAAGGCCGCAGGTTCGAATCCCGGTCCTGCTTCAGGGTCCCCCGGGTA
>JAWWLV010000088.1:96523276-96566197 GCA_035041135.1 Platyrinchus mystaceus | reverse complement strand
CGCAGGCTGTGTCTCACCTAAAAAATCCATTGTGCAGGCTTGAAAGGTAAAAACACCTTTCCCAGATCTTCGTTCGCAAAGACTGGCCAAATAATAATATAATACTTTCATTAAAAAGCAGATATAAAATTCACTCACATAAAAAAATTACATATCTACATACTTGCATTGTTTTCCAATATGTCTTTCAGTTTATAATATTTATTTCCTGCATATCAACATTCAATATAATCCATTGTTGTTCTATCATTACCTTTTAATAGCTAGAATAGTGCCTAGAGCTTAATCTTAATTCACAGTGCATCAATAACAATGCAATAAGTATCTTTTTCTTGGTAAATGAGTTTCTTTGATGATCAGCTAAATGTTCATAAAAGTTATATTTACAGCAATATTTAGCTGTTTATCAAAGAGTATTCAAATGATAGACTTCTAGGGCTATTTATTAATCTTTGAAATTAAGACTGCATCAAGGCTTCTCTGTGTAATATGGGTATATCAACACAACTGATGATAAATTAGAAATCTCAGATATAGTCTACCACATAATATAAATGTGCATATTGACAAAATTATCAAAGTTTTCCCAAACTTCTTACTACTGTTTATTGCTCAGTGTGGTATATGGAGCTGTGATTACAAGATTCATTGATAGTGTCTGGAAAATGTCAAGCTGCTGGTAACATCACTTTAAAGATAAAAATTCCTACAGCTTTCTTTCTGCTTTCCTGCTAAGAACATTTGTTTTATCATTGTAAACAAAAATAATGGAAAGATCATGGAGTGCCAGAATTTTTCTTGGCTTTAATTTCTAGCTATGGAATAACATAATCACATTCAATACCACTGCTTTTTTACTGAACCTATCAAATGACAACCAAGATCATATAGTTAATAATAATGTAAAAATCAGTTAATCTAAGCTAAACAGTTTTCTGTTGAATACCTGGTAACAAGTATTTATTTTTATGGAATGTTTTTCTGGACACTCCTAACAGTACTGTTAACATCCTTGTGTAAACCTTTACGTTTCTACAAACAGTTTTGTTGAGATCTGGAAGCAGCGACCCAAGCCACACAGTGACATCCTGCAGTAGATTGGAATCTTCTTCACGTTTGTCTGCCTGACTCAGTGCTGGCTGGCTATCTTTCAAAACTTTCCTCTGAGGAGCAAAGGAAGCAGACTTGCCTAGGGTTAGGCTGCCTGCCACCAGAATTACAGCTCTGGGGAGACAATGGCCCAGGCTATTTCTGGAGGTGGTTAGTGCCAAGTTTTTCTTGACAGCTCTGCTCCACACTGACAATACAAATTACTGATGCCTCCATGTCCAGCCACTTTTTATTCCTTTTTGCACCTAAAGCTGATGATTATAGCAGGTTTGGAGCATTCTCATGCTATTCCCTTCCTTGTTTGCTGGAATAAGTCTGTCAACAAACTGACCCTCTGATCTCTTAGCTGATAATCACTATGTCAGCTTAGTTTGTTTTTGGATAGTGCTATCATATTGAATTAACATTGTCCTTAGAACCTGTCATTTCAGCTCTGCCATATTAGAGGTTTGAAGGACATTAAATTGTATGAGATTTTTTAAAAAGAAGCCAATATTTTAAAGTTGTGCAGCTACTTTAATAGGAACTCCCGAGGAAGAACAAAACCATTAAGTAATATTATGCTTAAAGACTGGAAACAAGCTGAGTTACTCTGCACCTGCATTTAGTTAATCAGAATCAAAAGGGGGGATCGACCTTGGCTAAGTGCTTTGAGAGAGAGAATGTTATTTCTCAAAGTGGAAAACCACTTTAAACAGCCTGCATTATAAGTGTGTGTTTTTCTCTCGTGGCTGAACACAGCTACCATATGATGCGAGTGTGAATGTGTGGGATCAGGGCACTGGTTTGGAATGATCCTGGGAATTCCAGCTGACTAAAAGAAAAGCATTGGGTGCTGTTTATGAGAGAGTATAAACAAAAGGGGAATGCCGAAAAGTGTCGGTGGACAAGTCCTGAAATCGAACTCTCTGTGTGCAGCCTCATTTTCTCCTTCAGCACCCATAAAAGACCATATAAAACTTATCACTTTAGAAGTTCAGTTTAACTAGTGGCTTTGTTTCATTTATGATGTTTCTAGCCTAGTTTCAGGAAACAGTATCATACTTTAGATTCTATTATATTTATTAACCATAGTAGGAGCTCAAACTCAACATCCTTATTTTTTTAGCGTACAACTGGGAATTTTAACACACAAGTCACAGTTTGTACCACATAGACTACCAACAAAAGCTACTCAGCAATCAAGTTAAGACACAGAAGTTGTCAAAGGATCCTCCCTCTTGTTGTCATGATTATAGATATTGAAAAACAGATAATACATCCCTAGCAAAGACAAAATGAAACCCACAATATAGTATTTACGATGCATCTATATGATAGTGTATATACATAATAGCAACTGTATTATTTACACTAATTTTTCACAGTTTACAAGAATGAGAAAAGAAATAAAATTTTTCAAACAAATACTATCACTTGATTCTAGATAAGGAAACTGCATTATTTACATAATAATTGTGCTGCTTAAGCCTAAGAGCTGACCGTGTCACTATGTAATATCATGAGTTGTCTGTCTTTCTAACAGTGAGGAGGAAATTCATTACCTGATATCTTATGTATTACTGCATGAGAAGACATGAGACTTAATGCAAATTTAATACTACTAATAAAATTTCTCAAGTAAAGAGGAAGGAAAAGTTAGGTATGTAAAATCTGTTCTATTTGGATCAGATAGTTCCTCCTTTTTTGCTTAACTGTTTCACTACTACTAGCAGATAAAAATTATATGATTTATAATTTTTAAAATGTAGAGACTTTATTCTTCTCTTCTTCAACTCCTTAGCTGTCCAAATTGGATGTTTGCAAATTAGTTTCAATTTGATGTACAATCTCAGACAAAGGAAAATTCATGGATTCTGAATACATGATCTTCTAGAGACAACAAAGACTGCAGATTAATTCCAGATATAGCTTGGCTTAAATCTAGTTACTTCCTTGCTTAATTCTTCACAAAAGAATGCTTTAAGCTTTAAGTGCATGACAAAATAATAGGTTAGTACAAATCTTCAAATAAGTACATATATTTGCTTAGGATGAAAAACCTGTCTATCTATGGAAAATGATATTATTTTTATCTATCCATTCATTTAATGTAAAATGGATAAAATAAATTCTTTTCACACCTAAAACTACAAAATCTTTCTAAAAAAATAAATGTTCCCATCAGAAATTAATTTTGCACTGTAACTGTTCGTGGATGCAAACCAATGTCTGCTCTTTCTATGAAAATATATAAGTAGAAATTATTTCAAAAGCAGCAGAAGGAAAAAAAAGCATTTGAGCACTACTACTGTTCTTGAAAAAAAGAACATGTTCTCAACAGGCATATAAAGAGTGAGCAGGTCTACAAAGCCCTGACGTGCAGAAGGCATGAACGAGTCTTGATTGAATGTGGTTAGAGGTCAGATGTCTTTTGTTTGTTTCCTCTAATCCAGACCATTTAACTAACCAAATGAGAGTATAGTCACATTCAAAAAAAAACCCAAAAAACCCCAAAACAACAACAACAACAACAACAACAACAAAAAACCAACAACAAAAAGATGAGATGAAGGAGTAAGTAGACCTTTAAATAATGACTGTCTGAAGCAATTTACCCCATTAGATGCTTGGATGTATTAGTAGTTCTGTGAAAAACAACAGTTCTATACCTGGATTTTTGCAGTATCTTTGGCAAGTGTGTTTTGTGCTCTGTAGGAAACAACAAACCAATATTATTCACAGCGGGCTGGCCTTTTATTTTCCATTTGTTCCCTGTTCTTTAGCTCATGCAGTTGTTCAGTAGGATTTTTATTCTGAATGTTTACTGGTGTTCTGACTTCAGAAGTGCAAGTCATCAAACCACCTGTGGGCAATTTCATTCTGAAACCACTAGCCCCAGTACATCTATTTGTTTTTTATAATGATCTGAAAAAAGCCCTCAAAATACTATGGACAATACGAAACAATTTTGCTAAAACTTTCATATACATATTCAAAATGGATCAATAGTACAAACACTTGATCAAATAGCTACCAAACAGAAAGTAAACCCATACCTACTGATTTCAGTAGAATCAGAAGTGATAACATTTTCTTGTCATATTAAATTACTCTTGCCAAGAGATATCTAAACATTTTCATTCTGGTTGATAGAATCCTGCTATACATTGGAGCCTCTTGCAATACTTCAGCTAAGAGTAGGGGAGGTTTTTTCCTTCCTAATAGAAACCATATTCTTCTAGATGTATCAAAAAATATGTAAAGGTTACAAATAAATCAAATAGATTTATTTCCTAGTTAGGAGTCACAGGGTGCATTTGAGATATCCTTCACTGTTTCATCTTTTCAAAAAACTTTCTATCATTGTTGAAATTCTATTTTTTTCTCTCTTTTTTTTGGTGGATTTCTATTGTCACACAGAGATTTATTCAGATAAAGTCTGTAATCATCACTCCCCTCACCCCTTGTACAAGGTTTCTAAATCAAGTGTTTTTATTTAATCCTGGCGTCATGTCGTATTTTATTTCAGCAAACTTCCACATATAATGACCGCCAATGTCATATTGACCTTCCCTGTCTTCTACTTTCCTATCTTTCTACCGTGGGAGAAGGAAATCCTTTATTATTAATAGACTATTTTGAAATCCTCTGTACATCTATCTTGGAATCACACAAAGGCAGTATTCAATGACATATGCTGTCCTCTCTGTCATTTTTAATCACAAACTGTGCACTCACTGTAATAGTTATTGTAATAATGAATGAATCATGCACCTTGATAATAATAAAGCTTAAAACTCATGTGATAAAGGTGAGTATTTTCCTGGAATTTTAATGACCAGTGATTTTAATGATTCTCATTCCGACATGTTGCTGGCTTTGCTTTAGTAGATGATAGTTATTACTAGGCATATGTAGAGTTTTAATTCAAAGGAGATTAGGATAATCAAAAATATCAATGCATTAAAAAAATATAAAATATATCAGGATTTTTCAACCTGAAACGATTCTTTGTGATAGAAATTATAGTTAATTTAACATCTAAAAAGGAATAACAAATTGTACAAATCAAAGGACGTACATGATAGTTTCCTTTACCAACCTTTTTTTTTTTTTGTCAGAGATGGGCAGAGGGGGATGTGGGGTGATGCTTAGTCCCTTCTGGTTTAAACTCTTTAAATATGACAAAATTCAAAAATAAAATTTTAAGAAACCTTAAAGAACCTCCCAAAAAACCCAAACAAGCAAAAAAAAACCAACAAAACCAGCCATAAACCGCAATAAAGATGGCCAGTACAAAAATGATCATTTGTCATGTATCATATGAAACCATATCACAAATACTTCAGTTTTACTTATGGGATATTTAGCATATCCCAATATTAGGAAACAATATAGTAGAATATTATTCCTTTAGTTAGAAGGACTAGAAGAGACTGCTGATAAACACTGGTATTGCTCTCGATGTTATGAAACTGAATTAATGTTAAACACAAGAAGAGAAGTATAAGCAAATTGTAAACCCACATTAGGGTTTGCATAAGGAAAATGCCATATGCATTCAGAACGCAATAAAATAATTTCTATTTGGCTACAGATTATCATGGACTTCTCATTTACATTCATGTATCTTAAAAAGCATTTTGGTTGTGGGTTGGCTTTTTTTGTAAAGTACATAAAAAGCAGTATAAGAATGGAAAAAAGCCTCCTAAGATTTCCTAGCAGAAAAAGAAAAGTAGAAAAATAGTTCAAAAAAAAAATTGTTTCCTCATATTTTTTTTTTAAAGAGCATCTGCCTGTGAAAGAAACTATAATTTAATCCCCCCTATTTTTTAGCAGGGTATAATGCAAGATACTGCTTCAAAAGATGAGCATTAACAGGGGAGAAGAAGCACATTCTCTTTTCTTAAAAATCCAACTAGAAAAAGTTGTACTAAAAAAGTTTTTGAAACAGCCAACAGTCTTTTGTATTTCTGATGTGTTTTATCAGAGCTTGAGTTTAATACAATGTTCCTTCCCTCCCTTCTGGCTTCAAGAGTTTTACTTTTGGACTTTATAATCCTGAAAATAAAGAAATTAATGAAGATATAATTCATCAAAGAAGATAAGTATTTGCATGCATTCTAATGAAGACTCTTTACTCAGTCTAGACTATAATTAAATGCTTTGTAAAGCAAGGACCAACCAAATTTATTTTAGGATCACCAAGGCATGTCCAATGTAAATGTTCAAAAACATGGATTACTTGCTACTGATCTTTCCAGTTCATATATTAGTTTTCTTCCACATGCTAATTACAATTTTTTTAACAAATGCAGCTATGAGATGGTATCCTGAATTTGCAAATAATATTTTTCATATTATACATCTCACAATTAAGTAGAACCAATAAAACATTTTCTGGATGCAATTTTAGTTTTTTCTGGTAGGTATGAGATAATGAAGCTTCTTTTGGTGTAACTGTAATAGTTTAAAATCTGGTATTAATATGTGATTTAATTATATATATTCCTTATAAATAAGATTAGGGAGGGATACTGACAGCATGCTGTTTGATACTAACAATAAGTCATAATCCTTGCTAGCTGCAGGGTTAGTGAGGCAAAGCTCATAAATTAAATTATGAAGCCAGAAACTAATAAACCTCCAGGAGCAAAAAGAATTTTTCTTTTAATTGAAGATATTTGATTAGATATTTGTTAGAGAATTGTAATCACACTACAGAGTTCAGTGAATAAAGGAAAGTCCCTAGAATGCTGAAAATATCAGTTATCCAGGATCAGGAAAGAAAGAGGAGGGGAAAGATTTACAGATGAATACATTCATTAAAGAGCATAGTCAGATATTTATTGCAAATATGCAATGAACTGAAATACAAATATGTTTAAATGATGGGGAATTATTTATGTAATTGATCTTCTACAACTTCGTAATTCTATTTGCGCCTTACTTGAGTTTCTTGCGTTTCAGAAGACATAAAATGGGTTTCAGCGTGAAGCACTGCTGAGGACAGGAATCCTTGTTTCAGCTGAGCTGTGTTGTAGCTATCCCTAAATAGTCAGCTAGGTTTCTTCTTGCTTTGCTCTGTGGCTGTGGTCCCAGAGTAGCCACAGTGTAAACGTACACAACTGGTTTTGGTTTTGGAGCAGTCAAGCTAGCTCTCCCCGATACTCAGACACAGCCCATAAGGTCCATATAGCCCACCACTAAAGTGTCTGCTTGAAAGTAAGCACCTACAACACCTTCATATGAATAGCTTTCCAGCTCAATTGTTTAAATCTCTACTGACTATATCAACAGCATTTAATGTCTTAATTTCAGTGGAATACTAGTACTGCCATCACTTGCGGCCAATGATTTGTTGGTTTTGTTTGCGTTTTGGTTTTTTTTTTCCCTGTTATAGAGGAAGGTGAGTGTGGTGGTTGAGTGTTAGTTGTGCATGCTCGGGAACATGAGGAGAGGGGAAAAAAATGGTTGCTGAGGAGTTTTTTTTCAGAATTAATAGGGGTACTTGTGTAAGGGGTGTCTAACTTTTTAAAAAATATTTCTTTTAATTTCGTATATAATTATATCTCGGCTGTGATTTAAGTTTACAGTTGAAGGAAGTAGATAGATTAATGTATCAGAAAAGGGCTCTCATTATTTCATAGGGTGGAGTCTTCAGAGTCAGGAAGGCAACTAAAATTTTCCTCTATACAATATTTTATGTTCTGTTTTTCCATGCCAATCAATCCTCTTGCTGTAATGAGGTGGGGTCATAGAAAGGGAACTCCAGTGTTGGCCTTGAGACTGAAGAGTTAATCTTGCTATTTCATTCATTCCTTTCATTCAAAAAGGTAAGAATCACCTTAAAGAATAATTCCAACTTGATAAAGCTTATTTGGCAATGAAAAACTTGTTTAAATTTCTTTCAGCATTTTAGCAAGTGATTGTTTTAGTCTGTATTCACTTTTTAAAAATTTCCTTAAAATATGCTAAATTAATTTGATACTGATTAAGACAGGGAGGGAAAAATGACACATCATTTTAGCCTCATTATATGACAGTTTTCAATGACTTTTTTTATTCTTTTAATTTTCATGTAATGGTTTAATCAAACTTCCTAAATTCCCCAGTTTTTTTTTTTTTTAAACAGGAAAAAACCCCATGTAGATATAATATGAACACCTGCTTTTATATTACAGTTCTTTCTTTTTACAATAAAATTTTATTAGCCATGTGATAGCATCTGAAAAGCTAGCAGGTATCATATGCTTAATTGCCCTAGCATATGGTAAAACAGTAACTGTGAAAAATTTCTAGGAAATAATCTTGTAAGCATGGGAAATACAGCCTCCAGACCACCAACAATGGAGAGACATTAATTGCTTGCTGTGACAATCCATGTTCATTGCACTGCTGAGCACCTGTTCTGTTGCCCTCTAGAAAATTTTAATTTCTAGAGCCTATAGAGGTTTTAAGAACATTTATGTAGATTAATATGTACAAATACACAAGCAACTAATTATGTATAGGATAGTATATATACATAATTTGTTATAATTAATTAATATCTTATACATACAGGCATGTATGCATTTATAAACATCTGTATAAATAAATAAATATAGACTTGTGGCTGAGAACTAATACTTTTTCACTGTCCTTCAGGATGAAAGTAAGAAAGAAAACAAAACACTTGAACGAAATTCAAGAAGGGATAAAACAAAAGAAAAAAATCATTTTGCATGTCAGCCAGGGGATAAAATAGAACATAAATGACATGACATTGTTTGAAAATACCCAAGTAATTTTGTCTGCTACTAGTAGCAGCTACTGAGGACATCTCAGAAACTTATCTTAAATGAGCATTAATGATATTATTTCTCCATTTTTCCTGTTCATTTTCAAGCAGCATCCCTCTTTTATTCATGGGAAGAAAGTGAAGATAAGAGGAAGAAAGTGGACCACATCTTTGAAATTCTTCAAGACAAGTTACTAGATATATTTTTCTCTGCTACAGCTAAAAGTATGATATACGAAAAAACTTATTGTAAATCAATCATCAAAAATTTACTTTATTTGAAAGTACCAACAAGGTGTGTTTGGTAAACCGTAATGACAGAACTTTACCAAAGCCACATACCAGTTACAAAACACAGTTTCTAATTCATGTGTTTTGTTTTGTGCTGCTTTTCATGGGTCAGCTATTGACACTGGAAAATAACATGGATAGTGAAGGAGAGGAATCAATATTTACTTTGTCTTTGCTAGATTAGATTGATCCTCTCCCTCAGAGTTCTGCCTACTATCATTACTTATTTGGGGGTTCTAACATACTCATCTCCTTCCAGATTTTATCACAAATGCTTTTAAACCTATTAATCATAGACACACTTAGAGATTTTTTTAAATTACCAAGAGTAAAGCAGAAACAGCTTTTCCCCACTTCTCTCCATCATACATGAAGTTCTCTATGAAAATTGTGCAATTAGGCATAACAAAACAAAAGAAATAACATATGTAAATGCTTCTCATGAGATTGTTCAGGATGAGCTTAGCCCATTGGACTAATTAGTCAAATTAGTATTAAGAAGAAAGTAAAAAATCATGCTTGTCTTTCCAAGCAAGACAATGAACAAGTTAAAGAACAAATGAGTAACTCATTACAGGTTATAGGTTGTGAAAGAGGAGTTACTATTTCAATGAGAGAAAGCTACTTTGTTTCTTTCCCCAGTACTTTCTGTCCTTGCTTGAAATTACTGTCTTTGTTTACTCCCAGTTAATTTGTGGCCATCTGGAATTCAAAGTCTTTGCGCATGTATGACCATTGGCTACATGCACCATTGTTCCCACGAGGTTATAGATAAGGAATGTAAAAAACTAGGTTTCACCAGCAACATAAAGGTTTTCATGCAGCGTTTGAGAATGTGCCCTTGCTCAATACACTGGGAGACAGACAACATGGGTCCATGGGACGCTTTTCAGAAAGGATTTGCTGGACATAGGAAGTTCACTGAGCCTGGCAGCTTTTGAATTCTCACAGGTGAGAACAAAACCACTGAGTAATCTCTAATAATGATTGTGAACACTTGCTAAATAGTAAAGCAGCACAATGCACAAATACAAAAAAAAAATCACATTTATTGGTGCTGAAAATTTCTATTATGTTTACCCAGACAAACAAAATCCAATAGGTAAGCTACTGAGATAAACTCCAAGGTAAAGTAGCCTCTTGACTCAGTCTTTTACTCCAGACACATATGCTTCTAAGGACATGATGAAAACTGCAGGCAAGACTGAGCTCCACATTTATCTTGATGTCCAAAAACTTTCATACATGTGTATAGAAAAATACGCAGACCTTAGTACTAATTCACCTAGCCCACATGTTCAGTAAGCAAAACCTCTTGATTTGATTTCAGGTTATTAAGCACAGGTTCAATTTTAACCCCAAAGCAGCCCGAATCCCAAAATGTTTTAGTTGGTTCGTTGGTTTATTTGTTGGTTTATTTTTTTTCCTGAAAAAGAAAACCAGAAGAAAATGGATGAAATATTTCTTGTTAAATAACTCTTTGGCCTATTTCCATCCTGTACGCACCTTCCTTGCAAAGAAAGCACTACTGATGGCAAGACAAACAGGTAGGTCAACACAGATCCACAATTTGGATTTTGAAAAGCATGATTTTATTATACCTGTCAATGCTGACAGAAATGTTATCTCTCTTTCTTAAAATAAGCTTAAAAGGAGTATCATAAACATTTCCCTTAGACATCTCTAGACTTTTGGTAAAAGAGAATCATAAGAAAGAATTGTTGACAATCAAAAATAGCCAATAAGTCTTCTTAAAATAAGACAAATGCAAACAGTGACAAAGAATGAATTAGATAATTCCTTTATCTATTTTCATAAATGATGGTACGGTACAGATAAAATGTCTTTTTAATATCAGTCCTGGCTGGATTAGTTTATCAAGATCTCAGTATGATGTGCTAAGTTTCTTTATGTAGGCAAGTGAATAACATGCAGAACATTATTACTTTCACTCACTATTGAGTTGGGCTTCCTTTGAATGCCATATTCCATTTATTCCTCCCTAAGCAGCCCATCTGCAATGTCAGCACTTTTCCAATCAACTTGCGTGAAAACTGAAGGCAGTGAAAGGCACAATGATTTGTTAAATATGTCCCATAAGTAGTTATTACTGTGCCATCAGCGTGCATGTACTCTGCATTACTCCTGCAGCATGTTTATAAATTACATTGTCATCATGAACCTCTTTCATACACTTCGTTTGTCCTTGCTGTCTTAAAATACACATTGGTTATCAGTCAAAACTGTAGCAAATATCCTACAAGGTCATTCAGTGCAAAACAGATGTTCATATAATTTATGGAGATAAACAAGTGCTTGTGCTTTATGAGATTAAATATTAGGTAATAAATTAAGGGAAATATTATCTTGCAGGGGTTAATCAACCTAACTATATGCTCTGTAATTTATTTTAGCATTCAGGATTTTAAGTGTTTTGGTTTTGCTAATCTGTTCATTTAACACACACAGTGTGTCTGCAGCAGTATTTTATAACTTCTTCCATATAAACATATATCTGTAATAAAAGGCAAATGTTACAGTAGCTGTGGTTATTTGTAAGGACATTAACACAAGCAATTTACTGATGGTCTTTCATGTGTAATATTGAAAAAACAAATTTTCATTGCCATTTCCTACCCTAAGTTTTATGGAAAGTTTAGTAAGCAGTAAAAATATGATAAAATTCAGAGTAAGCTTTAACCTTTAGGTTGTAATACTTAACCACCCCTCCCTTGTAAAGAAACCCCTCTCAAAGAGCTATACTATTTGGAAAAATAATTACTTCCGTTATTGTTTGTTACAGATTTTTTCCTCAACAAAATTGGAATACACAAAATTCCAACAACTTATGAAAAATCATTTGTATTATTAAATCAGGGATGTTACTGAGTTTCCCCAAACTCGACAGAGATATGAAGCTTCTCTCCATTTCTATAATAAAATTGTTGTGTGGCATTTTTTCCAAATTAGTAAGATGTTGCTGTTTATTTTGGGCTTTATTTGAAAGAGGTCTTGATTTAAATTCCAGTTCCTGATGATGTGTGAATTAGTCAAGGGGAAGAAGGACAGGCTTGCACTGATGTTTTCTCAGTCACTCTTGTTTAAAGAAAAGAATGGCATTTGATGTGAAGCTCCTGCAGGACCCCTGGAAGCTTCCAATGTAAAGCACTCAGTACAGTGCTACAAAAACTTCATGTGTGCAGTTCTGCCCTTTCTTTCCTGCTGGAGGGTAGCATATGCCAGGTTAGTCTGCTTCCTCATATCACAGTGAGGAACTGCACCATGGATGCAACAAAACTGGAACAAATGCGCACCCACATTTGCACGCACACAATCCTCAACATCCATTTGTTGATGACTTATATGCACTGCACCAAGTAGGTCAAGGCAGAAATCATAGCAGCAAATTCTACACTCACCATGTCCTTCACCATATATTATTTTAATAGATGACAGTCCTGATTCTTAGTTTGTATGTAGAAGTTAAACACTTTCTCTTTGCCTCCAAATGAAATTATGATTTGACTTATTGAATGAAATGCATTGGCCAGATTTATCTGGGGTATAAAGGATTGCTCAAAGCAAAATTCATACTGTAACAGACCTGAGGTAAACACAGAGGACTTTTGACAAACTCCAAAGAAATGCCTTCATCAGATCTTTTAATTCCCAGTATAACGTAAGTATTCTTTCAGAAGAGTTTGTTCACTCTTAATGTTTTGACATTGACTTATGCTGTTTAAATGAATTCCAAGTATTTGGGTGAAGAAATTAAGACATAAATAATGTATAAAAGCCAATCTTTGAAAAATACTTCTGTATTTCAGCAGTTCCTGATGAGTTCCTCTGAGTACTTCAAATGCAGCCTTTCTGGCCTTTCTGCCCTATCAAAAGAAATGGTAATGTTCAACATATAGTTAGCCAAATGGCTTAAGGAGGGGACTCTGTTTTATGAAGATGAGCACATAGCTCAAAGACCCAACTCAAGGATTAATCTCTCAATAGGAGTTACAACCTATTCCTCTTCTCTATGTCACTTTGTATTGAATGACAAGTTATACATACAAAAGGACTTTTTTTGCCATTTCAAATGAACATGCAAAAAAAGGATTTTCTGTGATATTAGGGGTCAGTTTTCTTACACTCCTTTTAGAGGTGTAGAAACAACAGTCCAAAACTTTTTGTATATGGAGAATCAAATTCAACATTTAACATATATGTCAGTGGAAAACAAGTTTTTTACCTTGCCTGTACCTGTTAGGTGAGCCCTCCAAAATCACTAGCTATACACAAAGAAAAGCTTGTACAGTTGACAGATCCTTCTCGTACAGTACGAGGTTAGAAAAGTTCAAGGAGAATATGTAGACATGTAGAGTCTATTTCAATTTCTGCTTGTCCATTAAGGAGACACACTTCTGTTCTCCCTCGTTTTCAGGCTTTTCTGTACACAGTGCATGTCTGTCTTCAGTATTAGGAAGACTTTATTTTCACCATTTTCCTTCTGAAATACCTGGATAAATCCTGTCCAGAGGTATTAAACATATATTTTACATGATGGATTATGATTGGGCATATTCAAAATGTGTCAAGAAGCTAGAAAAATAATGTTCATAGACCTGCCAAGTTTCATTCGTTTTCAATGAGTCTCTCTATTTTACTGACAATTTAGGATCATTTGGAGCAATTTGGGGTATACAAAGTGATTCATAATAATTTTCGAGTATCTCTTGAGAACTAGCATCTTTTTAATCTTATCAGGACTGTTTTAAAAACACAATTTAATGTATCTCATAATTTGTTTCTGTTATCTAATGATGTGTTGACTAGCTTCCCAGTGTGCCCTTTTTTATTCTGCCTTGCGTAGGTGAAAGGAAAGATGAACAATATACAATCTGACACAGAGTAATAAGACATACACCTTAAAAAGTTAATATAATTTGTATTTTATCGAAGTGTTTCAAAATCCAGAGATTTTCCTCAGCAATGGCAGGCAGGAAAACAGTCTTCCTACCCTACTGCAAGCTAGATAGAAAGAAGAATTTTTGAGATCCTGAATAGAAAACAAAAGGAAAAACAGTAATTACAAAAGGGGGAGAAAACCCATCTACCAGATGAAAATCATTACATAATGCAAATATTAATGCTGTTCATTACAAGAAAAATAATAATATTTATCAATATTTCTCAGATTAAATGTTCTCTGGAACTGATTTCCTCTTTCTTTTTGAATATGAAGCTAATTTTGTTTCTTTAAAAGACCTAAAAATTCCCCCAGAAAAAATGTTGGTAGAGCAAGCTAAAAGAGTATATCACTTTTCAAGAGCTTCTCTCTTGGGATCCTTGGGGAGACCTTGCCAGTACACACTTTAGTCTGTGATTTCAGTAGTACAATTGCCATATATGAAGAGTTGATCTTAAACTTTCCTTGCAAATAACTTCTATTCTAGACTTTGAATTACTTACCTTGCTTCTGATGAAAAGCCAACTTTTTTTAAATTTTAACCCTTGTCATCCATTAGGTTTTCCACTTCCACAGCACTTACAGGTAAGACAAAGATTATGTTTGAAGCACTGACATGGTATGAAATGCTAACATCACAGAAGAAATAATAGTGTCCATAAATCACTGCCTGAGTAGTAAACCTTTAGGAAAAAAAAATCACATTTTTTATTGTTTTGTTATTCTTATACTAATTTCATAAATTATAAATTATCTTTACTGAAGACTTTAAGGAACAGTTAAAATATTTTCAGCTTTTTTTTTTAAGCGCTTACAGTGACGACAAAGAGATGAGCAAAAGAAAAATTTGGTTCCATAATGAAAACAAAGTTACTGTGATTATTCAAGAGATAGGATGTTTTTTGTGTGTGGAAAGACAGACAAGATAGAGCTTGTTTGATTTTGTTGCCGAAAATTATAAGTGGTTCATCTAGACACCTTCAATAATACTGCATCTTTCATTTCTGTGCCAACTAGTTTTTCCAAGTTTAAACTAAAAAAAATAGTAATTTTAGTACAAATGATATTTCAAGAAATACTAAAAGTAATTGTTAAAAATGAACTATGTTTTAAAATATAACTAAGCCACTTATATCATGCTGTATACAGGTTGCAATTGTTGATTAGGTAAAGAAGACAGAGTAAAATGTACAGTACTTGAGTAAAGTCTCATCAGTGGATCTTTAACAAAAATACAGACTTTCATATGAATTAAATTACTGGTTAACGGAATACAACAAATAATCACTACTACTTTTTTCCTTTTATTTCTAATAAAATGTGGTAAAAGATGAATCCAAAATCATAAAACACTTTTTAAAGCATTCTAAAGCAGTGTCTTGATATGAGAGAAGATCACTTGGGATCAGGACCATAAAAATAATTATTATCAACTCTCTATTACTATTTTTCCTTTGATAAAAAATAGTGGCATAACACAACTTAGCATAAGCTCCAAGATATTACAAGATTTTTTGATAAGAGATTTGAGTGGATTCTGTGCTCAGTTGTGGCTAAATCATATAAAATTTAGCAGACTAAAGTATCATGCTTCTGTATCACTCTACTGAGCAAGACAGGTATTTATTATTTTGCTTTTTACTCAGAGCTTTAGGATTAATACAGGAATCCACCATGTTGAAAAGCATCAAAGCTCAATATTCTAATTCACTGTTACAACTAAACTTTGAAAAATGAGAGACATTAATGTAAATTGCCTTTGATGTCAATGTAAGAAATGTTAGAGTTGAAAAATGTTTATATAACTTATTGTGTGTCTATTGAACCTACGTGTGATCAAGGAGTAAGACCTGAAGGAAGATATGATATTCCTCTCTGTCTATTGTTCCACTGAACAATGATTAAACTATGTGGACTGACTGAAATATCTATATCATGTGCTATCCACCTAAAAGAAGCTGAGCACATAGTTTCTAAAGCATTATTTCAATAATAGTCAAACTATATCAAAAGTTGCACCAAAAGTCTCTTTTTCAGAAGCACTAGAAAGACAGTGCTACCAAATTCTTAATTACATCATCTACTGATTCTGATAATTTTACATGAGACTTCTGTTCAAAACATAGTCAACCATAAAATTATTCCTTTGTGACCCAATCCAACATCTTCTGTTGCTGTCTCTCCTTTCATTTTGGACTGTTAGGGTTTTACTCCTTCCCAGTGTAACTCAAATTAAATACAAGGCCTTGTGGTCTCTTTCTCCAAAGATGAGAACTTTCACTATTACAGCTCATTACTTCTTGGAAGTTAAAAAGGAAATAATGCCATGGAATGGAATTTAAACTCTTGTCATGTATTCCAGTCCAGTTCTCTTCAGGGAGAAGAAAATATCTGCTTTCCATTTATACATCCTCTTTATCACATATCAGAACTCTTTAATGTTCTAGGCATTGGAGTTTTCCTGTAGGCCTTCCCTGAGCTGTAGGTGATGAGTATTGCCAAGGAAGTTGGTGCCCTTTCTATTTCAGTCCATGTCAGTTAATTCGCTTATAGGAGGATTTATTCTAGCTTTCTTTTGCTGCTACACACATGTGTTTATATCACTTTCTGAATAGAACCATAAATTAACACTACCACATGTGAATCTCATAAAAAGTAGATGAAGAATTTGTTTAGGATAGCACGCAGTAATTTTGCCACCTAAACTAGTGAATGAGATACTAACACCAAAACTCTGAGGAAGAAAAAGTTCTTCTAAAAGTAAGATTTTATGCTATTTTATAGTTAGCTTTTCCATGAACATGGTAACATTCTTATAATAAGCTGACCCATGCAAGTGCCTTTTATCAGGAGACTAACAAAAAATACATTCTACTTTAATATTACTATCCTGCTTGCAATATGTAGCACATTCATTTTATGTACAAAGTAGGAAGTTTTTCATAAAGAAGGCATTTTAATGAATGTTGGCATCTAAATATCACTGCCAAATCACTGGGACTCTGATATCCTGTAAGTTCATCAGCAGCATAGCAGATAAGATCTGCTTTTGCTCTGTGAATATTTTAAGATTCCAAGCAATATCCTCATCCTTATTTAGCACCCCTTTTATGACATGTTTACTTCTCCAAATCTATTTGCCCTAATCTGTTATGACAGCCTGGATCACAGCCCTTTTCGTGCAGAATGCTGTCTGCTGCTGCTGTGTGAATTGATTGGCAAGTTATCACATGCGAGCAACCTGGCACCAACATCCTGCTCAAGGACTAAACCTGACACAGGTGGCCCTGGCCTGGTAGATGAAAATTGTTCAAAAGTTAAATTGCTGGGCTGAGGAGAAATAATACAGATAGGACAGTCACTTCCAACTCTGTGAAAGACTGATTCTGGTCTGTTATTAATACCATAAGGAGTGTTGTTAGGAGCTTTTAGGATCTTAAGGAATTTAAGGATCTTGGACTCAAGACAATATTCTTATCTAATTTGTTATCTAAAAATTAGATATAGTGATATCTAGTTTGGTATAGTTGCAGCAAAGTGTAGCCTTTAAGATAATAAAAAGTGTTGATAAAACAATACTGGCAGTGAGCAAGTAATATATCTTATAATTGGTCTTTAAGATTTCTAACATCAAATATTTCTAGCTAATGATACTATCAAGATACAAGGCCTCTAACTACCTTTCACAAAAAGATAAAATTGTTTGCATCATTTCACTGATGATACTAAATCTGATTTGTTTGTCAAATATGTGGAAGACCTTTGGCATTTGGCAGATAATAGTAAGTATTAGTATTCTACAATGGATACTGGAATGGCTGAGAAAACAACAGCAAAACAAACCCCTTTTGTAATTAGATCTCTAAGTGAAAAAGCTTGCTTGGCAGAAATCCAGTGCTCATATATTAATGTAAATAGCCATTACAGCAACTTTCTTTATTGCTGTTCTCATGAGATCCAACAACACAAAAAACAAAGATATGCCAACTGTTCTCTACTGGGGTAATCTATTACAGCCAGAAAAGTAATGCATGAAATGCCATTGTTCTCACAAAAGTTCTCATATATATATATATATATATTTGTATATATATATATATGGAAATAATAAAATGCTTTGTATTTTACTTTTAGACCATAACAGTATTTTGCGTCACTATTAACTTTTTCAGCCTATGATTGATAGTGCGACTCCTTGAATTCAGTGAAGTGTGACAAGGAGAACAGCAACAGAAGCATCACTAGGAGTATGTCCTCCTGAAGGAGAAAGGGATAAAATTTAGGTTTTACCTTTTCTGAGACACAAAGATATTTTAAATAACTTACATCAGCACCCTTCCAAATATTTTCCCAAATGATTACTAAAGTGTATTTTTATTATTCGCAGGAAAAAGACGGAGGACATGAAAAAGTGTCCAAAAGCTCATCTAATTAGCTGATCCTGTCTCTATCTGAAGTAAATGCTTACAAGCAATCTCTGCTTTCAACTTCTGAAGCCTTATTGCACTAGAAAAAGAGGGAACATTGTGCATCTAGATGATCTCTGTTTTCATGCCTCTCCCTCCTTTTACACCTCTGAAAAAATGGTATCAGGGAAAGATTTGGATTTTTAAGAAATATCTGTGCTCAGATGAGAACATTAAAGGAAAAGGCTTGTTTTACCTTTGTCTTTCTCTTTTGCAAATGTTTACAAATAGTTAATGATTTAGAACTACTAGTCCTACAGTATACTGTATTATACTGTTCATCCTGGAGAAGAGGAGACTGAGGGGAGACCTCATCACAGTCTACATCTTCCTCATGAGGGGAAGAGGATGGACAGGCCCTGACCACTTCTCTGTGGTGGCCAGTGACAGGATCTGCAGGAATGGCCTGAAGTTGAGTCAGGTGAGGTTTAGGTTGGATATTAGAATAAGGTTCTTCACCCAGAGGGTGGTTGGTCACTGGAACAGGCTGCCCGGAGAAGTGGTCACAGCACCAAACCTGACAGAGTTCCAGAAGCATTTGGATAATGCTTTCAGATGTATGGTATGATTTTTGGGGCTGTCCTGTGTAGGGCCAAGAGTTGGACTTTGAAGTGTTCTTTCATTTGTGGAGTTGAGGAGCTGGCTAAACAGACTAACACAGCTCACATGATGTTCTAAAACCTACAAAATAGCACTAGGAATTCAGTCTTCCAGGATTAATTTTTAATTCTTTTGCTTTAGAGGAGCTAGATAATTATAAATCTATAGCTTGGTGCACTGGATTGCAAAGCCAGGATTTCTGCTCAGTGCCCATGTGTATGTCAGGTAAGAAATGAAGTGACATCAGGCAGCAATCAGTATTTTTGGGAAAAGCATAGAAGGTCCATTGTTCTGGACCATCATGGACCATGAAGCATCATTTCCCCCATGGTTGTGAACCATTGAGAGAAGGAGCAAGTTCTTTTAGCTTTTGCCTATTTATCATGATATTGAAAAGAAAGCAGATTATTGAAACTCTGCCAAAATATGTATTCATCACCAAATGGAGTTCTTAGTTTATCATCAGAGACAGCCCACAAGACAAGAAACAGGACAAGTTTGGGTATCTGGGAAGAATGGAGGGGCAGATGGGGCCAGGATCATCATTACAAAAATTGGCAAAGGTATTTAATTTTGTATTTATTTGTTTTAAATACCTAAACCCAGAACTGTGTAGAAGTTAACATCTGGGAGGAGACAGATGGGGTAGGCAAAAGGTACAGGTGCAAAATCTTAGGAAACAATAGAGTAACTTTTATAGACTGTGTAAAGTTCAACTTACAAACTGTTCTCCATGTGAGAAGAAAAAATATTACATCTCTACTACTGCTTAAAGCAAAGCTAGCTCTTGAATGCTCAGGAGAGTGTCCTAAACACCAGGATGAAATTCTTTTGTACAAACAGCATTTAAGAAAACTTTCCAAAATCAAACCAAGTCAACAGCATGGACTGAGGGAATCCCATAAATTTTAAAGTAGTGGTTAAAGAAGCTTTCCAAATGTAAGAGGTTTCCATTCAGGTAAAGGAATGCTTGGTAACCCATATCCTTTAATAATGTAATAAACAAAGGGCTGTTGATTGAAAAAGGGAATGTGGCCAGTTCTGCACATCAACAAATCTAGACATTGCTTATGAAGTTTGAGTTGATTTATCCTGTGGGGTTTTTCACATTTATATTTTTATTTTGTTTTGGTTTTAAGCTTCAAACATCAAACCCCAACCCCCAAATTCTAGAAAATAAAAAAAGGAAATTATTTAGAAAAATAAAAAAGAAAATTTTTTCTGAATATGATCTGTCAGCAAAGAAAAAGTCTCTTAAAGAAAGCATAAGGCTGTAATATTTGCAGCCTTTACTTGCCGAGGAATGCAATGCTAGCCGATAAACTGGGCTGGCTGAGTTTGGGCATTTGGGGTTAAGGCCAACAAAAGATATTTTTGCAACATCTTCCAGAGCAGTTACTCTAATTCCTGGCATCAGAAAACAGAGCGTCTTTCCAGGACAGAACACTTCAAACAACACTGCGACGTAAACCTGAGATAAATAAGCAGAGAGTTTGCATGGTAATATCTCTATGATACATGCACTTGCAAAGAAGGATCCCTTGGAATTGTCTGAGCATATATGAAATCACTCTTAATTTACACTCACAACCCTGCTCTGAGTACATTTATCAGCATCACGCTAGAAAGAGCACAGCAACCATTAGAGTACAGTGCCAGGGTTGCCAGGGCTTCAGTCACCGCAGTAATGGGAGCCCCAGGGATTATGCAGCTGGACTTGTGTTAAACCAAAAACTAGTCAGTTCATGCACAGCATCATCAGCCTCTGTTTTCCATTCCCAAAACTGCTGGAATAACCGGAATTATGGCAAACGAAAAGTAATTTTTTTTAATGGAACACAGCAAGAGACCTGTTTCTCTCTTTGAGGAGACATAACACTAGGCATCAATAGAATATGAAGGTAACATAACCAGAAGAAACAGTGTAGCCCCTCAATGGCTGAGCACATATGTAGATTGGTATTAAAAAAATTATTTAGAAACAAATCCTACCTTTTTAGCAAGCATGTTGCATATTGAGTTGTTTTACTTGCTGAAGAACATTAAACTGAAAGCAAACCACAAATAAAAGAAGGTAGAACACATTGAGATTCTTAAATTTAAAACACGATATCTCATCTTGTCTGCCTTTATATGAATAAAGGACTAAGAATAAGCATAAACAATGTAAGAATGCTTAATTTTAAATGATTGATATCATACCTATCCACAGTCTAACACCCTTATTCATACTTGCATTTGATTTTTGCAAAGGAATAAATTTGCCTATTGTACTGTCATTACTGAAGGTAAGCTGATTATCTACTACAGTTTTTTTTAATGATGTCTGCCTCTCTGTTATATTACACTAGTAGCTTATGTTACCTGTTACTCTTCCTGTATTCTTTATCTAGGTTATCTAACCTTTAAAGGTTAGGTTGGCTAAAACAACTACCCAAAACTAAAGTTTATCAGAACATCTTTTCACGCCTGTTGGAATTCCACATCAGCTGAGATGAATTCCATTTTTGATGACTTTCTGAAAGAGAACTTTTTTTTATGGAAGATAAATTGCCAAAAGTTTCAGTTCTGAAATAGGATAAATGCATATTTATTGAATCTAATTATTTTGGTGTTTTGTAAATCAGACTTGTTTGGTTTTGGTGTTTGTTTTTTTTTTTTTCTGACATGAAAGCAACATGTTCCTAATTCAGATCATACTGATTACTCACAATTTCCAAGTTTTTAGTTTAGATTTGAACATTATAGATACCATAACAGAAGTTCCTGGATGTATTTGTTTAGGATTTAAACTATTCATAGACTTAATTCTTCCATTCTATTTTCAGAACATAAGAGCTCAAGTTTCAGAGGGTTTAAAATATACTTCAGAATAATGACAATTTCTCTTACTCATCCTTTTCCTCTAATTGCTTTTCAATCCTCTAAGTGTGGTTATTCTCCAGTTTAACAACATACTAAAGTTTTCAAGGGACTGATTACTTACATCCAACTCTTTAGGGATGTTTATTCTAGACTTTTCTGGCACTCGGAAATGATCTTGGAATTTATGGAGTACAATTATTTGCCATGGGGTTGTTCTCTTTGATTCTTACACCTATGTTACCGTTAAACACATCTTCTCCCAAGTCCAAGTTTCCCATATTATAGAGGAGTTTCCTCAAATTACAGAGGAC
Source organism: Platyrinchus mystaceus (assembly GCA_035041135.1). Taxonomy (NCBI): domain Eukaryota; kingdom Metazoa; phylum Chordata; class Aves; order Passeriformes; family Tyrannidae; genus Platyrinchus; species Platyrinchus mystaceus. Next base: position 96,543,829 of record JAWWLV010000088.1, on the reverse strand, counting down.
AATCAAGTACGTTTAAGTTTTTATTTTCCTGTAAGATGTGCTCATGTGCATGTTGTCTATACTGAGGCACAATGCAAGGAGCAAAGGTGGTCTAGTTCCAGCACAGGTTGGCAGCTTCCTGAACAACTGGGCTGACACAGTCCACGATCCCCAGCTCTGAAGGGAGATTAGCACAGACACCAAAGTGTACAGACAAAATTGGACCGAATTCAGACCTAATATGATGCATGCTTGCCCAATGGCTGTGCATTTGACAATGCTTTCTCACTCTGGCAGTTCTTGCCTCTGCATGGATTGTGTTGTACACAGAGGTGAAGATGAAGACCCACCAGTCTGTGAACTATGTAAGGCGCAGTTGGAAAGTCTGAATGACTGAAAGCACTATGGTTAATGTAATCTATTAAAGCTGAGCAATGGTAAAAAAGATTTTAGCCAGAAATTAAATAATAGTTTTTAAAATTACATGATCTTTCAAGAAAACTTATTTTACCAATGCTCACTTCCTGTTCTGGTACATGGTCATAAAAACATGGTTTTCTTAAAGATATATACTTGGCGATGTACTGGCCTTAACAGAATTTCACAATATGATTCATAAATGGAATAAACATGCCACCTAATAGAAATAAAAAAGGACATTGTATTGTCTTGTTAACTCTTATTGCAAAATGCTTCCTAGCTATTTAAATATATTTTTTCCAAATAGGCAAACGCTAGGCCTTGTGAAGAACTCTATATTTGTTTATTTTAATAAAGAAAAAACTTATTTACTTAGTCCAATATACATTTGGAATGTGTTATCTTTTACAAACTTTTTATTTTCCAATTAAAAAAAAATCCAGTAACTCATGATCCTCTCCTTCCTTTTATCCACAGGCAAATATTTCAAAGGCAAGTATTTGTGATTCTTATTGCTGAAGATTTAAACTCGAGATGCTTTTCTTTTTTAAAGATGTGGTTACCTTACTATGTCATTTCTCCTAAAATGCACATTACCTAAGCGTGAAGAAAACATATACTGGAGGAGAGTTGCATTACTGGTATATATCATGAAAGTGTAACGAAGCTAAGCAAGGCAGGCCATAAAGAACAGGGACATGAAAGCTTCAGATTTCAAGCTTAAGTAGTTATCTAAATTCCAGAATTGAAACACTTTCCTGTATATGCATTTTTACCAACTCTGTCACTCATTGCTGTTTAAAAAAAATACATACAAAACTAATGGTAGATGTAATAATTTAAAACAACTTGCATAAATATTATGTTTATTAATGTTGAAAAATGATCATGTGAAGGGTTAAAAGCCAGGATGGATTTCAAAGGTCTTAAAGGGTTACAAGAAATCATTGTCTCAACACTATAAATTCAGGTGCCATAAAGGGATGTTTTTGAGGGTTTTTTGGTTTTGTTTTTCAAATGAATGATAATGTAAGAGCGTTTAAAAAAAAAACAGCAAGGCAAATCAAATACTCATTGTCTAGTGCCAATGTCTGATTGCACAGAGAAGGAATTCCCATGTCTGGACCTGAAAATTAATCACTGTCTGAAAAAAAAAGAAAAAATTTTTTTTGGTGTCTTCAGGGATTTCTGTTATTTCTGTTAAGTATCTGCCACACAAATACAGCTCTAAATAGTTTTGTTGCAAGGAAAATAACCCTCAATTTAATTCTATCTGTGTTTCACCTGAGGGTAAAAGTTTATGAAATACAGGGGTTTTTGTAGGTAAAATTTTGTATGCTTGAGGACGTAACTCTTAATTAATGCAAGGAGATGGGAGAATGAAATGTAAGCCTTTTTAGTTTAAATGGATAAAAATTTACAAACATGTAATCCGGCTGTCTGGTTTGGTTTTTACTGTCCTAGCACATACACAAAAAATCAATAGATGCCTAAAGTCTAATAAAGGGTACAGAGGAAGAAGATAAGTTTCAGCATTGTGGAATTTCTGGTGCTGCTGAGATAGTTGTAATCATATAGCATGAGATATTCCATAAAAGCAAAAAAAAAATTATAGATTGCTTCTTATGAAGCTGTCCTACCTCTATTAAATTTAAGCTCTCCCACGTCTGATTTTTCTGTCTAATGAAGTCCAACACCAGTCACAATCTGTAAGACAGGGAGAAAATGGAAATGAGGAATAACATGCAATACTTCAAAGCCTTACCATATATTTGGACCAAATTTCAGACACGTTTTAAGTTGCGTAACAGTGGAGTGAGATAGTGCAAAGCCTTTAGAAACCTTTCCCTCTTCCCATTTAATTGTTATGGTCTTTAATCAAAGTAATTACAATACTTGCTATGATTGATTCTACAGGGAAGATTCTTCATTTAATAGTAAATTTAAAAATCCAGCTATGACTGGGAATGGTGAGAATAGTCAATGACAGTCTAAGAGCAGTCAGATGTTGCAGGGAGCATGGTCTCTTATTCTGTCTCATAATTCTACCTGTCCTATTTCCAAATCATTTATGTTACAAGAACTGAGAAGCTGTGTTTGTGCTTCAATGCATTGATTTTTATCTTGCAGATGTGGGGCTGCACACCTGATCTGGGACTTAGAAATGGACATAAATTTTAAAATCCTTTAGTACCCCAGAGCACCTAAAGGAAGAAAAGCAATGGATTACACATATGGAAAACATGCTGAAAGAATTTGTATGAAAGAATATTGGCAGCAGGCTAATTTCAGACATCAAAGACTGTATGGACAAAATAGCACACTGCCAACTTGCCAGAAATATAAGCCCACATGGAGAGGGGATTGAAGCTGCAGAGATTGAAAAACAATTGCATACTGAGTAGCACTCAATGAAATGGTTCATACGCTGTGAAATAAGCCCTTTTTTTTCTTTTCAACTGCCAAGGGAAAAAAAACTCCTCTTTTATTTTGGCCAGAACATTTTCACATGGATTCATAAATACTTTTTTAAATGCCAAGAACTGATTTTCCCCTCCTTCTCAATTGAATAAGTAATTTAGCAGCTCAGCCATTGCTCTACAAAAAGAATTCTCTTCCTCCCCATTCTCACAGGGACTTTGAATACTGTACATTTTTTGCTTGCCATTAAAAAGTCAGCACAAACCCCCAGCAGCTGCTGAGCCATGATGCATATATCTACCAAAAATTCAGAAAGTGTGATACAAATATTCCATACGAATAATTTTTTTTGAGATGCGCCTAAGAAATAGTGATTTTTTGAAATGAAAGTTGCATTTTTTAGCTCACTTGGTGGCCCATATTAATATTTCACAACAGTAATAATTATGACAAATGTCAGAATATAAGTCCTATGGCTACATGTTTTCTACTTAATTTTCTATTTTAATAATGTAGTAGATATTCTTAATAATGGTCCATTTCTTCCTTTATCATAGTATAGCTTCACTTTTCTCTCTCTCTGTCTTATACATTTTGTCAATTACATCAACTATTGTTACATGCAAAAAAGAGACACTGAAATCCATTTATCATATCGGGATTTACATATGTCTGAATTTAGACAGTTCTTTAGTGGATGATAAAGTAGGTTCATAGAATAAATCACAGGAAAAAAAGACTCAAATGTTTTAAACATTTGGGTTTTTAAATGTCCTTAAAAAGTCTGTTCAGTAGAAAATACAAATAATGTTCTCTGCCTTCCATAAGCTATTAACTTTTGTGAAGGCACATGTATAATTTTACATAATTCTACCAGAGGTTTAGAGAACAGGTCAAGCTGACAGCAACTCTGTTATATAATTTCCATTACAAAGTTCTAAATCACATAAAAATCAACTTTTGAACTTTTACCATAAATTAAAAAATACCACAAAGGGATTGGTTTTTGTGTGCATGTTAATCTGAAGTGTTAGACTTGTGGTCATAAAGACATAGAAACTTTCCTTGTGAAGCCACCAAAATATTAAACCACAATAGCCTTTCTCTGGAGACTTGTAACACAACCCTTTATCAGCTCTCCTTCCTCTCTCGTCTTCTTACCTTCAAAATGGCTGAATCAACTGCTAAAACTGCATGAGGATAAACTAATCACAGAATCACAAAATGGTTTGAGTTGGAAGGGACGTTAAAGATCCTCTAGTTCCAAGTCCACTGCTATGGGCGGGGACACCTTTCACTAGATCAGGTTGCTCAGAGCTCTAACCAACCAGGCCTTGAACACTTCCAGGGATGGAGCATCCACAGCTTCTGGGCAACCTGTTCCGTTGCCTCACCACTCTCACAGCAAAAAATTCCTTCCTTATAGGAAAACTCTCAATTTTTCTTACAAGCTCCTTTTATATCAAAGGCCACAATAAGGTCTCCCTGGAGCCTTCTCTTCTCAGTCTATGCTTTATCTTCCCTAACTGCAACCCACACATTTGGGTTGTGTTCCTGTATTCTTCCCAAGGTACACATCCCTGGTTCCTCTGTCTGTGTATTTTCTTCTTATATTTACTTTGAGCACGAGGTCCTTACTGAGCCATGCTGGTTTTGGGCCTTCTTTCTCCAAATTTTTACACATGGGGATCAAGTGCCCTTGTGACGTAGGAAAAATGTCCTTAAAGAGTTGTCAGCTCTATTCAGCTTTGTTGTACCTCAGGGCAGTTTCCTAGGGAGTCTCATCCTGTGTTGCCTTAAACAACAGAAAGCTTGCTGTCCTGAAGTTCAGCATTCTGACTCTACTCTTCACGTGGCTCATTTCCCTCAAGACTGTGAATTCCATCAGGACATCATGACTGCAGCCCAAGCTGCCACCAGGATGGCATCCCCAGTTAGTTCCGTGTTGGTGACCAACAGGTCTAGTAACACTCATCTTTTGTTAAGACTGAAAAATTATTTTTGTCTGTCTCCAAAAGTGTCCTGGATGTCTTACAGTTTGCTGCGTCGCTATTTTAGCAGATGCCAAGGTGATTGAAGTCCTCCAGCAGAATCAAAGCCTGTGAACTTGATGCTTCCTGTAGGTGAAGTAAGAACACTTTGTCAACATCGTCCCCTTGGTCAGGTGGCCTGTAGTAAACATCAACCATGAAATTTGCTTTGTTGGATTGAACCCTAATTTTTACCTGTGAGCTCTCAACCTGTTCATCACTGTTTTTCAAAGACAGTTCTGTGCAGTCAATCCATTCTTTTACATAAAGGTGACATCCTCACCTTTCTTTCCTTTCTTGTCCTTCTGAACAGTTTATTGCCATCAATTGCAATGCTCCAGTTTCCTTCCACTGTGTTTCAGCAACAGCAATTAGACAATAGCTTTTTACCTGTGTAATAATTTCCAGCTCCTCCTGCTTGCTACCCATGCTGTGGGCATTGGTGTGGAGGCACTTCAGTTGGGATATTGACTATGCCGCTTTTATATGTGAACATGCACTAATTTCTTTGATACATTTTACAGGTGTTTTCTTATTGGTTTTAAATACATTAGCAGCCCCTGTCTCTTATCAAAAAGTCCTGACATTCTACCATGAATGGTTTGAACAGCTTAAAGAATCACTATTAAATGTTGGGAAAAAAAAGAGGTTTAAATATAAATTTGTGAAAGTGCAACTTAACAGAGTTCAGTGGCAAGGTTCACCCTAATACTTACTGCATAGATGAAGGAAAATTGGATTAGAATCAATTTAGAATGATTTACATGAATACCAGGGATGCAAGAGGGCAAGGGTGTAAAGCATGTGGTTACAAAAAGATAAGGCTGCAAAAGGGTTTGCCAGGACTTAATCATTAATTACATTAATACTATTATCAATTCACATGCATGCACTAAGGCTAACAGGTATGTACATCTATACTTATGTGTATAAAGGTATGTAGCAAAAATTCCCATTAGGTTCAGTGGAATGCTCACATCAAATCCCTTAGCGTTTCTCCTCAGTCATGGGTTGCAGCTCAGGAAGTATGAGGTGTGTGTAGGGGTTTTAGACCTTTTCAAAACGTTTCATAGTGATGTTACCATTTCACTCAGGCTGAACAACTTCACTCAGGTAAATAATTTACCAAGGCTAACGAGGATAACTGCTTATCCTTTGTTCCCCTACTTGGTCAGGCAACTGATGTTCCTTGTAGGGTCAGAATTGTTTCTCCTGAGATCATGGAGCCGGCCCAAGAAGGAGGAGAGGTGGGTGTGGGAGAAGGATGCAGCACCACACATACAAGATGTTAATAGACATTCATTCCTTAAGAAAGAAGCAAAAGATGTCACCAGTGTTTGAGATTTGACATTTAAGGTTTTATATAATGACAATAATGGTTCTATGCTTTTCCAGTAGCTCAAACAAGCGTAAAATGATTTTTTAAAAGGTGAAGACCCCTACATTATACGTATAGGTAAATCTTAAATATAGGTATAATGTATAGTTCTCCAGGTTCTTGAATTTACTTGTAATTAGAAATCAAAACCATCTATAATAATAAAATAATAAAAAGCCAAGACTTGCTGGATCATGTGCCTTAGGCTTCAAAGAACAAGATCCATTTGAAATGTTCAAATGCTTACTCTTCCTTCCTATCAAAAATATAAAATGAATGAAGGACACTTACATGAATTTGATTAATTCCACAATAAAGTTTTATACAACACCAGAATTAATCATGTTGTCTAAGCTAACTTATCCTAGCAATTTTGAAATGCATGGCTCTGCAAATATGATTTCTTTTAAATACAACAGTTGAAAGAAAAAATATTTACTTTACTTTTTTTTTTTTTGTAAAAGCAGCTGAATAAAAAAGGTTAGTAATGAAATATGCACAGGCACTAGTACAAACTTTCTCCCAGCATGTTCTGTTAGCAATTTTTTGATGTCCTATTGAAAGAACATGTAACCCAAACTTGAACTCATATCTATCCAAAGTGATGATATATTGCAATAATCTGGGAGCATGCTGTGGAAAAACGCAAAGGCAGAAGGAGAAAGCTGGCTCCATTTTTTTTGACTTGCTGTGAAGACAGAACTAGGGAAGGATTGTTCTGCTAAATCTTCCAGGAAGAAAAAGAATATTTTAAAGCTGAAATATGAAGCAAGATCTGAACTCTTACCTCCCCCAACCTCAAAAAGAGTCAGAAAAGACCTGGGAAGGTTCAAAACTTATATCCTAGGGCAAGCTTTTCTTCAAATATTTCAGCTACAACAGAAAAATTATTTTCATAACAAATGAAGTCTGGTGAACCAGACAATTTCAGGTATGTGATGACGTTCTCAATACATTACTCAGTAACTATACAAGCAGCTTGGAATTCAATCCTTTCTTCCAGAGTGTCCCGTTTAATTTCAGGTTTTAAGATCATGGTAAGAAAAAACATTCCTCTATTAAAAGATAAAGAAATATTTTTAAATGTCTGTCTAGAAATGTCATTTTTTTTTCTGTTTCTCTCATACATCCAACCCTTTGCTAGGCAGTGAATAAAGCTGACTTAAAGAGAAGGTAGAGGAATTAAATGGGCTAAAAATGGAAGGTCTAATGGAGAATATAATAACAATTATGATTAATAACAAAAACATAGAGTATTTTATAGAAAAAGGAGGGAATAAGAAATAAAAGCCTTTTTAAAATATAGGAGTTTGTATGAAAAACAACAACAACAACAAACCCAAATCAAAACAAGACAACCCCCACCAGTCCCCCAGTTTTAGAAAATGGGAAGAAGAGACTAAAAGTTATCCTGACATGTTCAAAATTAGCAGGTTCTTAATATGAGCAACTGAGAGACTTAAGCAATTAACATAGATTTGTATCTCTCAAGACTTTATACATTTGTCTGTCAAAGAGTTTCAGCCACAGAAAGTCTAACACTGAGCATAGAAAGTAGTTCAAAACTAACACGATGTCAACTGCAAATTTTACAAATCTATATTGGTCTCAGCAATGATGTGCACAGTGCACCCTACAGCACTCACGTGCTACCTACTAAATTGTTAGTACTGACTGACCAGATGACTCCTCTAGTACAAAGGTAATGGAGGTTTCTGAGGAAGGTTGATGAAAGAGCACACTAAAATTTAGGGGTTCTGGTTCAACCTTAGCAATAATTTCATGCAAAGGCAGTTAACTACTTCTCCTTTAGCTAACTCTTCCCTTATCTCGAAGTAGGCAGATATTATGCTTCTAAAACCTAATATGTACAGCTATTGTCATGTGCCTATATGCAGATAGCAGTATTCACAAAGTGCTCATTTAATCTCTGAATTTCATCAGTGTCAGAATAGAAAGAACTATTCTTAATTTAAATCAATTTAACATTTTTAAAAAATACATAAGTGAAATTGAAATAGAAATTCTTGCATTATTTTTTCTCATTTCATGAAGTTGTGACAAGCTGTGCAGCAACATCATTTATCTGCCATATTGATACTAGCCTTGTCTAGCTAAATATGCAAATACATAGGCAACACAGTAGGATTCAGATAAATTTCAATCTTTCCATACAAGAACAGGACCCAACAACGGTTTCAGGAATCGCTTTTTCTTGAAAATACATTACTCATGTGGCTGTTGCAATCTTTCTCTGTACTCAAAGAAAATTTGTTCACAGTATCAGAAAATTAATTTACATATCATACACTCAGCAAATGCAAGACAGCAAGTATATATCCTGGGGAAAATTTTAATTAAAAGTTAAACTGTAGCAAACAGACATCAGGATGCACTAATTCAGTATGAACAAATCACCTGTTTGAAAAGAAAAAAATAAAATCAAACAAAAGCATTTCTACCCCCAACCTGTCACTCATACAGACTTTTAATAGTGTGGTTAATGCTAAAACAGTTTCATTTCCTTTGTCATAATGTACAGTATATTTTAGCTAAATATATGGACAGATAGATAGATGGCTGGAGCAAAAGTCAGCTAAGGGCTTCTGGACAAAGCAGTGATTTATCTTCTTTGAGAATAGAATACGCTCATCTCTGAAAAACTATGTGCATTGCAGATGGAGTTAAACAGTTTGAAGGAAGAATCACTAGAAGGGCATAAGCATCAAGGGTGCAGATGGAGACATTTCCAAGACACTAACTAGATCACAGCACGGACCAAACTCAAAGACTGAAAGATTAGCATCCATTGTAAGTGTAGCAGGGAATGCAAGCATAGGATGGTAGCAGAGGCCTTGAGAGTTCAGGCACAAGATGACAACAGAGGCCCAACAAAAAACACAGAGAATATCTCCTCAACATTTAGAGACAGATAACGCAGCTTTCAGAGCATAACAGAGATAAGACAGTATATGCAAAACAACTCGTGGTAAAAATGTGAGGGTAAAAATCCATAAAGTGTAAAAAACATGTTGCAGCCTCTACAAAATGTTAACAGATGAAGACTGCAGAGCAGAATTTCTTCTACCTTTAGTGCCATGATGTTTCACCAACACCACTGCATATCTGCAGCAAGTCTTTTCTCAGAACATCTCTTTTTGTCTCATCTCTGACCATATTTTGCTATTGAAACTTGATTACATAAATAAATTAAAGTTTTAAAAAAGCAGCTTGTGTGCATGTGTTTTTTGCTCCAATCTTCCCATATGACAAAGTGGTTTAATACAGCAGCCCAAAGTCAGCGTAAAGCTGTATGCAACACAGCTAACAGCAATAATTGGAACAGTGGTGGAAATTAGATGGAAATTAGATCTATTAACCTTATGGCTTTCTGTCAAAATAGAATATTCTAGGTTCACTTTTTCTGAGACAGAAAAGACTGATGAAACTCTTCATTTGCCACTGGTTCTGCATTACTCTTCTAAAACTCTCTGGTGGCTTTTGGTAATGGAGAAGTTAGTCCAGATTCTGACATTCTAAGTCCAGTTCAACCCATCTGGTAACTACACTTCATTAGGGCAACAAAGATGTTTCAAGGTAGAGGTAGGTTCCTGTATGGATGGTACTTTGAGAAATGCATCTGTATTTCCCTCACTGCTCCCCCACCCTCCATCCCGGAATGTGGTGAATTTCATTGTTCTGTAAGACAGAACAATGGACCTGATGTGTCGACTGGCACAGTCCTATAGGAGATAATATAAACACAGAGGATTTCCTTATTGACAAAGATGAGCTCAAATCTTTCCAAATTTAGGAGGGAAAACAGAAGTGAGTGTTCCTTCTCTCTGCTATTCAAGTACTACTTTCTCACTCAGCCTGGGTAGCAAACAGGCCTTGCTGAGCCAAATTCGGTTTTTATTTCCTTTCTGTGCCAGACCAGAAAGACTCCCTAAAAAGTGTGTGTAAATGTTTAAATTAAAAAGCTTATGAAAACCTTGTCTCAAGATTTATGGCACTATTTTATCCAGAGGAGAAATTTAAATGACCTATTCTTTTTTGTAGACTTGGCAGGAGGGAGGGAGAGAAAGTCCTTAATTAGACATCTCTGAGATATGATCATAACATACCAAAATGTCACAATAAATTTAAAGGCTAAGAGAAAACAGTATTTCCTTTCCCTTCCACTTTTGTCTCATGTACTTTATATTTGCAGGGAAATAGCTGAATATTATTTAAGGAAAAATGTTTTCTTTTTCTTTCCTTTTTTTTTTTTTAAATTTTTTATTATTCATAAAAACAACAGCAGATAAAACAACTGAAGGGTTGTTATGACCCACATGGATCATCATGCAAATTAACCTAAGAAGATTAAAGTTCCTGAGCTTGTATTATCCAGGTTGAAGATGCATTTTTGCTATTTTTGATAATAAGAAATGATAAACAAAAAGGAAGACAATCTGTTTTCCAAGCTGTTTATATCTCCCTCTTTCTCAGCAAGGAGTTGACTGAAAAGGGAAATATTTTCCCTTCTCTTCACTTTTTGTTATAAATAAACAGGAGGAGATCTAGATTTATTCCCATGCTGATCTCTTTTTTTTTTTTAAAGAAGGGGAAGGGTATTTACAGTTCCAGTTTTTTAAGGATGGTTCAAAGTATGTAAGCATTATTCGAAAATTGCTGCAATGTTTGCCTGTGGGCAGTAGCCTTGTCTAGCACTGGATTAGACACACAAAATAAATTCAGAATAATTCTGCACTATTTCAGAAATGCCATACATTAGCATATGCACTTGCAAAGTTCAGTTATTGTTATTCTACATTTAATAAAAGCTGTTACTAAAAAATCGGACAAAAAGAAAGTAGTCTTCAAGTTCTTGAAAATAGTACTCCATTTTTGATTTTCCTTTATTTTACTTCAACACAGTTCTCTTGATCTTGTGGTCTTAGTCAGAACAGTTCACCTCTGAGTCTTTGAAACAAACATACTAAGAGGTAAGAGAATACTTTCATAATTTCTACTATAGCCTGTAGTACTTCCCTGCAACCTGAGGCAGAGCAGAACCCACTGGGTGGTGCAGGGGACACTGTCTATGTCCTGTTTATGCACCTAATTTCTTGTTTAAAAGGGTAAGGGAACTTTCTGCTGATAAAAACATGTTTCAGTTCTTGTTGGGATTGTTTTTATCAGCAAAATCAGCAATAACTGAAATAAAGAAAAAACTTTTTTTAATACTATGAAATCATATTAATTGTTTCATCTAGACACATTCAAAGATGGTGGGAAACAGACTTAAGTAAATAAACCTAAGGTCACAATAAACCAATCCAAATCTATTTAAGTGTGACTTCATTCCCCTTGCATAGCATTTCACAGAAAGACAAATATCTTCTTGCTTTCTTAATCTATTTTGCAGCACAAAGGTATCTGTTCTTACTTCATCCTACCTGGATATTGGGTTCATTTATTTTTCAAATCACTTCCTGAAGAATAGTATGCAGCCAGCATGGCCACCTGGCAAAGTAGAAAATGAATTTAAAATGAAAGTTGTGATCATGTAAGTGAATTATGAATGCCACGGCCCTCAAAAGCTGTTTATTTTGAATTACTTCTCTCTCATCACTGAAAACCAAACTGCATTTCTTTTAGACTAATTTTAATTTCCTTAGTTGCAGAACTATTGCAAATATGGAGTTCAGATACAGAAATAGCTCATTAGATTTGGTACATTATTTAAGAAAAATGTGTTGAGTAGGAGCATAGTAATATAAATAAATCTTTTGTCACCTCTTCACATCCCTGAACTCCCAACACCTACCTGCGTGCCTGGGGAACTTTTTTCTTTCATATTTGTAGTTGTTGACCACAGAATCTCCTGCTTAGCAGTTATGCTCAATTAAGGAATTATCAGCAATTTAACACTTTAAAATACCAAAGGCAAGTGTGTACTTAAATAAGCAATGAAAATGACTAGGTTTCTGAATGCCAGTTGATAATGAAGCCTTTACATAATTGTACCAAATTTATTGTAAATAAGATTTCTTTTGCAGGTCAAAAGGCAAGTGTAATCTTCAAAAGTTCTTTTTCCAAAAATGAGTTATAATCAGAGTTCCATATTAAGAGGTAGGGAATGGATTAGGAATAGTATTTTTGGATGTCCAGGATTGATTCTGAAAAATTACATACATTGTAAAGCATTAAACACCATCTCTTATATTTTTTTATAAATAAAGACATATTGTGAATGGGCTCAGTTATAAACCTGGCATTACAAATACTTACTTTTCATGTGATCAGAATGGGGCTCAAGAAGCAAACTATGACAATCATATGAAAGAATCCAAGGTCTTAGTATAATCTGCAAACATAGAAGCTTTCTGACAAAAAAATACCCAAAAAACCCCCAATCAGACCAAACCAAACCAAAAACAAAGCAAAGTTTGTTTTGTAAGAAATTTTTTTTTATGTCAATGCATTAGGTAAGCATTGTTTGAGACAATTACGCAAGACACCCCTTCTTAGTAGCAATGCTTTTTTGTCCTATCAGCTTTAGAGATATTATTCTCTCATAAAAGCCTTGGAAATTGCCTATCAATTTGCATGACATTAAATAATCTTCTTGGAATTGCTGCATTACAAAATATTCAGCTGCAGGATGTTCTCCCTTATGTAATTGGAAATAAGAATACTTAAGACTTAAGGGTCTGGTTTATATGGACTAGAGGTACTGCAAATTTACCATTCCACCCTAAATCTGCTGTGAATCAGAATCTGAAGTCCGTGGAAAACAATTGGAAAGGGTAATTTCTGTTTACTCACTGTTCAGTGTTTTATTCACAGTTTTTTAAAAAAAACTCACATTCACAGCTGAATGACACAGTGGTTCACTATTCTGATTTTTCACATATGAGACAACTCAAGATGATTTCTGACATTTCAGAAGTGAAAATATATTTGATTGTCTGGAACTTCTCTTTGGCATGTTTGAGCATGTCACAAAACTGTGGCTTGTTTTATTACAACTATCTGTTCTGATTCAGAATAAAACTCCTACTGCAGTGGCAGGAATGTTGGATGTCAGCTTCTTTCTGTGTACATGGGGGAAATTTTAGCACTTATATTGGGCTACATATCATATTTCAATCAATACCTGGTTTTCAATACACCTCATTATGTGCTTCTAAAGAACTCTGGAGGATAGCTTTTTGGAGGGAAATGATGATTTATCAAAACAGAATGTTTGCAGGGATTGATCAGGTTCAGCTAAGCATTTGTTCAGATGGCTTACAGGTGCAGAAAGAAATTTTAAGTATGAGAATTGGAGAGTAATCTTGAATGCATACAACATAGATTGCAGACAGCATGATGCCTAGGGTGTTAAGCAGTCTCTTAGGGAAGTTTCTTATTCAAACCTGTTCCATAGCAGTATCTGACCACTCTGAGCCTGTAGGTACACAGCATCCCTATGTCATGGATAAGAAATTAAGATATTGAGTATCAAGAAATTTAAGTATTAAGAAATATTTAGGAATTTTCAAGGATCATATAAAAATCTATATGACAGAGGTTGAAAGGAAAATAGAAACTGATTTTCTTTTCAAGTGATTTTTTTTTCAAGTGCTGAATATCTTTTCTATAGTAAATATATAGTCCTGAAACTACTCTGTAGTATTATTCCCACACCAAAAATGTAAGTCTATCTTTGCACTTAGACATCTCTTATGCTTTCTGCTTTCTCCATTTGCTCATATGAAGACTTTATAATACACTCATCTAGAACAGCTTCTTGTAAGAAAATCTCATTATCTGAGTGTATGTTCAGTCTTCCGGTGAGAATCATTTGCAGTAAAACCTCTCTCATTTTTTCCAGATATCCATTTATATAAAATAGAGCCAGGTCCCTAGTACCATTGGGACATACAGGATTTCTACGTAATTTTGTTCTACTTTTCTCCACTATAAATTTATTTCAGTTAGTAGCTGCTTCTGTTGTTTGGCTACGACAGACATTAATAAAAAATTGACATTTTCTCCCATACCATTCACACCACTTTTATCTGAAAGGGCCATGAGACCATCCATGGTGATTGCAACATTTCCAGCAGGAAAAACAATATGCTATCAAACCACTTCTTCAATACGCTTGAGTACCAACTAAATAAGCAAGCTTAAGTGTTTAGAAATGTGTGTTTTTAAAAATTTTCTAATACAGCCTGTCAGTTCTAGTGCTGATTCTTGAAAGCAATTTGAGAGACTACTAAGAGTAATGTTCTTTTGGTTTGATAGTCTCAGCATGAAAGAAGCTGGAAATTAAATAACAATGAACACAATACTTTTATATGTAACGCACTGCATAATTAACCTGTGTATGACATCTCACATTTAGGGGAAAGGGAGCACTCAAGATTTGTAAATGCCTGTAGTCAAAAAGAATGACAAAAGTCAGAGGATTCACAAAAACTCATGAAGTTTTATTAGTAAATTACACTCTTGGCATGGAAATTGGTATGTTAGTCCCTGACCTACTACATAAGCCCATGGCAGTGGGTTTTTGTTAAAAAAAAAAAAAAAAAATTAAAAGGAAGAGCGAAAGAGGTGAATTAAAGCAGAGAGAGAGAAAGAAAGAGAAAAAAAGAGGTCAACAGCACTGATCCATTGGATGGGATGTCCAGGGTTTTTTATAGGTAGGTTTTCCCTGCCCTGAAGACAGGTTTCTCGCTTTCTATGCAAACTAGTTATCGTGCCCAGTCTGTTCTTTTGGACTTCTCTGGAAATGGGTTGGAAAGCTTCCCTAGGTCTTTGGTGGCATTGATCATCCCTTATAGTCCATGCCCACTTCTCTACCTCATTCCTGCACTTGCACTGGACTGTGTTGTGCTTATGTCCAGGAAGTTGAATAAGGATGTCTGTCCTGGAAAAGCACTGCCCTGCCTCCACATGGCTCCCTTCTCCACCCACATCCTGTTCTTTCCCCACAGCAGGTTATCGACAACAGTCCTTGCCTGCTATTACTAACAATCCTTGGTTGGCTCCACAGCCAAATGGCTATCGGTGTTTGTTAATTGTCCCCTTATCTTCTGGGATTCTACACCTGTGGAGTTCACTTCTGTAAGATTCTAGTCAAGAAAATTTTAAAATAAGTTAGACATTATATGTCTAGAAGTTGCACATTGAACAGCACTAATTATTATAAATTCAGAAATGCTATTATTAGTTCTCAAATCTCAAGGAATAAATTCATTATGAATTGTATTTAGGAAGAAGTATCCTACATTAAGTAACTATAGTTTAAATGTACTTCGAGTATAACATAAATATACTTCAAGTTCACTACAGTTTTCATAATGCATAAAATAACAGGTACAAAAAGAAAAAAAAAGAGTCTCCTTTGAAGGTGGGTGGTCATACATGTCATGAAATTATAAATAAATGAAAATTATATAACCTAATAATCTGTTGTGATTTTTTTTTTTAAATTATGACTACTGCATTCAAACCGTGAAGTTAACTCTCACTCATTTAATATGTTACCTAGGGGGATGGCTCATATTAAAGCCTCTCTTCATTGTCTTATGTCTGTAGTTCAATGAAGAAAAAGAGCTTGGGTTTTAATTCCAGCTCTATTACTGCTTTAACACATTAACATGATCACTTTAGGGCCAGATGTTTTATTTTAGGTGGAATATTGAAGACCTAAACTTTCATATCTAATTTACAAATTAGATATTGCATTAGATAATTGCAATTAACCATTTCTATAAAAACCATTAACAGCAGAATACATTTTTATAGCAAATAATGTTATAACTCATCGTTTCCTTTTCACAGATGGAAAATAAAGTACGATGGATCTTTTATGCCAAATACTACATAACAAATCCTGTAAGAGCAGTAAAAATAGAATAGAAAAGTCTCAGTTTCATGTTTCGGTTCTTTATTTTGATGATAGTACTTCCTTGTAGAAAAATCTTTCTATTAAATTTTAAAAAACAACCAACCAACCAACCAACCAACAAACCACTGAAACCAGAACTCCCACGATCTTAATTTTGTTGAAGACAATATTAGCTGCACTGAGAAAGAGGATTTTTATTCTGTTTATAAACTCTCATGAATTCATTTTTAGAAGACAATACAAAAATTTTCAAATCTCATTTGCAGCCAGATGAAACTGCAAAAAGTCTAACCTATTACTTGAAGGTAATGAGTCAGAGTGATTCACTGCAGCCTCTTGGTGATTTCTGTGTGAACCAATCAAATGAAAGGGCACAAAAGCCATTCACAGTGAAGATAATCCTTAGTTCTAACTAATATAAAATCCGATGCCATTAAAATGCATAAGAGTGAGAAAAAAGGAAACATAAAAGGCAAAGTCTTTTCCCTCCCCTCCCCAGCCCCAAAACTTCATAGCACAATTAGCAAACCCTTAAAATCAAACATTAGGATCATACTTTTTTAATGTTAGATGTTATAGTTCTCATAATTTGTAAGAAAATATATAGCCAAAAATGAAAGACAACATAACAATCTCTCATCAAAGTTGTTGCACTTAAACATAAGAGGAATACAAATCACCTGATTCAGCAGATATTCTACATAGTCCATTCAGAAAGATTACAAGCAATAATATTTGTGCGGCATGACCTTTAACATGAACATGAAAATAAATAAATGTATGATAGTGAAAAAAACCTAAGCACCAACCGTTTTTATGTGTTACATCGTCCATAATGGATTTTTTAAAAAAATATGAACAGATTAAAGTTGCTGAAAGTATCTGACCTAAGGATACTTATTCCACATTAAATACCTGAAAAACTCTATAGATTTATTAGCTATTTTACACACACACACACAGACAAATAGATATGCTTTTCATTTCAGAGTTTGAAAGTAAAAATATCCATGTGTGAAATACTGTGTGCCGTTCAAGTCCAATGTATAGAGTTTCTGCCAGAATCTAATTGACAGAAGGAAACTTTGTTACTGTTCTGAAATTATAGGAGCCAGCATTTTAGCTGAATTGATAAACATTTATATATGCGAAACAGATAATTTTTATTGAAAATATAAACTTAGTTAAAAGCCAACAGACGAAACAAATGAACACACTTTTTTTCACTCAATTGTCATGCAGTAGAAAGAGTTATCATGTCCTATTATTCAAACCACATTTATATCTCAGACAGTAGAGCAATAGTCCCATGCCATACAGTTACTCTTTCTGGTTGTGGTGGGTCGACCCTGGCTAGGCACCCGGTGCCCACCAATACCTCTCTGTCTCTCCCCTCTTCAGTTGAACAGGTGAGAGAAAATATACAGTGAAAGCCTAACGGGTTGAGATAAGGACAGGGAGACATCACTCAGCAGTTACTGTCATGGGCAAAACAGACTGGACTTGGGGAATTTAATTTAATTTATTAGTAATCAAATAAAACCAAATATAAAAAAAATCCTTCCCCCTCCACCCTTCACTTCTTCCTGTGCTCAACTTTACTCATGAGTTTTCTACCTCCTCCTCTCCAGCAGTGCAAGAGTAAAAGGAATGGGGGTTGTGGTTAGTTATTCATAAGTTGTCTCTTCCACTCCTTCCTCCTGAGGAGGAGGACTCGTCACACTCTTCCCCTGCTCCAGTGTGGGGTCCCTTCCTTGGGAAACAGTCCTTCACGAACTTCTCCAATGTGAGTCCTTCCCATGGGCTGCAATTCTTCATGAACTGCTCCAGTATGGGTCCTTTCCAAGGGGTGCAGTCCCCTGCAGGGTCACAAGTCCTGCCAGCAAACCTGTTCTAGCATGAGTTCCTCTCTCCATGGGTCCTGCCAGGAGCCTGCTCCAGCACAGGCTTTCCTCAGGGTCACAGGCTCCTTTGGGAGCATCCATCTGCTCTGGCCTGGGGTCCTTCATGGGCTACAGACTCCATAGAATCATAGAATCACAGAATCATAGATTCATAGAATCAGCCACGTTGGAAAGGACCTCTGAGATCACCAAGTCCAAACGTTGGTCCACTACCACCGTGGTTACTAGACCATGGCACTAAGTGCCATATTCAGTCTCATCTTAAAAACCTCCAGGGATGGAGAATCCACCACTTCCCTGGGCAGCCCATTCCAATGTCTGATTACCCTCTCTGTAACAAATTTCTTCTTAATATCTAACCTAAACCTCCCCTGGCAGAGCTTAAGACCATACCCTCTTGTCTTTCCGCCTGGGAGAAGAGAGCAACCCCCACCTGGCTACAACTTCCTCTCAGGGAGTTGTAGAGAGCGATGAGGTCTCCCCTGAGCCTTCTCTTTTCCAGCCTAAACAAGCCCAGCTCCCTCAGCCTCTCCTCATAGGACTTGTGCTCAAGTCCCTTCACCAACCTGGTTGCTCTTCTCTGGACCTGCTCCAGCACCTCAATATCCTTCTTGAACTGAGGGGCCCAAAACTGGACACAGCACTCCAGGTGTGGCCTCACCAGCGCTGAGTACAGGGGAAGAATCACTTCCCTGGTCCTGCTGGCCACACCGTTCCTGATCCAGGCCAGGATGCCATTGGCCTTCTTGGCCACCTGGGCACACTGCTGGCTCATGTTCAGCTTCCTGTCGATCCAAACTCCCAGGTCCCTTTCTGCCTGGCTACTGTTCAGCCACTCTGTGCCCAGACTGTAGTGCTGCAGGGGGTTGTTGTGGCCAAAGTGCAGGACCTGGCACATGGCCTTGTTGAATCTCATCCCGTTGGAATCAGCCCAACTCTCCAGTTTGTCCAGGTCCCTTTGCAGAGCCCTCCTGTCTTCCAACTGATCGACACTCTCCCTCCCAGCTTGGTGTCATCGGCAAATTTACTGATGGTGGACTCAATGCCCTCACCTAAATCATCAATAAAGATATTAAACACAAGTGGACCCAACACTGATCCCTGGGGGACACCACTAGTGACCGGTCACCAACTGGATGCAGCACCATTCACCAGCACTCTCTGGGCCCGGCCCTCCAGCCAGTTCTTATCCCAGCACAGAGTGCCCCTGTCCAAGCCATGGGCTGCCAGCTTCTTCAGGAGAATGCTATGGGAGAGGGCGTCAAAGGCTTTGCTGAAGTCCAGATAGACCACATCCACAACCTTCTACTCATCCATCAGGTGGGTCACCTGATCATAAAAGGAGATCAGGTTGGTCAGACAGGACCTGCCCTTCCTAAACCCATGCTGACTGGGTCTGACCCCTTGTCCATCCTGTAGGTGCTGTGTGATTGCACTTAGGATGATCTGCTCCATAACCTTGCCAGGCACTAAGGTCAGGCTGACAGGCCTGTAGTTTCCCAGGTCTTCCTTGCATCCCTTTTTGTGGACGGGCATGACATTCGCCAACTTCCAATCATCTGGGACCCCCCCTGACAGGCTACATCTCTGCTCCACCATGGACCTCCATGAGTTGCAGGGGGACAGCCTGTCTCACCATGGTCTTCAGCACGGTCTGAAAGAGAATCTCTGCTCTGGTGCCTGGAACACCTCCTCCCCCTCCTTTGCTGACCTTGGTGTCTGCAGGGCTGCTTCGCTCACACATTCTCTCTTCTCTGCTGCTGTTTCAGTTGCACAGCAGTTACCTCTGTAGCCCACCTCTACCGAAACCTTTCTGCACCGACCCAGTGCTCTGGTCAACAAAAGGAAAAATATCTAAGATCCCACATTCAGTCCTTATGAGGAGGATCTGCAAGGACTGCTAGACAATGAACCTCCTGCATGAAATCTGGATATTGTCATATAATATACACCAATACATAATATATATAAAAATAAAGAAATATAGATGCCTCAGAGTTGTCTGCAAACAATGAGTATTGTTTGCACTGTCCTGTACACTCCAGACTGAAAATTACTGCAAGTTAAGCCATCATTCACTAACCTGAATTCTCTCTTTAAGGTAAATAAAGTCACTTTTTCATTAAAAGCTCAGAAATCTCCACTTTATTGTAAGCTAGGGCTTGAATTTCTAATTTTTTTTCTTAATTTCCAATGTAACACATTAAACATCACAGGCAGTGGATAACAGATTTATGAAGAAGACACTTTCCATCTGGACAGGTTGTCAGGAATGTGTCAAAAGATGATAAATGAAGAATAATGTCAGTGATTAGTAGAATGAAATACAGTTGTACCCATATTAAAGCTGTTGTCCTTTTCTGTGAACTTTTCTTCTCCTCTTCCTCTCATTTTCCTGTTTTGTTCCCTCCTTTTTCCTTATTTCTGCCCTCTTTTTTTCCTTTTTTTTAATGATTCCTTCCTTCCTTCCTTCCTTCCTTCCTTCCTTCCTTCCTTCCTTCCTTCCTTCCTTCCTTCCTTCCTTCCTTC
>JAWWLV010000088.1:96506405-96518058 GCA_035041135.1 Platyrinchus mystaceus | reverse complement strand
GTCCTCAGGACGTAGGTTTGTTTCGAGTGACCTTCTCTTAGATGGATGACCTTAGGGGCTGACGAGCTCCATCTACCCAGGGGACCCTGAAGCAGGACCGGGAATTGAACCTGTGGCCTTGGCGCTGAGAGCACTGCATCTTAACCGCTAGACCACCAGGGGTCCCCAAACCCAAGGTAGACTCACAAGTATAGATTTCCTTAATTATAATAAAGAATAATGCTCAGTCAGGATTTGATTCTTTAGTATTTGATTTTATCAAGATCAGCCTAATGTACTTCCAGAACAAAGGGAAGAATCAATTTCCAATAAATAAAAAGACTGACAGAATGATCACTGAATAAATCCACATGAGCCAAAAGGGCTGAATATCTTTTCTTAAAACCTTTGTACTGAAAAGAGATTCTGAATAAATGTTAGGAACTGAACCACCAAATGCACATGGCAGGAATTTATAGAGAGAATTCTGTTCTAAAATCATTGCTTATGGATGTACAGCATACAATATCAGAAAGAACCGGGGTGCTTTTTAGAGTGTAGAAAGAAGTTAGAAATCCTAACGTAAGAAGTATCATGATACTGATTGCTTAGATGAGTGGTTTTCAGACTTTCTCCTTTGGAGAAGGAATGAACCAAATCTCTTCCTAGCATAAAGTCCTACCAAAATTTGCCTTAAGTATTTTATTAATTACGATTAAACCAAATATTTTTTGAATCATCTTACCATTTTTCAGTTAAATCTGAAGATAAAGTATATAAGTTAAGATCAATTTTATATTACTCACCAAGTCAAATCCAGAGATGAGGGATCTATACTTTATCATCCAGTAGACAAATCAAAATAAGGACTGACCATGCTTTCATGGATATCAATCTTATTGCAACCACATCTATGTTGACCTTAGTTGCATTAAGCCTGATTTATACTGATATGAAAGGGAAAATACATTGTTTATTCTGAAATGTTACTTCTATGATTCATTTTCATTATGCAAATGAAATATATGCATGCCAAAGGCAGCTGATAGATTAGCCTGAAAATTATGGTTACAGTACTGGTAAAAACACAGCAGTTGGAGGGTAGGATTGTAACTCTACTTACAGATCAATGGGTGCTAGAAGGATTAGATACTTGTTCTTCTACAAGATCTGACAACAGCTTCTTAAATCAGTATGAAGTGTATGTGTTAGTGAAAATCTATTTTTCTTTATTAAAAAAACCCCATGGTCCAAGTGTATTCATATCATCTTTGCTATCAAGGTTCTTTCTAGATGCAGCAACATACAAGACTACATCTTGAAAATGCATCACTGAACTGACAAGTTCCTATTCTTCCTCCATTCTGTTCTTGTACACTGGAAGAAAGATCACCTTTTGAGAAAACCAGCTATGGGATGTACAAATCTGACATCAATAAGCTGATTTTATGACATATGAAAGATTGACTTGTCTTCAGCAAATCATGCCATAATTATTGTCTAAACCCTCAGTGCTGTTGTTAGAAATTTTAATTTAGGAACAATCTGCTGCTTATGAGCAAAGAAAAAAATGTATATTGGAGCATGCAATATACAACATATACCTCAACATAACACACAGACTGACTGTTTTTGTTTTTTGCTGCTTCCCTTCCTGATGTGCATTTTGTCAAAGAGTAGTTAATGTTACCATGCTTTGTATTTTATTTGCTTGAAGCAGAAGAAAGACATGAAGTGAGAAGGAATTTTTCACTCTGTCACAAATGACCAGGAAAAATGTAGTCAGTGTAATGTAAAAGACTAAACCAATTACAGAGGTCATTTTGGTTTGAACAGGAAAAAAGGTCAGGGACTGTGATTGAAGTCCTTCCTAACTGAAACATGGCAACCTAAGCATATCTTTAGCATAACATCTGAAAAGTGTTTCAAAGTACAATCTGAGCACAGGATGAATATAAAATGTTGATCTGTTTAAGTCAAAGCAAATTCTGACAGAATATCACCTTCAGCATTTTCTCCAAAATTTGCTTTCCACCTTGGGAGTACATAAATTTCACAGCCTTTAAACATGGCATTCCTGCTCTGGTTTAGACAGTCTGTGTATAGACATGCACAGTTATGCATTCTGCTTGTGTTGTTTTTTTTTTTTTTTTTTTTTAATTGATAAATGTTTTCTTTTACTATGTGTCTTTTTCCAGTGTTTCACATGACATTGTTTTTAATGGAGTTACAACCCAGTACAAGATTCTGCAAAGTTTGCTACAGACAATTGACAAATAAACTGCTTTTGCCATGACAAAAAAAAATTTTTTCCATATTATGTATCAGACTCCATACATCTTCCCAGTGGAGTGAAAAGTGTAACTGAGATGAGGAATGTTACATTTCAAGCATGGCCTAAGTGCAGTTTTTCCTTGGTAACAGTATGTTGCTTCATGGTTTGAGATTTGAGAGCCATCATTTTTAATATACTAGGTCATTAGAAGTTAATCCCGTAAGCATGAGCTCATACAGGAATCTTGATCTGGGAACTGGGAAGCTATTGGTGTTGTGAACCGCAAATGTGTGAAATAATTTCTGCCTTTTTTGCACAGACATCTGACAACAAGCTGAACTATATTTGACATTCATCAAAAGAAAAAAAAAATCCTGGTTTATGAATAAACAGCAAGATACATTTCCACAATGACGTGTGACCTAATTTCCGTAGATTAACAAAATAGTACTCCTCAGCTGAAAAGTATTAGCTGAAAGAACTATGCCAGGCAGCTAACATCATAAATACCTTTTATTCACAATAAATAAAAACATGAAAGATTCAATCACTGTAAGTCTGCTGCTGAAAAGCCTCACATTTTTAAAGCTAATTTACGCATACTTTTTCTAATTGCTTTCTGCAAAAAAAAAAAAAATCCCATAAATTTTCAACAAAATTTACTAAAAGTACACTTAAAAAGACTAGGAAAAATGAATGATCTTTGCAATTAAAAATACCTACATGTATTTTCCAAAAATATGTTTGCTTGCTGACTGTGAATTTATTTCCTTTAGCTTTGGTATATTTATAATATTAAAGAAAAATTTATTCCAAAGTTAAAAAAGACATATAAACCAAAGAAAACCAGAAACATCTACTATATAACACAGCAGGAAAGCTTGTGCTTCTTACAGCAAAATACCCAGTACTATCACATTTTCTCTTCAGACAGTTTAATATTAGGAGACTGTAAACACACAGTAATTCAGTTTTATAGACTATCCTCATAAGAAAAATAGAAAAAAGAGTCCTGAGATATAGGAATTGTTCTGTATAGTGGAAATGGTAGGTGGCTGTGCTGTTTTGAATTTTTTTTTTTTTTAAGATAAAGCACATTGTCTTTTGCCCCAACCCTCCAAAAATACAAACTAACAAACAAAAGACTGAACCACTACATACTCATTTCACAGATGAAAAGGGTTATCAGGTTCACTGGGAAGCTGGCCCTGCATTTCACCTATGTTCTCTTTTTCCTGTATATAATATTTATTAGCACTACAGAGATTTTTTTTTCTTGTTGCTAATGTGATTTTCTATGCAATTAAGAACATTAGTATGTTAGCAGTTGCAATGGCAGAGAAGTTTTGGATAAGCCTGTACAAGGTTGTCAAAGGAAGCAAAGTAAGCTGTTCCCCCAAGACAAGATGCATCAGGTTTCTTGTTGTGCACCTCCTCTGACAACAGTTCACAGCAAAGCACCTTGGAATCACAATCAAGAGGCATGAGGACATCAGCAATATGGACAGGGCAAACCCAAAAAAATTCTTTTGTTAAGTAGTATATGGAAGATTAAATTGGGGCAGTGGACCAGTTTCGTCTTCATGTTCCCTCACTTTCTGTCAAGCACTGAAAACTTTATCTTCCCTAAGAGGAGGAGATATTCCCACCACAGCACAGTCTGCAGGGCAGTAACTTGTTGCATACTACTGCAGTGTAATATCAAAACTCCAAGCAGCCATTCCACTAAATTACTAGATGGTGATATCTCTTCTTTCCTGCCTGTAACACATACTGCTGTGAGCTCTTTGCCATTGCTGTAGGGTCCTGTGTTCCCTGTGCCGAAATACCAGAGTAGAGCAGGAAGGAGACCCCTGTGCTGTTGACATACTGTCCTACTAAAGCATTGTTATGTCCTGAAATAAGTTTATTACTCACATAATATTCTTATGTGGGATAAGAAGCATCAACATTGTAAACAAATTCCCACCAGTAAGCACTTTAATGCCTCCAAAATTTGTAGTAATCAAGAAGAACTCTCATTCAAATAGCTATTATAATAAGCATTGGAGTGACTCCTCCATTTGCAGAATACTGAGAAGTGGCATGCTCATTTGGTCTCTTCAAATGACAAAAGGATTTCCTTGTTAACATCTATCCTTCTCTGCTGGTTCAAAACACACAGCATATGCAAAAAATAAAGTCCTCAGCTAACAGGTCCTCTTTCTTTTTTCAATGTCCACTCAGTTTCCTAACTAATCTGTTAGTAATTGAGCTGGATAACTAAGTCTTGTGGGGCTTTTATTGTTTGTTTAGGTAGTTTTAATAAAACTAGAACCTTTTCTGAACCACTCAGGTACTAAACATGGAACTGTATGTGCAAACATGTTAGCATCTGCATGATCAAAATCCATTACACAAAAACTTGGTGTATCTTCCTGAAGGACTGCACCCCAGCAAAAAGACCCATGCTGGAGCAGTTCTTTAAGAACTACATCCTATGGGATGGACCTACACTGGAGATGTTCATGAAAGACTGTCTCCTGTGGGAGTGACCCCAGGCTGGAGCAGTTATCAAGACTGGAGAGTCCATATACGCTTGGATTCAGAGGGGAAAATAAAGAATTTGTTTTCAACAGTATTTCCTCGTTGTGTCGATATGTGGAACATGGACAACACATTAAAATTAGGTGCTAAACCAGGAAACCTCTTACCTAAGAGAAAGAAATCTCTCTCAGTCTATCAAAATTAATGAGTAGTGGAATGTTGCCATTACTGCCAAATTTGAGACCTAATTTTTTCTCCTTCCTCCCTGCCATTGAATGCCATCTAGACTCTATCCTGTCTTGTTGAGTAATACTCCAGGCTTAGCTGGGCAACACTCAAATCCTCTGTGCTCCAGATATTGAAGTCCCCATGAGGTCAGACAGCTACAAATGTGTTTTACACCAATAAATCACAAAAAGATTTCCAGACAACCCCAGTGAAGAATTTATAGTCAAGGGTTTTCTGGCAAATACTTGGTCCTTGGCTATGTGTACAGCACTGTTACTCCAAGAACATCCCTATTATCTACAAGTATACACTTTGCTTTTTCCCAGCCTGAAGGAGAGAGGAAGCTTGATTGGCTCATTGGGAGAGAAGATAAAGGGCTAGAATGCTAATGTACATTTCTGGCAGTTACTTGCTGAGGAAGGACCACCATAGTGAAAAATCAGCTTTGCTTTTAGCCTTGAGAAAGAAGATTTTTTCATTCCAGTCTAAACTGAGAGAATATCACATTTTAGGTTCCGTAGTTGCAGTTTCATCCCTCCAAAATAGTCTAAACAAAATCTAGACTGATAAAAAACCCAGAACATCATATTCTCAGTAGCAATTTTAAAAAAAAAAATACTGGTCTTTTTCAATGTCGAGAAAAAAATGAATATTATGACTTTTAACATTGTTTATTTTGATGTTGAAAAATACACCATGAGACAATCTGACATTGCCACTAAATATTGTGATTTTTTTTGACTTATGCAACAAATTGTTTTGAAAGTATACTATCTAGACCTATTTATGTGCATTGCATTAATTATAAAGATGTTATGCATCAGTAGTATGACTAGAAATCTTTTTAATTACAAAATAAGGTTATACCTAAAAAATTAATTGCATAATCTATATTAATTCACTTACTATTTGAGTTACTAGGGGGGTTATTTTATAATTAAAAAGCTTTCCAGTGATATTACTGCTATGAGTTAATTTGCAGACAATCAAAACTACAGCCTCTTCTACAGAATAGATTAATTCTGGTAAAATAATTAAAGCCTTCATTTATTACATTGCACCGGTCAAAATAACACTCTGTTAGCTCCTGACTCAGCAAAAATGCATTAACTCTATGCATATTGGCACTTCCGTTCAAATTCAGCAAACATAGGAAAATGTTAAAAATAGACATTAGATCTCACTATGCAGAGAGATTTTATTGATTAATAATTTTATGATAAAAAATTGAAATGGAAAAATAACTATTCACAAGGTGTATTTTGGGCTGAAATGAAATTCTAAGCAGTGTTTTTTAAACAAACATGCACTTCTGTGTTTTCCCTATCCTGCTTTCTGGCAAGGGGTAAGAGGAGCAAAGCAAGGGTAGATACAGCAGGCACAGCCCCCTGCTCTAAGTTGTGTCAACTGAGGTGAGTACTTCCAAATCATTTGTTCAGAAAAACCAAATGATGCACACTCGGTTGAACTACCTCTCCTTTGCCTGAGCAGCAGTTACTTCAAGTAGCTTACAGCCCTAAGCATCAATTTCAGTATGGAATTTAAGACCAGTCTACATAACCCCCGAGGCATCCAGAGGTGACAGATGGGACTGAGACACCTTGTTCAAGATGAATTCAGAAAAATTTGGGTTTGTGTAAAAGGGATCCAAGTGATAGGACTATTTACTGAAACCACTCACATGTGCCCCTTTTCCAGGTTAGCAGTGGCCTGTTCACCTTTTGGATAGATGGTTCTGACGTGCCATAATAGTCATCAATACAATTCCCACCATACAAGTAATATCAGGCAATTTGGTGTCAGGCCATGAAAAACTTAGAGTCAAATTTAGTATGGAAGAGGCTACAATGAGTGATCAGGGTCTGGTATTGATATGTGTCTCCACCCCCTCTATGGCCCTGGGTTGCAACCAGTGCAGAGCCTTATGGCGACTGCCCACAAGCTTGCCCCCGCCTGACAAGGTGGCATAAGCCCAACCTGTGGGGGTCCCATTCAGTCTTAACAGCACTACTCCCCACGCTTCTGTCAGAATTCACCCAGTTTTTTCACCCTGTAGGTCAGGGCTCTGCGTATCATGACACGATCACCAAGATTTTGTTTCACCTAAGATACCATCAAGCAAGCAGTGAATCCGTTCAATAGGCAGCAAGAAGCCATAACTCCCACACAGTGGGCAGAGGTTGACTCAGTTATCCTGAAGGGTATCTGCCAGGACCATGGGGAGGTGTGACCACTGCAGCTAAGCCCAGTTAGCAACCATAGCTCTGTCTTAAGAGTGTCATAGCTACTCCTACCTCTCTTTAAAGATTCTTGACTAATATCTCTGGATTTCTTGACCTGTGAAACAGAGGTAACAGGTGACCTGACTGTCAGCCATGCTATGTACTACAGGGTGAGTACAAACAGTAGAACACAGTGATGTGACAGCAGAAATGTTTTTCAAAAGACATTAATTGAAACCATCAAGGAAGTAGGGAGGTAAAAAGACTGAAGAACAAAAAAAGCTTCAAAAAACATGAACTGAAGGTGAAAGACAAAGAAAATCTGTCATGTTTCAGGTTAACTCAATCAGACCTCTACACTGATTCTAAATTAAATTTAAAATATATTGACAGTGATTGGGAGGTCAAACTATTTACCCACACAGACAGGAAATAAATTATTCTATTATCAAGGCATCTTTTAAATGGAACTTAGCTGACTCCAGCCTGATGATAGTTGCATTGTACTGGAAAGTACTACAAGGATATGCAGTACTTTTAATGAAGGAAAAAAGCCTTTTTTTACCATCATTCAAATATGGCAAATAGCAAGTACATTTTATTAGTGCTACTATACACATACATGCACTTTGCTATTAGCACCAGAAAAATTTCCTCAGAAAATTGTCTCTTTAAAGACACATAGAATATCTAAATCTAAATATGAAAATTACAAAATGAAATTGTCAATCTGTGGAGATGAAGTCTAGATTTTTTTTTTTTCAGTTTAATTTATTTTTAATTTTTTTCGTACTGGATCAAAATCGAAAAGCATTTCTAGTGTCACAATTAAAATATGTTTTATTGTTTTGAACAACCTAAATTTATATTGGATCTTTCTGAGACAATATTCTAAATAAATCTTGTTCTTATCTTGAAACAGAAATAAAGAAGAAGAAAAAGAAGAAAAAGAAAGAGAAGAATGAGTAGCTGCTGTTGTTGTTATCCTGACAAAAATGTTGACATCCGGATTTCTTTTTCTTTGTTTATCTTTTAAGAATAAGCTGGCATCATAACCTATGTAATGGGGACAAAGAAATACAATCAAAATTTTGGTGGGAAACTTTCCTTATCCAGAATGAATATCCATTTTGATTTTCTAGTTCTTATATAACAAATTCCCTTTTGTTATAAAATAAAATGGGAAACATTGACACACCTTAAACCTCTATTTTTTGTGTAAAATTTTCATAATGTAAAGCAAAGATAAAAAAAATCCTTATCCCAAATTTGATTTCAAGAAAAAAACCCACAATCCTAATAATTTCTCTAAAAGTTGTGTTTTCTACAGCCTTGATCACAAATGCAGTTCCACCATGGTAAAAGAACTTCCATGCACCAAAGAGGCTTCAGGCAGCCTCTTTAGTACATGGGGGACAGAGGACAGGTTACAATGGGGTTGTGATGTCATAACCCCGTGCTGGAACCCCTTTCTCAGCCAGGACACCTCACATTAGGCTGATACAAGGCAACCCTCTCAAAGTCCTGGGCTCAAATTCCAGGAAAGAGATTGCAGGAAGGACATAAAATAGAAAGCCTTGGAGAGAATCAAATTTTCAAGTGGTATTCTTTAACATAAATTCTCCCACCCAAATAAATCAAACATGAAACAATGTGAAGGCATTAGAGGAGTAACTAAATTACTGCTGGAAGAGAAAATGAGTGGACCACTAAACAGATGTGGGCAAAATTAGTCAGTTTTCCAGTTACCTCTACTGTTGTTTTCAGTTCCTCTCAAGAGGGATGTATCAGCATTTGCTGTTCAAAAATGCAACTGTTCTGATGATGACGTGCTGTGCTACTGGCAAGAGTTTAGAGAGCTCAGTTCTATGAGTTTATTGTTTATTTGTGTATAACAAAGCATTAGGAAAGGGAGAAAGTGGAACAGCCCTGGCAAAGCAGCCATCCTCACAGCCTGAAGGGAAATATCTGCCAGTGAACACAAACAGTAAATCAGGGCTTTGGAACACTTCAGGGGACTTCTTTATATAACTTTAAAAAATGTGAGTCTCAAACTTCACAAATGAAATTAATTTCAAGATCTATAAAAGCATTTTTAGAGGAAACTAAGAATGAGAAACATCCTGAGCTACAACAAAGTGCTTGAATGGAAGAAGCCCCTGCTGGTGAGCAGAGATGAGATCCTCTGCAACCTGTCATACCAGGACACCAAAACCAGAGACAAATCCTCTTCTGCACTCAGATTTATCCAAATAGGCTTTGGCAAGCAGAGGCACCCTCTGCCAGACTGCCAGGAAGCATGCCAGGTGACACTGTCATCTTTTACCTTCTGGCCCATGGTTTTGTTCAAGACCAGCACAGAGGGAAACACTAGTTTGAGAATTCATCCTACCACAAGTATGAAAAGCAGTCTTTGAATTTCCAGTGTCTCTGCCAGCTGGCAACAAAGAGAATTCGAGATGCAAAATGCATTATGGAAATCAGATAAAGTTAAAAGGAAAAAAAAAGTTTTTTATCTTCTTGAAAAAGAAGAAAATAAAATCTCTGAGTTTTAGAGTGAAACATTTTATACTGCTAGTATTGGGAGAAAGTAACTTTCTTTTTTTTTTACTTTAGACACTTTCTAAAATAGAAGGGATCTTGTAAGCCCGATATATTTTTAAAATAAAAGATCTGGAAAGAAAAACTGACCAATTGCAAACACATGAAGGAGGACAATTGAAAGTATTTGCCAAAATAAAATTCAAGGAAATGTCTTCAAAACACATATGTTTTTGAAAATATACTTAGCTTTCACATGACTAAAAATGTTAACATCATGAGCACTTTCAATGTTGTGTCTTTTTTGCCTTTTCTTTTAAGTTCATTAATTTTGCTGCTGCACAAAGCTCTCAGCCCCACTTCAAGTACTGTGTGTAGTGCTGAGTTCCACAGTATAAGCCTGAAGCTGGGCAAGAATGATGGTTAGACAAGTAGAGGGTTTGACTTTGAACCAGAGATCAGCCGGTTGGTTAGAGCATGGTGCTAACACCAGGATTGTGGATTTGATCCCTGTAGGAGCCATTCACTTAGGAGCTGGACTCGATGATCCTTGTGAGTTCTTTCCAGCTCAGAATATTCTGTGATTCTGTGCTTCAGATTACAGAAAAGGGAGACTGAGAGATGACCTCAATGCCATCTGCAACTTCTTTATGATGGCAAGCAGATCTCTTTTCTGTGGTGTCTGGTAGTAGGACATGAAGAAATGGCTTAAAGCTGAATTAGGGGAATTCTGGTTGGATATTAGGAAAAAGGTCTTTACTGAGAATATTGCCAAGCACTGAATAATGCTCCCCAGGGAACTGGTCATGGCCTCAAGCCTGCCAGTTTTCAAGAAGCATTTGAGAAATTCTGTTAGGCATAAGGTTCAACTTGTAGGTTGCCCTACTAGGAGTTAGGAGGTGGATTCAGTGATCCTTGTGGATCCTTTCCAGCTCAGGATACTCTTCAAGTTCTTAATAATTTTTTCTTTAATTGCAAAAAACTAGCTGATATATTTTTCCTTCAGTAGCTGTGTGAAAATCAAGTGCAGTCATACCCTTTACTTACACTTCCTTAGGTGGTATGTCATCCAGAACTATAAAGAACTGTGTGTTATGAATTTTACTGATATTTAAATCCTCAAATCAACTGACATTTATCAAAACTTAATCAAAACATCGATGGAAGTTTATTTTCAATAAAATCCAGCACTAAAAAAGAATATCACAACAACCCTAGGATCCAAGTGCTGTCTTTCTAAGTAATTTCAAAGTTTATTTCTTCCATCTTGCAAGTGACTGTGATCTGAACAAATTCTGTGAGAACTGTGGGTAATATGCTCAGGTCTGAGCTTACAGTACTTAAGAAAGTGAATGATTAAGCAGAACAATTTTTTTTTTCCACTTGGGAGAAAAATAAAAGCTTCCTCTTGTCAGTTAGCAAGTAGGATATGTAACACTCTGAATTAATAAAACTTTGTTAATGGACTGTTGTAAGAAGTCAGGCCTTCTCATTTTTATTTCAAAGACTGAAAAGTTTTCTGTGTTACATGTTACTCTGCACAGCTTTTCAGAAACAGTCTGCAGTAAGTGGAAAGAAAGAAACAAAGAAAAAATTAATTGCTTGAACATGTTGCAAAAATAATACAAACCTATTTCGTCAGGAGTGCGTTCTTAGCAATGTACGTACGTAGGTACAGATTTCCTATCTCCAAACAAACACTTCAGTCAAATAGTGTTACTACCCCTGGTGGTCTAGTGGTTAAGATGCAACGCTCTCACCGCCGTGACCCCGGTTCAATTCCCGAGCCGGGTTCAGGGACACTACCCTGGGCAGATGGAGCTCGTCAGCCCCTAAGGCCATCCATCTAAGAGAAGGTCACTCTAAACAAACCTACGTCCTG
>JAWWLV010000088.1:96467644-96506305 GCA_035041135.1 Platyrinchus mystaceus | reverse complement strand
CTAAAAAATCCATTGCGCAGGCTTGAAAGGTAAAAAGACCTTTCCCAGATCTTCGTTCGTGAAGACTGGCCACGTACATACTCATGTTACACCCCTTGGAGCCTCTGATTTGCTATGGCACCCTTCACTTTGGCCAGGAGGACGCCAAGTGGTCAGTGAACTAGATGTCCTGCCTGGGGGGAGTGGCCACAGTAGTGAAACCATATAAAAGAGGTGCACAGAGCCTGCATTTGGTCTGGCTGCCTCTCTGGAAGCCTGCACATGTGTGACCTCTTAGTGGTAATTATTTCTCTCCTCTCTTTCTTTCTTTACTCCTTTCTTCTTCTCTCTTTTCTTCCTTTTATGGGTAACTTAAAACTGCTTGAGTGGTATTTCACTTATGTTGTAGGTTGGTCTTTGCTGAGTGCAAAGAAGTTTCCCTACTCCACAGTCATTCCTACTGGCTTGTAAAACCCTTGGTGGGTATAGAGGCAGAGCTCAGAGTGCTGTTTGGAGGGAAGTAGGGAAGTCCTTTTGTTCCTAGTAGCCTGTTATTTGGTGTAATGCTTTTGTGGAATTTTTTCCTTGGTTGTATGTAACTCCTGTAACCCTTTTGCTAGAACACCTAATTTCTCACTAAATTAAAAGAAATCTCTTGGGAAAAAGTGTGTACCTTTTTCTCTGTATGCAAATTCAAGGCATTAAAAAACTAAGACTCTGCAAAACTTTTTTGTGGGAACTGTTGGGAGTCTAAATAAAACTCCCCATGAAGCTTGAGGCTTCGAGACTGGGGCACTACAGCCTAACACACATTTACTTATAGAAACAGTTGGGTGATTTTTTTTTTTTTTTTTTAAATTCTGCTCCAAAAAGTTACATATTATTAAAAGGACTTGCAAAAAAAAACACCCCAAAATGGAAAAAACTTATGGGAAGCATTACTTTCCATGGGAGTGAAGACAGTTGGGTCCAAGAGTTGTCAGCTCTTATTTCTATCTTCAATTTTTTTCTTGAAAATAGACTAAATTCACCTTTCCCCTCCAAGCAGGAACTGAGGGTTACCAAACTAAATTATCATTTCCAGGTGGAAGGTTTAAGGTTACACTGTGCAGTTGTCAAAGGACTGGAGTGTCAGTCCAGAAAGCTGATTCTATATCTACCTGTGATGCTAAAATGATCAAGTAGTTTTAATGCTTTATCTTCATTCTCACACTTATTATTGTCAACCAAACCTTAATTTGTAGATTCATATCAGGGCAACAATGAAGATAAATCTTATTTTCTCTTGTTGTAAAACTTTACATGATGAGGAAGATAGAGGAAATTCATACTTATTAACTGCAGTGAATTTTACATTTTTCATACTCTTCTGAAAAAGAAGAGTGACTTTTAAAAATATGATTTTCTAAACTGTTAAAATGGTGATTAAGTGTATTTAAATACAGGTAGTATATTGTCTATAAAACATAGGGCCAGTAAAACACTTTATGTAGGACATTAAAGACAAATATTTCTGGAGAGCCCTCTGGCCTTCTGACCAACTTTCAGTGTTTGATTTCAGACACTTAAATAAGCCTTATTGTAATTTCATTTGCATCACTGTAAAGTAATACCTACTTTACAGTTATTAATATATTTATATTATATATTTATATATAATGAATATTTTTAAAGATATTTAGATGGGCCAAATAGACACAAGGGAGTGGCAATACATGTCATCTGATGTCTTGATAGCTCAACATACTATGTTTGTTTCTCATCCACAACCAGCAAGAAAGAGTTACATTTATCGATGTGCTGTAATATGGAGCAACATGCTTCAGTTTCAAAGTACCTATTGTTAAAGCTATTGGCAAGCCTCCATTTAGTGTCTCTGTTGTAAGCTAGAACATCACTTGCTGTAGAAACTGGTGCTTTTTGGATGGGGAAAATAAGTTGAGCTTAGGAGAAATTTCAACAATCATGTCTGACCTTACAAGGGAGTGAAAGACTCTTTGCAACCTTTCAGTCTGCACAGGCTTAGTCTGATCTTAAAGAGGGAGGGATCTACTTAAAATATATACTCAGATGTTGAAGCATTCTATTTATATTTCACACATTTTTTTACAAAAAGCAAAGAAAGTGCAAACATTTCTTCTCATTAGTCTTGTTTACTACTTGTCCTTCAGGATGAACTGTCTTTGCTAACAAACTGTCTGGATAAAAGGTTTTTTCAAATATAAATTCCGGAACTGAACTCAGTTAATATAGCTATTAATACAATTTTCTTTAAAACCTTTCTAATCCAGCAGTATATAGCTCATTTCCCTCACATCCGTACTTCTAAATTACCTTAAGAAATTTATTGCTGAAAATGGCAGTAACTGTTAATATAAAAGCAGTTTTATTTCTTCTCTTAGAAGGGTCTGTTTCTTCCTTGAATACACAGCAAATTTTACCAACTGTGAATATCTCACCTACCTAAAGACTAAATTTGCCATACTTGACAGCCAAATTCTTCCTGCTTATCTCTGGGACTTGCATCTTAGCCTATAACATGCTTATTTTCTTCCACTGACAAGCTGTTGACTCTCCAGGCAGAATGAGAAGCGAATGTGGAGATCATGCATCAATCACCCACCATCACATTCCCCAGCCCGAATGTCAGTGATTAGACAAACTTGGGTTGACAGGCATCCTGTCTGGACAAACAGCTTGTCAGTCTTCTTATAGGATTCAGCTGCTCTCTCACCATAAGCTTTACAACCTGAATCACTTCAAATATTCCCCAGTGGAAATGGGTGAAATTGAATGAACAGGGAAGGAGTTGGGGTTCATTTTGCCAATTTTAGAGTAAATTAAAACTTTCAAAACTTTACTTTTAGCAATTATTTTGCTGTAAAAAAAAAGAGAGAAAAATTCCAACTAACACTAACCTACAGCTGTTGTGGTAATTTATTCTTTTAGTTTTAAAAAATGTGGTTCAGGAGATGTCCCTGATACTGAAGCAATGATTCTGATTTAGGGGACAAGCAAGTTTCAGAAGCATGACTGCATATACATGAGGAAACTAAGACAACTTTTTCTGTAGCTATCAATGCCCAAGATAATCATCACAGTTATATTTGAGGGATGAATTTAGTTTGAGGTGTCATTTTAGACCAAGGATGTTTACTCATTTGAAAAGTACACATTAGAGTAGAAGCAAAATATAGTGCAGTACTATCATGTTTTCTTATTAAATAATTGCAAACAAGAGCTATGTAGTTTGCACAGGGACACACTTTATTACCATGTTGGGACTTTAATAGGAAAAAAACCCAAACACATAATACTCCATTGCAGCTAAAAGCTATGATTATATACTTGAAAAGACATGGATAAGAAATACCTTGCAAAAATGTGCAATTTATTTTTTTATTAAAGCTAAAAATGGTCTCCTTATATTCAGTTTTGTATTGATTTCCTAATTATAAACACTGAACTTTTAGAAAAATCTAATCATAACAGTGAAACATTTAAAGTAAGCATAAATCAAAAAATACTAAGAATTAATTTAATCCTAGGAAATTTTATAGATTCTGCATCATACAGAAATAGACAATTACATCACCAGTCTGAATGTCTAGAAATGTGGATTAGTTTCCTGAAAGGGCTGTAAATTAACGGCTCAAGTGGTTGTTGATAGAATACAAAATCCTGTCAATAACCAGTCAATAATAATACATGCACAGCTACACAGGAGCAATACATTGCCTAAAATATTACATAAATAATTTTATTAACAAATGAACTCAATACTAACTATCATTACTTAATCCCGTACAGGTCCCTGGATGTTGAAACAAAACTTTACGTGCAGTTCATCGAAGCAGAAGCAGAGTCCAAATATAATGTTAAGATCACCTCAAAAACCTGATGCGACACAGTTTCTACTCTATTGCCATTTGAACATTTTGGTTCAATTCCTTCTACTACATGAGGTACCTTTGCTGCTCTTTTGCCACTCTGTGACTTAAACCTCTTGTGGGAATGCATTTCTCAGTGACACCAACTCCTCCATTTCCAAAGACTAATTCAAATAATTCAGAAGCTTTGTATATGAACTCGAAATTCTGTGAGTTTTTTCCCTCCACTGCTATTGTACTACTTTTCTCTTAAAGGAAAAACAAATATAGAATGAAATGAGACAAAATTCTATAAAACATTTTGTTTTCTATAAAAAAAATGAAAATGTCTAACATGAGGAAAAATATGTACTGATGTTTTCAAATTAGT
The DNA here is from genome assembly GCA_035041135.1 of Platyrinchus mystaceus. Taxonomy (NCBI): domain Eukaryota; kingdom Metazoa; phylum Chordata; class Aves; order Passeriformes; family Tyrannidae; genus Platyrinchus; species Platyrinchus mystaceus. Next base: position 96,502,066 of record JAWWLV010000088.1, on the reverse strand, counting down.
CTAGAAAATGACTGGGGTTGCTTTTAAAACCTTAAAAAAAATCTAATCCCCAACATCTTAGTATAAAGAACAATACAAATCAAAGTGGAAAAAACCACAACCTAGTACATCAGAGAAAAAAATACACATAAATAATGAAGTGATTTCAGAACATACACGTAACCCAGAATATATTTGGAGCTTCTATGATTCACTAACATGAACACTTATTTTTCTGGAAATAGTCTTTATATTTTAATCATTGATTGTTCCCAAGAAAAATGTTCTTGAAACAAAAGACACATTATGAAACATCTCTATAAAAGAGATATATTCAAATCATTCAAATACAAATTTAGCATCCAAGAAGCACAAAAAAAATTGCATGCATATATATATTAAAGTGATCCAGAAACTCCTCACATATCACAACTGACTGAACACCATTGGTAGCAACTACAAAAATACCTATTTTTGTAAGAACACAGGTGTATATGGGAAGGTGAGAGAATGTTTGTGTGAGGACATGACCATGTGAGGACATGATATTTTACTGGAAGCCATTACCATGATGAACTCCTAAAATCCCACAGCATCATGCTGTAAAACTTATTTTTTCAAGGAAATCTTCATGGCTTCCTACCAGCAAATCTTAGTACACAAAGTTCGCTTGGTAGGCTGGCGCCAAAATGGAAGTCTCTGAGGACTGAGTGAGTGACTCATGGTCTATTCAGAATATTTTGAGTCTAAATTGTGATTATTGCATCACAGGCTGATTATTAAGAATTTTATCTCATCTGTAGAGCATCCAGGTGACTAAGAGTCTAGATAACTAGAAATTCTGTCTAACTGAAAGCTACGGTAGTTGCTAAAAGTTTGTGTAACAGTAATCTACACTAATGTAGATTAAAAAAATAATTTGTGGTGATTGTTAAAATACTTTTTAATAATAAATCTCAAATTATAACTACATCCCTCCTTCTACCACGGATCCCTAAAACATATATATATATATAATATATATATATGCTTTATATAAAACATATATATATATATGTAACATATAAAAATATATTTGTATAAATATGTATACATATATATATGTAAAGCATATATATATAGATACGTTTTATATACACATGTATATACATATATTAAATTGTTCCCTATCTGCTCTATCACCCATAGATACAAGGCTCAGCTACTTTCTGGGGTGAAAGAGGAGAACATGGAGCTCAGAGAGAAGAGAAATTTAAAATTCTTATTTTTCTTGTAGTTGTGTAAGCCAAGTCCGTGACAAACATTCAGCCTAAGCCCTTACTGTACACATCAATGAGAATTTCTCAGTATCAGCAAATATTGTTCTAGCGTTTAGCTAATGTCCAACATATTTAATTTTTAATTGGGATAAATGTGTACAAAGAACAGACCTCAGCTGCAGGCACTTAAGGAAGATAGATGGAAGGATGGAGTAAAACAGAGGGAGAGGAGAAAGAAGACAGACATTCTGGCAGAGAAGGTTGTGGCTATACACAAAAGATAGTAGGGCTGTCTGAGAAGCATTAAGATAGGTGGAGCTTTCTAACATCACTGCCTCCTTAGGGAATGCAAGAGATCTTTAATTTAAAGAAAAGCAAATACAGTAACATGGCATTGCTGCTAGCACTCCCTATTAACTGCAGGGAGACCAGTTTCACAGAACTGATTTTCAGGGGATCTTCATTTTGATGAGATCTTTTTCATTCCTTCCCTGCAGGACAGAATTATAAGAAGTGAAATCCTGCATCTCAGCAGGTTTGCTCTGTCTCTAATGAGATAGAAAGAAAAACCCTGTCAAGACTAATACCTTAAAATGAGAATTATACATTACTCTGCGTGACAGCTTGCCCTTAAGATGTAAGGCATGTTGTACTTTCGTTTTCTTGTCTCCCCATCAATTTCATTGTCTACCTTACTTACTAGCATAGTAACAAAACAAATAAAAACAAAAAAAAAACTCAAAAAAAGTTTAGGATTAAGGACCCTTGAAACTTCCAGTTTTAGATGTGAATTGGTAACCAATGTTTTACTGTCCCATACATTAGCTGGCCACACAATCCCAGTAGCAACTTGAGTTCAAAACACAAATCTCTGCTGGAAGTCATACAGAAAAGATTCTTTGCATAATATTTGCAAATATTTGCAAATCTGTGCAGTCCACATGGGTTTTTCCTTATCTTGGATAATCAAAGTATGAATATAATGGTTTCATGCAGCAGAAATACAAATGCACTGAATTGCAAACTGTTAACAGTATTAATTCTAGTGTAAAAAATATATGGTAGGATTTATCTGATGTTTATATATATATATACAAACATGTACCATATATATGTGTGTGTGTATATATATGTATATATATACTGTGTATACACTTTCTTCACTGTTCCTAGGAATTATTATTTTGAGCAGAAAATCACCTAAGCAGTTAACTCAAACGTTTCTCTAGTTGAAATATTTTAACTGCTAAAAGTTAAGAACAATAGACCTCCTCTAGAGAAAAAGATAGGATGTTTTGGGTTAGGGGTTTTTTTTGATTGTATGTCATATCTGTAAGAAGTATAGATTTGAAATACTGTGCAGAGCTGGCATAAGGTGTTTTCAATACCACCTTCAATCAAATACATTTACTCTATTGATTTTATGTTAACTGTTGTTATACTCAGAGTTTGTCTACAATTAAAGAAGAAGAATCAAAACAAAGCCTTAAGTAAAGGGTGCAGTTCACAACAATTCCAGTTAGAAACATTGCAAATCCATATCTAAACAATGACAAAAATCTATTTTATTTCAGTGGCATTTTATTTTATTAAGCACAACAACGTGCAACTGAAGGAATATTAGTGTTTAAAAACTGCCTTAGTAAGCAACAAAAGCCAGGTGAAAGGCATGCATGTGTCCCAGCCAGAACTCATGGGAGTGGCTAAAAAAGAATCTGGAATCAGGTAGGACTCACAGATGGTGATAGTGGGTTTAGGTATGTATTTGTATATAGAGAAAGATGTATTTAACAAGTGATAGCCAGAATATTCTACAAAACTTATGTCTATAAAATGATTTGTGCAAAGCTTTTACGTATATCTGTTCATATGTTGTCCTGGCCAGAAGCAAAAATATGCCACAAAACAAAGCACAAAAACTTTGGATTTTATGTGCTGTTGGGTATTAAGAATACATGAAAGATGAAGAAAATAGAGCTTTATGAAACAAAACTTATCTATCCTACCATTTGATTTTCAAATCCTTTGATAGGCTTGAGAGATGTCATAGGAAACATGGCACTTTCGGTTTACTACTTAGTAGCTTTTCCTGGCTTCAAAAATGCAGCTTAATGAAGCTCTTACATTTATAGGCTCTAAGATCTTTATTTGTGTGAATTTATTGCATTTATAAATTATATGGAGAGGAAAGGAAGTCTCCTGAAACTGAATTGCTTCAACGGCTTGAGTGGATAAATTTGAACAAAGGCACAGTAAAAGGCTTTAAAAGATAAAAAGAGCTGAGTCTGTCAAAAATGTTGTGGAGAGATAAAGAGAAAAACCCTGTAAATCTATGTCAAAAGGAAAGCCACTCAGAGGACTGTTAAGTATTGCTGCTGTTTAGGCAAAATGCTTCTCATGGCAGCCACACAATGTGCTATTGGTTGGCAAACACTTATTCTAGCTGGGATTTTTCTTCTCTGCAGGAAGGAAATAGACATGAGGGCTAAATGAATATCTCAATTTTGCTATTTATAATTGCTTGGGCACCATCTTATGATACCTGTAACACTGGAATATAATGACTTGTATTGATTCACGTAACATAATGGGAGATAGAAATCTTTTGCTACTCCTATGTAGTGGAAGTAAATTAAGTAAACATATATAAATAATTTCAGATGAAAGCCTCCAGCATTTTGGTGCAGTTCCAAATTCCTCTATATGGTGGGTTTCATGGATTTCACATACAAGAGTCAAAAATTTCACACAGTTCTCTTGCACAGATTAGAAAAATATAGGAATCTTGAGTGTACAGGTCTGCTTGTAATTTAATATGTGTAATTCATCCTTTAATTGCTGAAAAACAGGAAATCTATACTTGCCATTCCACAGTAGAGCATGAACAAATTAGCTGGGATTTCATGTAAAGGAAGGAATGCAGCTGGGTCATCTCCTGTATCATCTCTCTTTTTGTCATTCCAGTTGATATCATGATAGGTTGTAATGTTACTTCAAGCAAGCACAGTCTTTATTAAGTGACCTCAGTGACTACTGTTGTTAATCCAAAGAGAGTTTCAGGTAGTGACTACAAAATTCCTTTTAAAAAGCATCTGCCAGGAAAAAGTAGCCATGATAAGAAATAGGTACTGACACAATAACATTTTCAGCTTTTCCATGTGTATATTTATTTGTGAGGACAAGGAAAATGGTAAGCAGGAAGAAAAGCTGTTACAGAGAAGGACTGGAAGGCCCTAGTCACTGTTAACTCTGATGGATAGCAAATCTGTCCCTTTTAAGTTAATTTACTGCAGAGAGCTGTGCAATTTTTTTAAATTATATTTTCCCCTGATTCTTTCTAAATGTATGTCTGAAACCTGAGAGTATGGGTAACCTAGGATTGAATAACTGATCTTTTACCCTCACCATCAAATTGAAACAAAAATAGACATCAGTTGTCATTCTTTTATGTGGAAGTAAGTCTAGATAGCTATATAAAAAAATAAAATGTCTGAGCATCTAAAATGTATTAACCACTTGTTTACAGTCCTCACTCCTCTAAAAGATGTGCACAAGCTGTCAGTCAGAATTTTGATAATTATTTTGCAATGCTGCTGTGGCGCATGTAGAGTAACAAAATTTGATTACACTACTTTCAAAACATATGTGTTTATTTTTTTGTTTGTTTTAGGAATATCCATACTTCATTTACTCTTAAATTACTCTTACATTATGCATGTAAAGTTCAGGGAATTCTGGAAACAGACAACCATCAATCCACTGGCCTAGTATATCAAAGCCAGTGAGCCTTCAGCAGTAAATGGTTCAAGACAAAAATGTGTGCAAATTCAAGCCCAGTGTAATTTTATCTAAAACAAGGAAGAGTCCTTCCATCTGAGGCCATATATCACTCAGAAGGGGCAGACACTAATACACAATTCTAAATGTCCAGCTTGTTTTATGAGAAGAACACTACCTAACACAAGACCAGTTTAAGTTCAATAACTGGTTAATTTAATAGTTTCTAACTATGATGATATTTTTAAAAATGGCAGCTTTACAGTCCAGACACATAAGAAAGCCATTAACCTGAAACTTATTTTAAGCTCCTATAATGGAAAAAATATCAAAGAAAAGAAAGAACCTTTACATGCCTTCTTCCAATAGTAGTTAACTTGTTGTCCCTAAAAGGGAAAATAATAAAAAAAGAAAATTAAAAAGGTAGCCATGTAATCTTGCTTCTGTTGCAAAAAAAGAGAAAATTATTGGGTTTATTTTATTTTGCAGTTGAACAAGTTTTCCATATTGATTTTTGTACTTTTCTTTTTACCCAAACCACTTGTCTCCTAGAGATTTTTTTATTCTTATACTATAATTCCTTTTGCTCTACTAGGAATCTGTACTAAGAGTTATACTTTGTTTAATATTGACCCAAAACCAGTGCAGTAATTTAAACCCTAGGTAAATAAAATGGGCAACATAATTATTTTTTTCTTGATGTTGCGTGAAGCAGTTCGCTTTTAAAAACTCATCAATCAATCTAGCCCAAAACCAGTTTAAGCAGTTGGGCATCAGAATACTTAAGGTCCATTTAATGCTTATTACTTTAGCTATGTTTGACTGAACAGTCACATTAGAATTACAATGAGAATTGCTCTATTGGTCTAGAATTACTATGAGATATGGTCTCATCCTTTCCCATGCGCTGGTGCACATCTGATTGCTGTTAAAAAATAGGCACAGCAGAAAATTACTGACTTTTTCATTTTTGTTTTCTTTTGCTATTTAGCCTCCTGAGCTGGTTCACAGTAGAACCAAATAAGTGGCAGCTGAGGTGCTCATAAAATATTACCACATTCATGGGAATATTGAACAGAAACCGAGGGGGCAAAGAGTATTTTATATTTTTATTATTTAAACAGAAATATTCCTGCAAAGCTAAAGCTTCCTGTGATTTTTTCAGGTCTCCTTCACTCGGAATATTATCTTTGCAGAACATGATGACTAAACTCATGTGAAAAGCTATACATGTTGGGGAAAGTTTGGAAGTTGAGTTCTTCCACAGTACAACTGGAATAACTTGTTCTAGAACTTCTACGCTACAATTGCCACCACTTATACACTATTACACCATCAGAGCTGCAGTAGAAGTGTCTTACCTAAATCAGAGCAGTATAAACTCAAAAACAACTAGTAAGATTCTGTCACATTATTTGTACATCATCATGGAATTTAAACATGTCAGACCAATTAACCAGTACATTTAAACACTTGTTAAGATACTATTCAGTTAACAAAAGCTAAATAAGGGGGGTGCTGTGATCAAATCCAAGTGTGTTGATATGTTTCTACCCAGCTGTCCTCACAGCCTCTTTCCATTCATGTCACACAGCCACAGTTCCCAGAAATGTAAATCTGCTTGCTACTCATATTCTTCCCACCCTATTTATGAGCTACTAATTTTGAGACTAAGCATGAGCAATTTTAATAAGCATATGCCCATTTTATAGCACTAAGCATAGAGATCCCAAAACTAACCTTTTCAGAGTGTTGCCTACTTTGCGAAAATATAGCTCCATCATTATCACTCTAAAAAATTTTGAAAGAAAAGTGAATCTGCACAAGTCTAAAAAAAAGATGTACATATAGGGAGCTTTTTTTTCTATAAAATTAACCAAACCGTTTTAAATTATGACAAAATCACAGCACCAAGCCTGACAGAGTTTAAGAAGCATTTGGATGATACTCTCAGGTGCATGATAAGACTTTTGGGGATGGTCCCATGCAGGGCTAAGGGTTGGACTTGATGATCCTTGTGGGTCCCTTCCAACTCAGCATATTCTGTGTGTCAAAAATTCATAAATATCTTGGTTTTAAAAAAATGATACATTTATCAGTTTCAGGAATTTAATAGTCAAACCACTATATATAAAATAATTTTTAAAGTAAACACTGCTGTAGGCTTTTTATTAATTTTGTATTGCTGTCTTTTAAACACTATCTTATTGAAAAGGTTAATTATACTAACCAGAAATCAAAATATTTGCCTTATTTGTATGCATCTCATTTTTGTGTTTACAATTTCTAATTGCTCTTAATGTTCCTTTCAAAATAGGTTGGGCTTTTATTATTTCCTCTTTTGTACTGCTCATTGTATCCAAATTTAGGAAGTTCTACTTGCCTAGTATTCTGGATACAAAGATTTGCTGTATGTAGAAGCATATTAACATGTACTGCATACTGCTCTATGAGCTGTATATGTGTTGCTGCTTTACTGAATACTAAACACTGAGCAAGGTCACTTCCAATATCAATGAACACAATAATTTCATAAGGAATAACCAATATATAAAATGGATTTTGAATTCTGCCAGAAATACCACCTCTGTTTTCCTTCGCACTCCTGGAAAAACCCCAAGAAGTTTTATGTGTTAGCTTTTGAGTATCCAAAGGGAAAAGATGTCACCTCTGACAAGCACCTCTGTCCTTTACACCCTAGGAGGAGTTATAAACCAGTTGTTCCTTTGCTTACAGATCCTGCAAAGGGATACTTTCTAGTATCACGCCTACTGAGTCAGACTCCACACACAATATTTGATCGTGGTGTTTTGGCACTAAAGGGTTCAATAACCACTTCACCCCTTTGTGAAATACTCACCTTCAGGGTTTTTTTTCTTTTTCAGCCTAAGAGAACGGTTGTGCCTTATTCAGTTAAATATTTTTTGTGCAGGGAGGCAGACCCAAGAGTCGCTGAGGTGAAGGCACATCTCCTTAGCATTATAGAAGGCACATGTTAGTGTTGCAGTGAGCACTATAATACATGACACTGGAAGTTCTGATTTCTTGCTCATTCCTGGCATTTAGAGAAGAGATCAAGGAGATCCCAACCTCACCTCACTGCGGCCTGCCAGCTCCATGGCCCGGATGAAGAACCTCAATCTTACTCCTGATTGCCCCTAGCCCAGATCTGCCCCTCAGCTCTCCCTGACTTTCGCAGAAACATTCTAGTCCTACCCCTCATGCCTTATGCTTTCCCAGAAAGTACTGTTGTTTTCTATTCCAGCTATGTACAGGTTGGATTCTGCGACAGAGAAGGGCAAAGGGAGACATGGTATTCACTTGCCACTACTGATCCAAGGTTGTTACCATTGAGTAAGTGGGAGAAAGATGGTAGAAAGTGCTGCTCAATAAGCCAATGATTTCCACAGTGTTTTTTCCGTAAAAGTCATAGGAGCAAGTGTTTGGTCCAAGTTATTTTAAGGCAAAAATATATATAGTGACATTCTTTAATGTTAAACTTCACAATGTCAGCCAGTGGTCTAGATCAACATTTTATATGCATGTGTGGAGAAACTTACCCATCATTCAAAATGTTTCTACATTCACTATAAACTGTCAATATCCAGATAAATCAATTCTTTTTTTCAGTCCACAAGGCCACTACTTCTGAAAGCAAAGCTACCCAGCTGTACACTGAGCGGGACAATAATCAAAGATGCTGATATGCTTAATTCTTTAATATTATGGAACAGAGGGATAAAAACAAGAAATATCAATGTTTCCCTCCCATGTAGAATACATGACTGAGACAAATGTTTGGCAGTCTTCTTTTATGCACGTTGTTTGCCATGCTAGGTCCCAAAAGAGTGGTGAGAGGGGGGCTGCCTCCCTGTTCTGCCCAGCCCACTCTCCAGAGCAGTTCTGTCAAAGCCTCTGGGTGACTTTTGTCGGAAGGCTTTGTCTAGAGGGGTTTTATGAAGTTTATTATAACCCAGAAGACCAATAAAACTTGCTGGAGTGACAGCAAGAATGGTGGAAAGACCCCCACTCTGGCAGGACATGCTGTACAGGGAATTAAAGAGGTTTGAAAGCTTTTTATTTTTCTTTCATCTTTCCTAAAGGTCATTGTTCTCTGTTTCAAAAGTTCTCTCTTGAAAAGGTAAACAGACATATGTCAAAATTCTGGCTCACTTGTAGTACTGCAGCAACACCATAGAACTTTTTAGAGCTTGTCATTTGGTTTTCATTCATGGCAATTTCAGAAAAAATGTAAACATATCTAAACTGTTTTCATATTTAACATTTATTTTTATTTATTTGTTTTGAATTATCTGCAAAAAATAGTATAAATGACTGTAACATACTTGTAGCGGGCACTTTTTTTTATATTCTCTTCATCCTTTTTTAAGGCATTAAATATGCTGTCATGTAAGTTGTGCTAAAGAAATTCACAACCTTTAGCAAGTAAAGGGGGTTTTTTTGCTAATTAAATATTTTATCGTGTAAGAATGATTTATTGTTTGACTCTAGTCAGTTTCATTAAAATCACTGGAGTTGGGGTTAGCCAACAGTTGCTGCATTTGTACAGAGATGAAAGGAACAACTTAGTCATAAGAATATATGAATTGGCTGGAAAACATTTAGTGGTAATCAAAGCTGAGATCTGACATCGCCAGTGTCTGACTTTGAATTCATCTTAAAAAAAAAAAAAAAGAAAGTGAAAAGGAGAGGAAAAGGGAAAGAAAGAAAAAGATGGAGAGGGAGGGGGAAAAGGGAAAAGAAAGACAAAGGCAAGGCAAACCAAAGCAAAGGCAAGGGGAAAGGCAAAGGGAAGGCAAGGCAAGGCAAGAGAAAGGAAGGGAAGGAAAAAAATATCTTTAAGAATTCCACTATGTCCTTAAACTATTATTTTTTTTTTTTTCCTCCATGATTAGATGTATGCATTTATGTATTCCTGCAGCTCACCAGTCACTGCTTTTTGACTACTTTTCAAGGCAAAGATTAAATATATTTGGCCGTTTAAATTTATTCTTATCCTGAGTTCATAGAGTTAAATTTCACGACATAAATGAGTTTCTAAGATTTAACTTTTCCTTCTTATTATGAACTTTCAGTGTAATTCTTGATGTTTCTGTGATTCCTGAAAATGTTAAAGCTCCTTTTTTAATGTTAATCTAAATTTTTAGCCTCAATGAATCCCTTTGTCATTTTTCATACAGATAAATGACAATAAATGAGTCTTGCAGCTTTGAAAATTCTTTTTTTTTTTTTTATGAGCACAGATTTTAAAGCCAGAAGGGGCCTTATAATCATCTAAACTTACTGCAGTTATGAAGCCCATAGTGATTTTACACAGCTTCTTTTCAGAATAATAACATATTTTAAATCAGTCTTAATTAAAAAAATCTCCAGAGATAAAGAATCTGCCATACTTTCTGTTACTTGAGTTGTGCTTTTCAGTCTAGTTTTCATTCCTCACTCAATATTTTAAATGCAGTCATTGTGCTCCACAATTATTTGTTTGCTTTGTATGGTACAAAGGATTGTTTCCTTCCTCTGCCTTTATTTTAAGAAATCCCTCAGAGGATTTTGTCTACCAAACTCAAAAACTCAAGTTTCATTTTTTTCCATTCCACAGTTAGAGTTCCAAATTAATAAAATATTTACACACTTTTATTGAATCACAGCCTCTGTGTTTGCTTGAATTCAACTTTGCAGTTGATTCTGTTAGAACTTATCTATGAGTCTGTCTCTGTTTACCTTTAGATTTTTCCGAGTTAAAGGGAACATGACTTAGAGGCACTAATTTTAGTGTGTGAGAAATAAATTCCGAATTTTATAAATAAAAACAAGAAGAGTTTTTCTCAGGTATTAACTGGAAAATGCATAATATTAGGATCTCTAAATACTGTGTATTTCCATCTTATCTAGAGTCAGGTCTCTAGAATATATTAGGAGAAAATACCCAGACAAAAATATACTGATTTTAGTACACAAGCAAAGCTTTAAAGGCCAGGAAATCAGTGAAAAATAATCTCAAGCTCAGTGACAGAAACTCAGCATGTTTCCTTCTTTTTACAGACATTACCTACCTTAGTTATCTTGGCTTAGGAATTTAATGTCTCATCTGTAATGATAACACATTTCTTCCTTCTGTACCTCCTTTAATGACACAGTTGACCTTCACATAGAAAAAAAACAAACAAGAAAAAAACCCAACAAACAAACAAAAAAGAATTTTAAAAAGTGTGTAAGGGTAAAATAACTGAAAGTTTAAGCTTTGCTTCCAGTCTAGAGCAGGCTCCTCAGGTTGAATTAATACGATTTCAAGGAGAGAAGATGGACTGTGATGTAAATGTCCTTATAGAATAAATCTGATCCCAGATTATATTCAGTTTTTGAAAGTTTATTTTCTAGCTTCAGATGGCATAACACAGGAAAAATCCAATAAACCCATAGGATTCCTCCCATTTTAAAATTGGTTCCTGAATTTTTAGTTTAGTCACACAGAAACTAAAGTTTAGTCTTTACCCAGTTTTATATGCAAACACTAAATCTCTGACTTGGCCTGAGCCAGCTTATAAAGTAACAAAAATCTGACACTTAGCTAAGTACTACCAGAAGGTGTTATATAGAATCATCATAGAATCATAGAATTTTTTAGGTTGCAAAAACCTCTAATATTATTGAGTCCAACCAGTGTTGCCAGGTCCACCACTAAACTATTTCGCTAAGTACCATGTCTACATATCTTTTAAATCCCTCCAGGAATTGCGACCCCCCCACTTCCATAGGCAGCCTGCTCAAGTGTTTGTAATATGGGGATCTCCACAACTTCCCTCTGGGATTCAGAAGTGTGAATCCAAAGCCAGACCTGCCTAGATGACTCAGATTTCCACAACTCCTCAGACATCAAGAGAAGGATTAAATAGCAGTGTAGTGTTGTCACTGATGGGCAAGTTTTTATGTTTTAATCACATTTTTATCTCTTTTAAACTATTCTGTCTGTCTGGATTTTAAAAAACATATATACATAGTTACTGGAATACATTCAGTTATAAATAGCTAACAAGGGGATTTTTAGTCTTCAGGTATAACTGTTCTTAGTCTTTTTCTAATTACAAGAATCTTAGAACCTCTTTGCACTAAGTAGTTGTAGAATTTTTTGTAATACTTGTATATTTTTTTCTTTCTTGCTGTGTCTCAGTGTTATTAGTCTCTGTAAATCTACTCTCTGGTGTAAGCTGATAACATAAAGTCTTTTTTTGTGACATAGTGATGATATCACCTTTAAATTACATTTGTTTCATATAAACACATTTCATAATTTATAAATAAATCTATGAAAAAAACAAACAAACATTGAAGTTCTATTTGAAATTCTACATCAGAATGGCCACTTGTTTAGAAATCCCCAATTTTGTAGTTTCCAAGATTTGTTTTGATTAAATTAATATTTTTTGCCATAAAATATCAAATTTATCTGCAAGAAGAGTGACAAGAAAGAGGAAACAATAAACTGTATTTTTCTATCAATAAAATTCATAGAATCATATCCTATAAAGAAGTTTAAAGTCAGCAAAATCACAAGTATCTTATCAAGGCCCATTTTTACCCCAACATATGGCCATCTTATTGAACCTAACTTAATAGCAGGCATTAAAAAAAGAGTATAATATCAGCAGGATGAAAAGAGTCAGAAGACAGTTGCCACTATAGTGCTGTCCCAGAAGTGAGCTAGTAAAAAAATCTAAATTGAGGAACAAAAAACCCCTATTAGAATGAATTCAAAAAACATGGTTGAAACACTTCTTTGCTCCTTGCTTCAAGTCCTTTCCTGCTGAGAGTAAAACAACATGACAGCAAGAAAGGCACGAAGAGCAGCTGGCTGTCCAATAATGTACTAGAACTGTCAATGCCATCCACATGGTTCTCCACATGAGGTTTTTAGAGACTCCTGATACTGTAATCTATAATGCACTGGGAAAAATAGACATCCCTTTTCAAGGCTGTTCTCCACAGAAGAGAAATACAGGGTTAATGCAAACTAAAAAAAAATTCCCCTTTATAGTTCTTTAAACCAGAAACTAAGAAAAGGACATGGTAAAACTGTGAAAAAGCTTATCATCCAAAGTAGTGCAAAAATGCTTATCCATACCTGGCAAAAAGTGCTTAGATGATACCTATTTAAAAAAGAAGAAAACCAATTAAAAACAAAATGTTAAGATTACCAGAATACATGATTTTTCAGTTTCTTTGACTTTAACAATTTACTTAGATAATTAAAAATGATAGAGTCATAGAACATGATGAGTTGTAAGGCACCCATCAGGTGGTCCCATCAGGACCACTGAGCCCAGCTCCTGGCCCTGCACAGGACACCCCAAGAATCATATCACGTGCCTGAGAGCATTGTCCAAACACTTCTTGAATTCAGGCTTGATGCTGTGCTGATTTCCCTAGGAAGTCTGTTCCAGTGCTCAGCCACCCTTTGAGTGAAAAACCTTTTCCTGATATCTAAACGTCCCCTGACTCAGCTTCATGCCATTTCCTCGAGCCTTGTCACTGGTGAAGAGATTGGTACCTGCCCTTTTGCTTCCCCCTGTGAGGATGTTGAAGACCACAATGAGATCTCCCCTCAATTTCCCCTTCTCTAGGCTGAACAAGCCATGTGACCTCAGTTGCTTCTCATAAGGCTTCCCCTCCAGACCACTCACCATCCTCATGGTTCTCCTCTGAATGCTCTCTTATGGCTTAATGTCTTTTTTTTTTATATTGTGGTGCTCAAAACCGCACACAATATTCAAGGTGAGGCTGCACCAGTGTAGAGCAGAGCAGGACAATCCCCTCCTTTTACTGGCTGGCAATGCTTTGCCTGATGCCCCCCAGGACACGGTTGGCCCTCCTGGCTGCCAGGGCACTGCTGACTCATATTCAACTTGCCATCGATCAGGACCCCCAGGTTCCTTTCTGCAGCACTGGTCTCCAGCCATTCGTTCCTCAGTCTATACATACAACCAGGTTTTCCCATTCTAATTGCAGAATCTGGCACTTCCCATCATTGAAGTTTTTATGGTTGGTGATTGCACATCTCTCCAATTTGTCAAGGTGAAAATAAAAACAAAATTAAATTTTTTAAGACTTTAAAAAACTCTGCACTTATTTAAAAGGAAAAAAAAATAGGCTTTATGTTTTGCAAAATATTTTTGTAGAATGATTTCTATGGGACTAAGGCATAAATCATCATATTTTTTAGAGTTCATTTAGAATTCATATTTTCTGAAAGTACTCTCTGTTCAATGCATGTTTTTTGCAATTACTCTTTCTCTTTTCACATGTCTATTCAAATTCTCCACTTGGCTTGTGCTTCTTTAGGCTATGTTCCACCTTCAACATTGTCAGAGTTGGTACAAAATAAGCAGAGTTCGATTTCTACTCAGTAAATTACTTTTTTTATCTCACATGGGACATGGAATGACTGCAGGAAGGAATCCACAGAACTGAAATCTATCACTTTTAATAAAGTCACCTCTTCCCATTTCACCTGCAGTGATTTTAATGAGATAGTTATGGTGGGTTGACCCTGGCTGGATGACCAGTGTCCACCAAAGCCACTTAATCACTCCACAGCTCAGCTGGACAGGGGAGAGAAAATGTAACAAAAGGCTCATGGGTCGAGACAGGGAGAAATCAGTCACCAGTTACTGTCATGGGCAAAACAGACTCAGCTTGGGTAAATTTATTTGATTTATTGCTAATCAAATCAGAGTAGTATAATAAGAAATAAAACCTGTTATTCCTGGGCTCAACTTCGCTTCTGAATTCTCTACCTCATCCCCTCTAGTGGTCAAGGGGGAGGGGAAATGGGGGTTGTAGTCACTTCATTACACGTTGTCTCTGCCACCCCTTTCTCCTTGGGGGAAGGGCTCCTTGCACTCTTCCTCTACCCCAGTGTGGGATTCCTCACAGAGGAGACAGTCCTCCACCAGCTTCTCCAACATGAGTTCTTCCCATGGGCTGCAATTCTTTACGAACTGCTCCAGTGTGCGTCCCTCCCGTGGGGTGCAGTCCTTCAGGAACAGACTGCTCCAGTGTGGGTTTCCTGTGGGGTCACAAGGCCTGTCAGCAAGACTGCTTCAGCGTGAGCTCTTCCTTCCCCAGGGCCACACGTCCTGCAAGGAGCCTGCTCCAGTGCAGGTTTCCCACAGGATCACTGCCTCCTTTGAGCAGCTGTCTGCTCTTATGTGAGGTCCTCCATGGGCTGCAAGTGGATCTTTGCTCCACCACAGATGTCCTAGAGTCAATGGCTTCCATTATCTCAGGAACAATTCTCTAGAACGTCTATTCTACAGGTAAGGAAATCTAATAGATGAAACATCAACGGAATCATAGCAGCAAATAACAGCGCTACTCTTGGCCAGCATAAAAATTTAGGCCGTGTTCCTCTTAAAGTCACAGATAAACAGCAAACAACATTTAACAGGACACATTCTTTGAGTACCTAAAGTTAAATTTTTGTATCTCTTGCTGCTGCCTAGTACATCGTACTTTCTGGTTAAAATCGCCTTTCTTGCTGTTCTACCCTTTAGTCAATAGGTGGCAATGCCTACTCCAGGACATTTCTTCCATATTCCATGGACATTTGCAATGCTATTTATTCTCCGTCTTTATATCAGCCTTCAGTAAAGTATTCCATTAAAAAAAAATGTTTGAAATGGAGATATTTTTGGTAGCAATGCTTCAGAGTTGTTATCTTTTCTTTGATACAAAGGTAATTTTGAAGCAGAAGCTCCCATTTAGTCTGAGGAAAGAGTCAGACATGATTGTATTTCATTTTAAATAGTCTTCAGAGGTACTACCCTCTAAGTAATTAACTTATTTTCAGAAGCTAGGCAATCCATAAATATTACAAGGAAACTTTTAAAGAGATGTGTTGAAAATGGCAAGTGGGACTTTCTTGCTCCTTATTCACACTGATGGTGATTTACCTAAATATATCCGCTTACCTTTGGCACTAATTTAACCCTAATAGGTCGCTCTTGAGAGATCATTTCACAAGACTTTTATATTTTTCCCAATAGAGCCTTAAATAACATCAAAGATCTACCCAGCCCCTTTTCTAATAGTAGTTAATAGAGAACAATATAGAGAAGAATAGTTTTCCTTTCATCTGGTAATGGAAAACTGCTCTTGCAGCCATATTGAAATGAGTTTCTAAACAAGAAACTATGAACCATAGCGCTCATTAAATTAGATACTATGCATATGTAAAAATGAAAATGAAATAATAAAAGAAGAAGATCTTGGCTTTTCCTGGTATGTTCCATGTGCCTCTGGAGAGTGACCTGTAGAACATTTCAAGATCTTGATAATGCATTGGTTTCAGAAAAATTTCTTCATTCCGAGATCAAAGAAGACAAGCACAGAGTTATTAGCTCGGGCTTATCCATCCATATTTCTGTCAGGGCCATTTTAAGCAATTATTAAAACCCAGTTGCTAGTTTCAATCTCTGTTGCTCCTTCACATGAGTTTCAGAGCTAGGTGTAGAACTGTGTAATGAGCTGATATGGATTAAATGCAGTAATTTGGGAAAGGCTGGTGTTAAAATCAGAATCAGTCTCCTGATCCCAATAACAGCTCTAAGGCTTCTCAGTTGGCAAAGACCTCAACTGAAAATTTGTACTATAATGTAAATTTGTATTATTTGTAAATAGTTAATTTAAAACTATTATTGTACTCTTTGTATATAATAACAACACATTTCAACATTTGTTATAAAAGCAAGCAAGCAAACAAAAATCTGTGGAAAATTGTTTCACAAAGTAAATTTTTAGAATATTAGATCTGCATTACAGCACTATTGCATTTTGCTATTGGAACAGAAGGGTAAAGGAAAATTTTAGGAAGGTGCATGGGATTCTGTTTAATTCAGTTCTTCATTCTGCTTTGCACCAGCTGGGGCAAGGTTGATCAGAGCAGAACAAGCCTGCAAGAAACACTATAAACTGTGTATAAAATCAAGCCCTTGGGAACAGAGGAAGTTGAGAAATGAATGTGTAAATGTAAAATAGGAAATCACTACTGATTGACAACTATTAATATGATAGAATGATTTTGTAAAACAGTGGTTGATATTGATTTTCATAACTGTCATTCATACACATAAGAAAATAATTCCTTCACTTTGTTCATGAAGCACAAGTTCTCAGCATATATCTGTGTCCAATTTCATAGAATCATAGAATCGATTGGGTTGGAAGAGACCTCCAAGATCATCAAATCCAACCCTTGATCCAACTCCAGTCTGTTTACTACATCATGGCATTAAAGGACACGTCCAATCTCAGTATAAAAACCTCCAGGAATGGTGAATGGTGCATTTGGGGCATTCTACTTCAATAAGAATATAAGCATCTGGGAAAAAAACACAGGGGATACAATTAGAAGCAGTTTTGGAAAAAGATCTTCTGAGAAGATAGAGGCTGTACACAGAACAGACTTCAGATAGATTTGCTACAAAGAAAAAGTAGAAATATTGTTGTACCCATAATCATCACTGAGATCACATTTGTTTAAACATAAGAGCAGTTTAAGTTAGATAATATGGAAAGAGATATTTTAACTTTTGGAAAAAAAAACATTGTAATAAATTACATTGTAATAATTACTTAGAAAGCCTTCCTATTGAAGTTCTAAGTACATTTTGACAGCTTCAGAGCAAGGAAAGGGATTAGATGTTCTTTTCAGATCTCTTTCAGCCCCAAATTTTTAGTTTTTTCTCCATTTCCTCAAGAAACTCAAACTTCTATCTCTGTTTTCTACTAGCTATCTTAGTCCTTCCATCTTCAGTTCTCCAATGCTCTAGGGTAGAACATACTATTACAGGTGAGAACACAGACAGCTACTGAGGTATTGTAAAAAATGCCATTATTTAAAATTAAAAAACTAACAAAAAAACACCACCACAACAAAAATCCCAATCCAGGTGTGACTTATTTCCTCCTTATTTCCCTTTGAACCAAAAGAAGATCAAGCTACTGTAAGACTCCAATGGTCTTGAATGTGATCTACTACTAATAGTGAAAAATCAGTTAAGTTTAGAGCTCTAGTTTCTATAACAATCGTATGAGGCTGCAGAGGCAAAAACAAGTTTCTTGAGTGATGAGACTTCCTAAATCTCAAAGTGCTACCAGAACTACAGTCACAAGGAAGAAAATTGGACTTCAGTTCTTAGAACTTCCCAACCAAATATATCACAATGCAACATTAAGTCAACAGGACAGGCTAGAGAAAAAAATGGACTTTACTGAAAAGGATATAGAACAAAGAGGAAAATCTTTATCCTCAAAAAGTCACAGTCATGACCCTTAGAGAGGCGAGATTTTCTTGACCCACAGAGATTTATTTGTCTGTTAGTACCCCAGGGACAATGAAACCATGTGTGTCTGATCCAGTCTGTCAGGTGTCCTGTAAGGATTCCCCACTGGACAGATTCACAAGCTCGGGGTAATTCAACTGTCCTTTTTCAGAGGCTGCCACACAAAAGTATAAGGGAGACCCCTCAGCAGGTCTTCCCACATGTTATTCCACCGCCAGCAAACTGTCAGCACTTTATGAAGGGCTCACTCTAAGAGTTTACAGAATAACACTCTTTATTAATACAAATTGTGACAAGTTAATGAGGTTTGTGGTTGTTGGTGGTAGGGTCTAGCTGCAAGAACACACAAAGCAATCTAAGTAATCTAATAATACTATAAAGCAAGCAAAAGCACAAACTCTAATACAAAACAATCTACTAATATATTACAGAGCAGCAGTGAGATCTAGTCAGTAATTAGCTTGCATAGCATAAGTTTCTCACAAAACACCTGTCCCTGGCTGGGGGAGAGAGGACAGGTTCGACCTGTCAGTCTATCCTAGCAGTTTCAGTGGAAATCGTCCTCTGATTTTTCTCCGTTTCCAACTTCCTTTTACACTATTGCTTTCGCTTTAGGTGGAATTTGAGTGAATCTAGTCATAAGTGATTAATTGGGTAGTAGTCCTTGGCATCTGTCTTTCTTGGTGGACAGATAGGGCACAGTCAAAGTGTCACCATGTTCCCCTTCCTGCAGGATGTTTGTGGAGGGAGACAACAGTGCCTTCACATCACTCCCCTCTTCGTTGCATCCCCCAATAACAGGTGGTTATCAGTGTTTATGGAACCTTTGTGGGGCATCATGACCATGTTTCATTTGGGAAGAGTGTCCTTTTGCAATTCTTATTCTCCTTTAACTTTTACCCCTATCCATCCCTCCAATCACACACAAATACATTGTAAAGTCACAGCTCTTAATGTGTCATCTCAACTCATGGTTATTAGTAATAACAATTGTTTGCCTTTGTAAAGTAGTGGCAAACAAAATAATTTGTCTTAAAAATAAAAAAAATTCTAATTTTATTTCACAATCAGCATATAATATTGGTTGTCTAATTCTTTTTCACAATATACCCACATTTTGTAATGGCAACACAGTATAATGATACAGTTTCCATACTGTTCAATAAAACAATATGTGAAGAGGCTAAAGGTTAGTTCTGTGCAAGTATCCGGCATGTCAGTTTGTTATTATAAAAGTTGGTGAGTTCTGATCTTATAAAGTTTTCCTTAGAAATTGTACATATTGCCAGGAAAGTATTGTCTCACTTAAACTAAATTTTTTAGGCTAGTGCTGTTCAAAAGCAATCTATATCACATATTATCAAGACATTAGTTTCAAACAGATAACCTTGTCAAAATATAAACACAGATAAATCCATTTCTTCATATCTGGGTAACTCCAGTGTCATGAGAAGACATGCTGGCACAGTATTGTAGGCATGCATTGCAGGGTGGGGGGCAGAACTCCAGTAGCTCAAGTTTATCTGGCAGTTCAGGTTGTTTTGTTTTAAGAGTATATATCTATATCTATATCTATATATTTTTTAAGAACACTGGTAAATTTTCATTTTATTTTGAAATTAAAACCTTAGCTAACTACACATAGGTAGTCAGGAAACCTAATAAAGCAATATCTTGAAGTTTCTCTTTTTTTGATTGTTCCATAAAGACAGGTATTTTCTCCTGTAATTTCTAAACAGTCTTCATGTTTTGAAGTATTATAAAGTCGGCAAAGAAGATGACAATGATGACGAATATTATTATTATTTTGTTTCCATTACATTTCATTATCAACGTCTGTATTCTTTCTGCTGAAAACTTTATTAATGACATTTTGTCATCAAATTTCTAGTATAATAGCAAAGACAAAGTATTGTCCAAGGTAATATTATAATGATTAAGTATAATAATTTATGACATATCTGTCCAACTTTTTCGTAATAGAGCAGCTATACTGAAAAAACTACCAAAGCAGTAGCAACAATGTAAAATCAAACACCAGCATGACAGATTTTACATGAAGGCACAGGTACATAAGGAAATTAGGTAACAATCTGAATAATCAGCAAGTCTAAGCAAAGCTGTCACTCCTAAGCAATTTAAATGAACACATCCAATTTGCACAATCCACTAGGCTCACTTTATCTCATAGCAATTATCACAATCTCACTGATGTTCTAGTGTGCTACAGGAAATAAGTCTTCTGTCTTGCCTTGAGTCTTGCTAAATAAGCAAATTATATTGATTGTCATCTTAATGGAAAGTACCAACACAAAGTCCTTAAGGTCTTTTATCTTGTGGAAAAGAGGAGAGAAATGGTCTATAAAGTTCTTTTGGTTTTGTTTTTCAGTTGAGATAGAATATTTTACAGTAACCTTAACCCCCCCCAACATGCTTTTCACTTGTGTAATTCAATCTTCTTTCCAACATGAAGCGAAGAAATAATGTTACTTTAGCTATTATTTGGAATAGGAGATTGAAGCAAATAAACAGCTTCTTCATGGTAGTGGCTAGTCTAACTTCAGTCATAATTATATGATGTATTTTTTCCCCTTTCAAAATAAAGACAGCTATAAAATTTCACAAGCCTGTTTGTTCTGGTAATCAGTGTCTTAAGTATTCGATAAGGAATTGTTTTTTTCTCTTCTCTGTGAGAGAGTCATGTGTCTTCAACATCCTCACAAGGGGAAGCAGAGGAGCAAGTACGGAACTCTTCACTCTCATGACCAGTTATAGGACTTGAGGAAATGGCATGAAGCTGAGTCAGGGGACATTTAGGTTAATTATCAGGAAAAGGTTTTTCACCCAGACCATCACTGAGCACTGGAACACACTCTGCAGGGAGGTGGTCTATGATTCTATGGTTCTAAATGATCCTGTTTTTATATGAATTTTTCTTAAATATGATTATTCACATTTCATGAGTTGTGAGACTCAGAACTTTGGAACTACGGTTCCTTGGAAAGGCAATCCCAAATGAAAAATTGTCCCCAAAATTTTTAAAATTGTAATATAATGAGTAGATAGCTTGTGGTGATTCATTTTCCCAACCTTATCCCCCACCATCACCATGGGCCACACTATGATCTGAAAAATGCTCATTAGGCCTCAGCCTTGATGAACAGCATCTGAGCTAAGATGCTCTTGAGCTTATAAGAACCATTGCCTGCTTCCAGGAACTAGTGTTGTCTAATGAGGTCCTGTTTTTTAATAAACTGCCTTGGAAATTCATTTTTTTTGCCTGAATGACAACCTGAGTGGAATGATATATTTGTTATCAAACTTTCAAAGAAAGTTACCAACCTGAGTTGCAGCCACCATGGAAAATTACCATAACCAAAGCCCACTCTCTTGCGACCCTATAAACATCCCTCTGAGTAGGATGCCTCAGAGCTAGTGAACTCTCCAGTTTGCTATACCCAGAGCATTGCCCAATGACAATAATGGATCCTTGGCTGATACCACCAACTGCTCAACCCACTGAGAAGATGCAAAAGCATCTGAAGTGAGTACTTCACTGAATTCAAGGGGAGCCTTTTCACAGGAATACCTTGTACAGACTATGTGTGCATGTGAGTGTGAATTTGCTACAGCAGATGTACTAGGATGTTGTTCTCCTAGATTCCCAAGTACTTTAAATTTGTAGTAAGACAAGCCTGTACGTGAGTTACTGTTGTTATATAGTAAATTCTGTACGAGTCCTTTGCTTAACTGTTTAGCTTCAGTTATCAATTAAGTACTGTTTAGGTTAAGTGTTGTTTGAGTGCTGTTAATTTGAACTTCCATTAAGTTTAAGATAAGTTAAATGCTGTTTGGGCCCTTAGTCATAAACTGTTGGTCAAGTCTGGGCTCAGTTTAGCGTAAGGATCTGCTCTGAACCTTGTGACTCAACAGGAGCATCTTCTGTATTCCTTTTCTCTTCCCTCCCCTCTTCCCCCTCCTCTCCCCACTGCCAGTCTCCACATAGATAGGTTGAGTTTATTTCTGTTTGGCTTGATTGATTTGGGATTTTTGTTTCCTTTTCTCAGTTTGCTTTAACCACCTAATAAGTAATATACTGAAACTTGTCAATGAATTTTGTCATGCTTTCACTTTTATATTAAGCCTATTTTTGCCAATACCTTTGCCAGTGATTCTTTAAGTGACCTTAAAACACTCAATTGCAACAAAGCTAAGGCAAGGAAATGAAAAACAGTGACAGGGTCTTGCACAAAGTGCAGAACAGAACCGTCAGAGCAGTAGGCCCCTGACCCTTTTCACTTTCTCCTCTTTAGTATATATTTTACTAGTCTTTAGAACTCAGAGGCTGAAAAAATTAATAAGAAAAGCATTTCAGTCAGGTTTTACACAGGTCAGACTTGAATACATTAGTTTTTGAACTTATTCTAATGCAGAGAGAAAACAGAAAAAATCTATCTAATGTCATAAAATAAACTAGAATTTTTTTTCAAAATAATTGCTTCAATCCTATTTTCCAGCTCCGGATTAATTTTTGCTGATTTTAAGCTCATCTGGGCTTGAAATCCCTAGCAACAGAATATAAAAAAACTAACTTAAAAATTACAAGATTCTGTGCTATTCATTTCCACTTCTGCCTAAGCAGAAGAGAACAGTGAACTGTCAGGTAAAATCAGATACAACTAAACTACCTAAAAACCTTATTTTTCCACCTGGAATACCCAAAGGAGAATAACAAACACGTACTTCTTGTTTAGGATGTTGCAATGACCCACCATTGCCACTACTGCTCAGTGAAAAAAAAAAGAAGGCATCAGGTTGCTATCAGGTAGTCTTTGTATCTCAGTTGATTTCCGTCTTACTGTCATAGCTTCACAGCCAGTTTAATGGGTAATGGGTACAAGTCATTGGTACCAGGCTACCTCACACACAGCTGCATTTGTCACATGGAGATAAACAGAGTTTTTCAAAGGAGATATGATTATTCCTTATCAGGAGACAGGAAACAAGAGTATGAAACACTTAACTGTACTTGAAGGCAAGATTGGTATGACTGAGTAAGTTTAGTTTAATAACAGACATGAGAGTTTTTGCACCAGCTTCCCATCAGAAAGAATGGGTCCAAAAGCCTATTTGCAATTTGAAAATTGTTCAGTTTATGAAAAATATTTACAATTTTGTTGCTAAAGAGTTCTTCAGAAGTTTTTTTTCATTTCTATGTTCCCATAATCCACTAGTCTTTGGCTGCCAGAACAAAAGTGTTCAGCTAATAGCCAGGAAAATAAATGCTGCAAGTATAATACAAGTGTAAGTAAGAAAAAAAAAAAAAAAAAACAAAGAAAAAAAAAAGGAAGATTTAAAAATCTATCTAATAAAAACAGGATCACACAAAACTAATCCTTTCATCAGATTTGAATATAGAAGAGGCATTAAACTAAGTGCTTGATATAAATAAACAAATTACTCCTACGAAGATTTTTGTATCATTTGAACAAAAATCCTCCTAAAGAAAGTGAGCATTTTGTTAAGATGTTGACAGGCATATAAAAGACCACGTTAGAAAAGAAGCATCAGTGCACTCCAAAAGGAAAACAAGCAAACAAAAACTCTTTTGTTGCTCATGTATTCAATCCAATTTTGTTGAGACTACCTGAGGCTGTGAAATAGAAATTCCTTACTACTGCAAAGAGGCTCCTCATGAGTCTTCATTTCTTCCTGGAAGGTAGAAAAGATAGTCTTGACAAAGATGAACATGCACATGACAGTAGTTCAAAGCATGACACCAGCCAGTATCTTTCTAATCAGACTTTCAGGCCATCACTGGGAGGAAGCTTAGAAAAAATTAGTATGAGCAAGACATAAGGGAACAGAAGTACAAGGAGGTTGGTGACATTGGCTCTGTGCATTCCTGAGAGAGTGCTTCCTGAGAAGAGCAATGCTACACAACAGATGAAGAAGCTTCCTGAGAAGAGCAATGCCTTAATCATCACACAGGGTAAATTTAGAGTGTGCCAATTTGCCCACAGCATCCTGAGTAGAGCAGCAAAGTTCTCCCTTTTCTGTGAAATGCATACACGTGCATCAACTTCCTGCACAAGCAGGTGTTATGTCGTTCCTTGGCAACACTGGCACGCACTTAGTTTTACCGCCTGATATCAACGTCCCTTAAGGGAAGCTTTTAGGTCCATCTCCACAGTTTTACTGGTCTGTTCAAACCCACTCTGCATCATAGAGAGAACAGAAATTTTGAAAAAGTATCTGAAGCACACAATGGGGAAAAGCTAAATTCCAAGAAAGTTCTCATGACCTGGTAACAGAAAGACGTACAATAAGTTGTTCTCACACTTAGCTTTTATTAAACTTAGGAAATTACATCCAGTGGGAAAAATCTTGGGGAAAATACTATGCCTCTAGCTTGTGTTTTTATCTTATCTAAAGTTAATAAGAAAAACAATTAATAGGATCTGGAGAGTGTAAAATCAGATTTAGAATGAAGTCAAGGTATTGTGTACCAACTTTCCCTGAACCATAAGGAGGAAGACATTTCACTTTCAGTAGAAACATCATCAAACCATCGCTTAAAAATCAAGCTGTCAATGTAGAACTGCTCCTTGAAACAAAGACATTTCAGAGCAGGAACCATGGAACTAAAATAGGCCATTAGTGATAGGTTTGAAGAAGGAAAATGGTTTTCCCTTGGATGAACAGAAAGATTTAGAAATTCAGCATTGCTGTCTTTTTCCTTGACATAATATTCCTATTGCCAGAAACTGATTGATTAGTACTCTGTTCATTTATACTATCAAAGAATTTTCAATAGGACATGCATGTTTTTCTAAAAGTGGCACTCATCTCAGGGATATGGGAGACCATCCCCCTGAAATGTATAATATCAGTAAAATCTTTCTGAGTGCTGCTTCTCTGCTGCACTGAGGAGGCAATATACCAACATCAACAGCACCCTGAAAGAGGGTACCCCAGAGCATGAAGTGCACCCCAGAACAAGAAGAACCTATACCTGCACTCTAGCTATCTGTGAGTAGGAGGGAAGCAAATCTCCACTAGCTAAAATGCATTAGAACAGTTGCTATTCAAATGTGACAAATTGATGCTTATGGAATAAATGCATTGAAATCTGTAGGTATTTCAGAAAGAATTCTCGTAAGATAGTTAATTTTCTTTACTTATTATTTTTTCAACTGAGATCAAATTTACTAGGTTCTGAGTAAGCCTTATGTCAGCAGGTGTCAAAAAAGAAAAGCACCTCTATTGTCACCTTGACAAAGTTGTTCACTCATGCTTTCTATAGCTAATATTTATAAACAAAACAGAAAATAAATAAATACTGTCTTTAGTAACTAAATAGAAGTAAATAAAACTATTTTGAAATATGATTC
Source organism: Platyrinchus mystaceus (assembly GCA_035041135.1). Taxonomy (NCBI): domain Eukaryota; kingdom Metazoa; phylum Chordata; class Aves; order Passeriformes; family Tyrannidae; genus Platyrinchus; species Platyrinchus mystaceus. Next base: position 96,476,296 of record JAWWLV010000088.1, on the reverse strand, counting down.
TTTGATTTGCACAGGAGTTAAGCAGCTCTAGAAAAACGTAAAGACTGTTACTTGAGTCACAGCTCTCAGAAGCTTGAGACAGTACATCTATGCTTGATTACACACACTTACATCTGTCCTTGATTACACACACTTAAGGATATAGATAAATATGCACAGAAGTTCCATTGAATACTCTTGCTTCTACCTAACAGAAAATAAGTGCTTCAGTAAAGTAATTAATGACCCACGGAGATTACTCACAAAGCAGACACAATTCTTAAAATCTTTTTTTTCTGATCTTTAATAGAGTTTGAACATTCCCAGATTCGAAAAATAGATGTGTGTATAAGAACAAATTGAATTATTATGCTTTCTCATACCTATGATATGATGGTGCCTAAATACACAAGAAACATATTATCAGAAAATTGGAATTGTCAGTCATTCTAGGACTCTATATACCACTATATCACTATATCAATAAGAAAAAGTATGCAACTAAATCTGCACATCAGCAACAGAGATCCAACTGGAGTGTTAATACATCTAGCAATAAATCATCTCGAAATAAGTTAAATTAACCAACTGTCAATAAAAATAATTTGTATGAGGTGATGCAAAACACCTTTGCAGAGACTGCAACATTTGTGCAAGTTCTTATCACATTTGACACAATAATCAGTTTCTGTTCCAGAAGTGTTTGGCAAAACAGAACTCAGAACTACAAAACATGCCTTGTAAGCCTTCTTAATGTTAATAACTGAGGTATGAAGTATGTACAATTATTTTTTTTTCTCTAGTTTTGTTTGGTTTGTATAAGAGGAATGAAAAGGAGTGCAAACATTCTTGAATTCCACTGATAACTACATCATCACTAATTATAACAAAGAAAAAAAATCAAACTAGTAGTTTATCTGGGATATTAAAATAGAAGACGTTGCCAGTAAAGACTAAGCACGAATGAGTTATGTTTCTTTATATATCTAGAAAGCAGACAGAATAGAAGAGGAATGTGTTAGGATATACAAACTAAATAATTTCAGAAATTTTCTCTTACTATTAATTGAGAAGAAAAAAACAAAAATAGACTATTTAAACTCTGTAGATCACCAAGCCACTTCACAAAAATTAAAATTTTGGATCAAAATAATCCTGCACTAACCTGAAAGAAAATTACTCCAAACACATTCACAGTGCATTCACTGAAATATACAAGTAAAACCAGTTCAAACTATAATGCGTACAATGACAGAAAAAGTCTATAATGGAGATAGATGATAAATTCCATGAATACATCAGGGAAGGTACAGCAACACAAGTTAAGGAAAGATATGAATATAATATACGTGTATAGCAAAAGCAAATTATTTTGAAAGCACAGAACTGGTAACACCAGAGAACAGCTAGATTCAAACACAAGAAATGCTCCTTGTTTGTACCTGTAGAAAGGCAACAAATTGTTCAACAACGTCTTATATAAAAAATATAGAATAAAATATTTTACATAAGAACATTCATTACAGTTTTAATTTGGGCAAAGATACTCAGATTTTTTTTTTTCTCTGTGCAACAGGCAGTTTCCAGGGACAAACCCACTGACAAATAAACTGTTTCTTTCACACAGTGACAACACAAATTATAAGCAATTATACCACATCATCCCAGTTGCATCAGCAGTGTAATCCTTTTTTAAAATTTTCTTGAAAATTTTTGTTTATGTGTTGGGTTTGTGTGGTAAGGTTTTAGTAGCAGTGGAGGCTACAAGGTGGCTTCTCCAAGAAACTGCCAGTGGCTTTCCCCATGTCCAACAGAGCCAGTGCCAGCTGGCTCCAAGACAGATCTGCCACTGGCCAAGGCCAAGCCCATCAGTGACAGTGGTGGCACCTCTGGCGCAATGCAGTTAAGAAGGGGAAAAGAAAGACCTGCACCTCAGCAATTGCAGACAGAGAGAGGAGTGAGAGGATTTGAGAGAAACAGCCAGCAGACACCAAGATCAGTGAAGAAGGAGGGGGAGGAGGTGTTCCAGGTGCAAGTGCAGCGCATGGTGAAGACCATAGTAAAGCAGGTTGTCCCCCTGCAGCCCATGGAGTGTCCTGCGAAGGTCAACTCACCACAGATTTTTAACTGTATCTGTGGTGAACGACATGAAAAGCAGGTTGCCATTGTGTTATACAGGTGCTGAGGAATGCTGAACTTCACAGGCATTCTTAAGCCTGTAAAAAGCCATGCAATATATACATGCACCAGCAGATTTCATTAGATGTGGCATCTTTAATGAAGTGGAAAATTAGCTGTTTTATGCATCAGTACCAAACAAAAAAAATAAAATTATATAAGATACTTAGTAAAAATAACTGAGTTTTTCAAATATTAGAACAAACATAATAAGCAAATAAATGAAAAGAAATGAATGTAAGTCTATGAGTTTGGGAATTCTCATGTCTCTGACCTCAAAGGTAGGATTAACTTTCTGTACCTTCCTCTTTGGCGTTTTTTTCCAGATTATTAACAGTGTGGATTACTACCTCTTCTCCAACTCTAAATGACTTTGACAAATGAAGTGCTAAGATGTAAAATACACACAGGACAACACTTCAGGCTCTCACAGCCAGTGGCAAAGTCCTTCATGCAGACTTTTGTGCAAGCCATGTAAAAGCTGCTTAGCCCTGTTCTCTCACCCCAAAGAGAACCATAATCATCATATCAACTAAGGACTTTCAATTATTAATAGTGACTGTTTACAAACTCTGCTAAAGCTTCTATATATGCTTCTTTTACAGAAAAATCTCTTATATCTGTATTATATTTGGCTATTTAGTAAGAGCAATTAAACATGTCATCAGTCTGCAACTGCCTCTCAGTAGATGAATTTAGGCCCAAGATACTTCAGTGTGACAGGAAACCCTGATGAAGAATCACATAATCTTTCTTAGTTTACATGCAGAATAGAGAGAATTACACACAATCCTTTCTTCTTCAAATTAGAGGAGAAATACATTGTAGCAATTTTCTTGAGAGGCTTGTGAGTTGTTTCACGGCTGCTGCAGCCAACTGTAACTTTTAAAGAGATTTTTATGAGACATCCGGCTGTAGTTTAGGAAAGAGAAAATCTCATTGACAGGAAAGCATAATTCTCATAGAGAAGTCACCTTAATAAACAGTGGTTTTAAGGCATATAACTGTGAAACACGAAATAAAAAAGCTTTATAGAACTTCTTTTTTAACCGTGTTTTCATATATCAAAGTGCAAAATGATGTCATTATCAATAACTAACATTATCCAATGTAGGCCGAAACAGCCTTACATTTTCCAAAAGAATTCCAAGATCTAGGAATTTTAACTAGTTGTTTTGAAACAGAATATTAAGAAGTGTTTGGGACTGGAACACTATATGAGGTAAAGTAGGACAATGGAGGCTGGACATGAAAGATTTTGTAAGTCAACACTGCAGAGCTGAGAAAGTCAAAGCAGGCCTGCCTTTCCCATTGGGTGCATAGGAATTTAAAAAATATTTCACTGAAACATTAATGATTGGTTTCTTTCACTGTCATAAATCTTGTTCATAGGTATCATGAAAACTGAAATTATAGATTCTATGCTTCAGTTTTCATATTTGTATGCAATGTTTAGAAAGAAGTTTATCTTATCCAAAGTATATTCATAAAAAAATAATGTGAATTGAGATAGCCAAATTGTGTGTCAGATTTGCCCATTTGATCAAAATTATTTGGACTGAGGATTCTTTGTTGTTGTATGGACTAGATGCTGAAGAACAAAACTTGTGCATACATTGCACATACACTTTAAAATAAATGAAAAAGATTTTTTTTTTTTCAGAGTAAGAGAACAGAATTCCAAAACCTGTATCAGCATCTTAACTGGAACAGATAATGATACAGCCTTGTAAACAAATCATATTTCTTTGTGATAGTTGTTCATGACATAAAAATTTAAACTAACCAAAAGCAATACCTACAAAGCACTTTTTCCCTGTTGGTGGTATTTTAACAATGAATATTCTGTGGAGGCAGGATGTCCACAAAAAGCCACAGAGAAGGGTCTGGTATGACAAAGCAAATTCTGAAAGAAATATGTCTACCCTTTAAGATTTGGTCATCTAACGTTATATGGAAATAAAAATCCTTCATCTTGTCTTTTACCCTGAAAAGAGTTATCCTGCTAACTCTTCATACTTTTGTTAAAAATAAAAGTCATGGTCCAGGAATGTGAAGTCAGTGAGAAAAAAATAGCTAACTTATGAACACACAGCTTACATATTTAGTGACAGAAAGCACTGGAAGACAATCCACAGAGAAATTAAAAATTTAGCTGTCACAATAGTATGGCAGGGTAAATGATTTCTCTGAACACTACTACAGTTTTCATAACAGTTGGCATTTAACTGATCATATTAAGCAATACCAGTATAGATTCCTAAAAGTGTCATATTTGCATTCCAAGCTTGTATTTTATGTGTCTATAAACATATGTATATACATATGTATGAATATATTTACATGAACAATAATAGGAAAAGGCTATTATCATGTTTTAAACTCAGTATTTCTACCTGAGGCTGAGACTGGTTCCAAATTTTCTATTTTTTAGTGCTCATTTCTTTGTGTAGCTTCCTCTTCTTTAGGTACACTTGAACCAGAGCTGACAGATACCCAGGAAATGCAGGGTTAAAGTGTAATTTGAAGCGTCTTTTAATCTTGTAGTGTTTGGAGAGAATTCCAGATGGATCCATTTTTGTGATAGCCTGGAAAAATTAGAAGCTCCTACAGCTTTTGTGAATAGTATAGGTTTGGCAAATTTATTTAATCCCTACCAATTTAAACTACTTTACTGTATGCAGAAAAAAAAAGGAGTCATGGAAAGGTTGCAATGCTTGCTTAAAATCATACAGAATTTCTGAAATACAGCTAGAAAAAGAAAGATGATCTATGGAAGTCTCACATTTTGAATCACAAACCACATGTTCAAAGTAAGAATGAAATATCTGATGCTAATGGTATTCTTGATATTGAATAATACTGGTAGTGGGTATTTCTTGAAACTAAAACTATAATTATATATTTGAGGTGAAAAATTTAGTGCACTAAACCAGAAAAGGTTTTACATAAAGTTAGTATCAACATATAACATATATAGCTTAAATTAAATTAAAACTTTCTCTGCTTGCTTCTTTCTTCTCTCTTCCTCCTTTTATTGATATGAAAGCAAACTATTTGCTGTGGGAAAAGAAATATTACAATACAAGAGGAAAATACTACAGATTTAGGAAATTGAAGTGAAATATGGATTTTTTCCTTGATGGGAATAAAATACTTTGCTTTCATTTTTGTAAAACAGTCTGATATACAGCCATACAGAGAAAAGAATACATAGGTCACAGAGATGTCAAATTCAAAAAGGAAAACTAAATTTGAACAAAGCAAAATAAGCAGTGTTAAAAAAAAATGGTATATCAAAGGTTGGGTCCCACCCCTACCATAACCAAATTAAATAAATACTGGTTTGTTTGTTTGCTTTAAAATCTCTTCACTCTTTCTCAGTAAAATTACTGAGTGCAAATAAAAACGCAGCTCAAAGAGATGAGTTCAGAGCTGATGGACTCCAAGTACTTCACCTGTTGCTGGAGAGGAGAGATATTAAAACGTATGGCTACTTCTTCCTGACTATTTACAGGTCAGAACAAATCATGTCAAACAAGCTCTTTCTCATCATCCGAAGGCAGACTCCAAAAATATGAATAAGCAGTAGCATAAAAGAGACTGTACAGTTCATTAACTGAAGTATGATAACATCATTGTTTTGCACAAAAAGAAAATACATACAACTCCACATACACCTCGCTAGAATATATGCAAAAGCACCAGGTGATAAACATATACATCAAAATAAAGAAATAAAATAATTATTTTCGAAATAGAAAGCACTAACAAGACATTTATTAAATTTTTTTTTAAATTAAGATAGAGGGTGAAAAGGACACATTCAACAATGCTAGTATCTAAAGGTTCTCACCAAAAATATTGTAGAAAGTCCTCTAAGTAATAAGTGTTACATCATACCAGGAAATTAGATTTTACACAAACAAAGAGCAAAGAGAAGCAAATGAGAGAAATGTACCCCAAATGAGAATAAATTCCAGGCTTCTTATGTTAGTGTCCTGTTTGCTCTTCTATGCCTGTGTCCCAAGGTTAGCAATCTGTCATTTCCCTTTTTCAACGGTTCGGATATTGTCTTTGGATTTCCTGTGTCAATGCAATTATTTTCTATGAGAACAGTTATTAAAGGCAATGAAATTACTCTGTACATTATAGTCAGGAAGTCATCTCTACTAACAGAAGGTTTTTGTAAAAACAAGGGTTTCATCTCTTAGCATAAGTGATTGCTTTTTAAAAATGGGAGCTAATTAGAAAGGAAATTGGAAGTACAGCTATGTAAAAATTAATGTCAAAAACACAACTCAAAACAAATCCATGAGTTGAAACAAGATTGATTTTGGTAAATAGATTTAATTGCAACTTCTGATTTGTAAGTACTTAGCAGCTTTATATTTGACAAACACAAAAGCTTGATTCTATTTTGTCTTGTGTGTAAAACACAAACAGTTAGGGCACTGGTTTATATGAGTCCAAGTCTGGTTCCCGTAGGATCTCATTATCCTCTTGCAATGACATAAGGTGTTAATCTTGGATAAGCACAGGTCATGTGAAAACAGAAAACAAAAAGGAAAGAAGAATATAAAATAGTGGTTTCAGATCTTTTTTCCCCAAATTGAATGTTCGCTGAAGGCATGCATGCCAGAGTTCTAATGCTTGTAATGAAGGAGCTTCCTCTTGACTATTGCATGTTCCTACCAGGACATCTGGATATTCTTCTCTTACTTTTTAACCTTATTACTTAATTTAATGAAAAGGAGCAAATAATTGACATTGTAGCTTTCTGGATCTTCACATTTCAACAGAAAGTAGTCTTTACAGTGGAACAAAAAAAACCCCAAGCAGACCAAATTAACTTTGTAACTCCTAGGGGTGTTTTTCTAATATTTGTCACTAATATTCTGCATGATTAGTGAACAAATATATCTTATTTAATATACAGATTTGCCACTTCTCTTAAATGTTCCGTTTGGCCTTGTATTAGGATCTACTCATGAAAAGTTTGGTATACTATCACAGCAGGAAGAAATCTGTGTGAGAAGTCATTTTAGAGGGAGTTCTTCCCTTCTAAGTTACTGATTAGGCACAACTTCAAATAGACCAAATATTCCATCATCTGAATGCAAGATTTTGATTTATTTGATTATTCATTCCTCTGACATTTTAGATCACATTAGAAGAATTTAATCTCTCAAAATGTCTACAAAGCTTGCTTAGACATGTGTAAGAATATCTGCAGCACATTGACAATTTATTTGAAGTCAGTTTCCCTAGGGAAGCCTCTCAAGCTATGTCTTGTGGTTTAATCCCAGCCAGCAACTTAGTACCCTGCAGCTTCTCACTCACTCCTCCACTGCAGCGGGGAGGAGAATAAAAAAATAAAATAAAAAATAATAATAAAAAAGTAAAACTCATGGGTTGAGATAAGAACAATTAATTAATTGAAACAAAATAAAATATAATACCAGTAGTAATAGCAATGAAGAGAGGGAGAGAGAAATAAAATCCAGGAGAAACAAGGGATGCACAGAACAATTGCTCATGCACCCAGTCAGCGGACTGATGCCCAGCCTGTTCCTGAGCAGCAATTGGCAGCTCCTGGCTAACTCCCCACAATTTACATACTAGGCATGACATTCTGTGGTATGGAATATTCCTTTTGCCAGTTTGGATCAGCTGTTCTGATTATGTTTCTTTCCATCACCTTTCTGGTAAAGCAATAGACATTGAAAAGCCCTTGATGTAGGTTAAGTACCACTTAGCAATGATCAGAAAATCAGTGTGTTATCAACATCAGTCTCACACTGAATTCAAAACACAGCACTGTACCGACTACTAGGAGGAAAAATAACTCTATTCCAGCTGAACTCTATTCCTCTATTCCAGATGAAATCAGGAGAGAACTTTATTCCAAAAAATCTTTTCAACAGAATGTTTCAACTCTTTGCCTGGTAGATGCAAGATCTTCAGTTTTCCAGGTGTTTTAAAATAACCGCCTTATGTTAATAATGTGTAACACGTTTTTAGTAAGGTACAAGTTTTGTACAGCATGCTGTAAAAGTAGAATATGTGAAAAAGGAAACAACAACAACAAAGCAATTGAACTACACAGTTCTATAGTGGTTATGAGAAACACAACAAGCAACAGTCCAAGTATGAGAACAGAGGTTATCTTTTTTTTTTTTTCATTTTTCCAAGGAGATTTCACAGTAAAGACTATAATCCTGATCCTGTAAATAATTCCCCTGTCAATTCTGCTTGATGATTGCAGACCAGCTTCAGACCCATCAGGATAAATTATATCTGTTGGTCCATCAGGGTATGTATTTAGATTGGCTTTGCATTTGTATGTAGGGCTAAAATAAGAATCCAGATTGATAAATGTCATTCATTGCCAAGGCCTGCTGCAAGAAACTTTGGCTAGAATAAGCTATCAACCACTACAGCTGGCTAATCAATCCATCTCAAGAGTTACTCTAAGTAGTTAGCTGGTGAAAT
>JAWWLV010000088.1:96341376-96448856 GCA_035041135.1 Platyrinchus mystaceus | reverse complement strand
CTTTTAAAACAAACAGTTCACATAGTGAATCTTTTATATCTTTCCACAGTGTATGAAACAAAGTTATAAAAAAAATTCAAACAATTTTAAGTGTTATTAAACTTTTTTTTTCTAAAACTTCATGACAATGGATTCTGCAAACTATTTTTCATTACAAAATACGCCATATGAAAAGCTCCTCCTGAGATGTTGTCATCCTCTAGTTAGTATCTCACCACTACCACTCTTTCTGATGAAGCACTTAATAATTTTATCTTATGATTTCAACAGGCAACAATAAGAAATACTTAATATTCCCTTTTGGGGAAAAAAGAAGAGAAACCTATATAAGCACAGAATAAAAATTACCTCTCATGGTTCTTTATACACTCTATATTGGTTATGAAATCAACAATGAAGCCATTTAATATTATTTTATGTGTAGCCATAACTACTCTCTCTCACAAAACATAAATGAAAGGTTTATTCAACAGTAATTTTTTCCTATCTAAGATAAACCAGCATATATCCATTTCCAAGGATTTCCTACCTTTGCCAACAGTGATTTTATATATAAGAAAGAAAAAAATGGAGGTCTTCACTCTGTAGAGCCTTAACTGTAAAAACATAGGGTCAAGATCCTTATAAGAAAATAAATACGACCAATATACAGTGAGGCTGTGCACCCATAAAAACAAGGAGTTCCTTTTTCAAGGATTTAAAAAATATTAAAAGAGGCATTTAAATTAAGATTATATGCATATCTGAACCATGATATCTACACATAGTTTAAGATAATAATGTAGACATTTAAATATGTGCAAGTAAACATTCATAAGTGTGCAATTAAAAAAGACTATTTTTACATTATTGTTGTACTCAAAATAGGAATAATTTACACTTTCCTGCTCTATGGTTGCATTAGTTCATCTATGGAAAGAAAGACTAGATGATCAGTAATGTGCAGAGAAACTGGATGCCCATAGCTATTAGATTTTTAAAACTGTAGACCAAACCCCACTCTGTTCTCTACTATTATTTACCAAGTATTTTGTGAAGACTTTGACTTGCTGTGCTGACAGACTTAATTGGGGAAAAAAATCAAATGAACAAATCCAACAAACAGAAAGAGAAAGAAAGAGAGAAAGAGAGAAAGAGAGAAAGAAAGAAAGAAAGAAAGAAGAAACAAAATCATAGAAAAAGCTAAAAATATGAGTAAAGAAAGAGTGTGAAATTCAACTATATGAAGAAGAATGCAATGAATACCTGATCCACCACTAAGCTTACTGTGGCTTTTGATTTGGTTGTATTTTTAGAGGTTTTGTGTTGCATTTTTTGGATGCTAAAGCATGCTTTGCCTACATAGCACTAGATCCAGAGGAAGAATATCCTAATATGACAGTCATGCATTTTGATACTAGACAATGAATATGACAACATTTTTAGTTTAATTACCATCAAATATATGTCTAATGAATGTTTTTTAAGGACCAGATGCAAGCAAAACAAACAATTGTTACAACAGCATTTAAAAAAATACACTGAATTCAAATTTGATATACAAAGGAATCTTTCTAGAGGAAAATGAGGATGTTTTCCATTTGCAATAATGACAGATCATGCAGTTTTCCAGTGAAGATATTCTCCACCTTTCATTTTATTCCCTAACATGTTGAAAATATTCCCAGCTTTTTAGAGTCAGCTACAAAGGCCCATTTGGCAGACTCATCATCTTTGATAGCATAATTTTTAATCTGCTTCTGTAACCCAAGAGAATCTTTTAATAAAGAGATTAAAGTATTGAATTTTTATTCTTCACGCTCAAGAGGACAGTATTTGACCCTAATGACTAATTGAAAGCTAAATTTTATTGCATTATACTGGACACTAATTAGACCAGTTGGAACACTTTTCTAGCAACGCAACAGTCACTAAAAAAATTTCCTCAGTATTTAGGAAAAAAATGTAAGCAGTACAGAGAAAGGGACAAAGAAAAGAAAAAATGCCTACTTCAAATCATAAATGAAATGGGAGTTCATAAGAGAATTAGATTAAAAATAAAAAGGATTATAATTTAATTAAATTGGTTTGTGGCAGAGTTACAGTTTATCAGATTGTTTTTTGTTTCTTTGGGTTTTTTAATATCCTATTTTGAGATAAGAGAGTTTTTCATCAGGAACATGAGTTGTTTACTTATACGATACAAAATTGTGTCTTCTCAGTCAACAACAGTTATTTGACTTGCAGCAGCATTAACTAACATCCTTAGTCCTCAAGCATATTCCTCTAATAAATGCACTTGAATGTAAACTGACAATATTCTTCCAAATAATGCCAAATTCTTGTAGCATAAAAGTGGTAAAGAAATTATAATGATTTAATGAGATCAGTGATCCAAAGATCTGCATTGGGCAGTAGTACTGATGCTTACCCAGAGTAGCAAACATTTTACAGTCAGTGTTAACATATCTAACATACTGCTTCCCTATGTGTGTGTGTGTATTTTGTTTATTTTTCTGACAGAGGAAAACACCTGGCTTGAAAAAAAAAATAGGTACCTCAATAGCTCTCCCACTTTTTTTTTTTTTGAAAGCAGTTCTTGCATCACGCTGATAATGATGTGGTAAAACTCCTTGTTTCTAAGATTACATTTGCTCCTACTTAATTATTCCAGGAAGAGACATCATCGATAATCTAAGCCATGATAAATCTGTACCGTCCTACTCCCCCTAAAGCCCTAAGAGTACCAGAATCAGACCAACAAGCTGATCTCAGATGGCTACACAATTGCTGGGGCTGACACAAAACTGTGAGCTCACACCTGAAAGTGAGAGGAGAGAGAAAGAGGGATGGGCATGAGAAAGAAAAGCAGAGGGAGAAAGTAGTGAGAACACAAGGGTGAATAGGCCTTTGCAGCAGCAATTCACTAATATATTGGCATATGCCAATCATGAAAAATCAGAGAAAGGTGCAAGGATTACATAATGGAAACTTGTTTTTTCAGGCTTTCTACTCCTGGATATGAGCAAAAGCCTTTGACAACACAGTGCACTGATTAATTCAGTACTTGATAAATTGACCTTTGAAAATGGTCATTGAAATTTTAATTTTTAATTTACTTGATTTTTTTTTCACTAAACACAAACTATTGCATACCATTAATCACCAAGTTGCATCATTTTGTTTTTTCAAGGAAAGATGGACAAGATGCACACATACTTACATAGCTGTTTTACAGTGAACTGAAGAACCCACATAGCTGAATCAAAACCAGATCAATACATTTGCCATTCTAGTTTTATGATCAATTTTAAGTGTCATGTGAACCAATATTGAGTATCACACAACTCTTTTTTTTTATTATTAAAACAGCACTGCATTTAAATACTTTAAAACTAACATAAATCACTTAAAAAAAAAAGTAGCCCTTAAATAAAGAAAATATTCTTTTTTGGTCACACATATACTTGCACCCTTTAAAAATATGACAAATATTCCTTTCATTTACATCATTATTCAAACTGTAGGCACTAAAAATTCAAATGAACCCTAATTAGAGTTATTATCTTTAAGCTTCAGTAGAATAGTTCTCATCTATATTAAAGAAGTTTCTAGTTCAAAGGAAAACTCTTTTGCAGTGAAAGTCATGCATAATGTTACAGACAATTTTTTCTCTCTTGTCAGAAATCAATCATGGTTTTGTCATCATTAAGGAGAAGAGTTGGCCTTTTTTAAGATAGAGGACAAAAGTACCTTGTCATGAAATACCCCCACGTAATTAAAATACCTCTACTAATAGGTTCCTATTTAAAATTATTAAAAATGTCTTCCTCATTCTTCAATGGATGTTAATGGGCAACAGAGGAAAAATAGCACATATAAAGAAAATTAAACAGTGCAAAAGTACAGACACAAATTCTCACACATCTGATGATACAGGTGAAATTTAGCACTGCATAAAAATCCGCACAGAAATAAACTTCTGACCTATTGTAAACAATGGAAGTTCATATTTTAAGCTCAAGAGATCATGCACCCAAATATCCCTAAAAATGTCCTAGACATCCAAATGCCTAGTGTCACTATGTACTTTTGGAGCTCATGAAATCATAAAATAATCCAGGCTGATCAGATAAACTTTGGGAGGTCTCCAGTCCAACCCTGTGCTCACAGCCACAACAGAGCCTGGCTTCGTCCTCTTAACAACCTTCTCTTGTCTATATACACATTCACAGAAATGACTGTGAGGGCCCTCGGAGCTCACTCACTTCCAGGCTGAACAAGCCCTGTCCCCTGAGCTTCCCCTCATGGGGAACATGCACCCATTCCCTGAGCATTTCCCCTAGAGAACATGCTCCAAAGAGATGATATTTTATTTTTCCCAGGGAGCACAATCCTGGGCACAGCACTCCATATGAGATCTAACAAGCACTGAGCAGAAGGGGTAACAGTTCCCACCTGGGTGACTGCCTGTGCTCCTGCTCATACAACCCAGGTTGCTCATGGCTATCTGGGGCTCAGCTCACAGAGACTTTCTCTCAGTGCTGCTCCCAGACTGTCTGTCCACAGCCTTTGCCATCAAAGGGCCCCCTCTGTCCCAGGGGCAGCACTTGTTCTTGCTCAAATTTGGAAGATCTCTGTTGGCCCATTTCTCCAGCTGGCCCAGGACCTTCTGCACAGCATCCCTGCCTCCAGGCTTGTCAGGTGCTGCCTCTAGTTTGTTGTCATCCTTATACTTGGAAAGGGTAGCTTCTGCTTCCTCCTGTAGGTCACTGACAGAGGTAAGAAACAGGCCAGCTCTGAGGAGACACTCCAGAGGTGTTCCAACTTTTACTGACCTCCAGGCAAAGAACCAACCACTCACCACTGTCCATTGACCTGACTGTGCAACCATTTTTTTACCATTCTGTATTACGCCCCTCCACATTGTTACTTCTCAACACAGAGTGCTGTGGGATACCATGTCTAAAACCTTGCTAAATTCAAGGTAAACAACTTTTAAGATCTAATTCTCACCTATAGCCTTTTTTTTCTCTTATCTCACAGCAGAGCAATGAAACATTAGACAGAACTTGTTAGTTGTTGTAGATAGCCAGAAAAATAATAGCGAAAGCTCTATGAACAGAATATTGTTTGTGAAACATTAACACAATACATTGCTTTTTCACTAGCTAAAGTGGTTACCACCTTGTTTTGTTCCTTTGTTTTTATTAACTTAGGCAGATAGAATTGTAGCCACCACCTACCTATGCCTTTCCAAGCTTTCTGAAAGGAAAAGGCATTTTTTTCAGGTGAAGTTATTAGTGGCAGTATGAAAGCCTGATAAAATTAAGTGATTCACTGAAGAATAATGAAAAATACTCATCTCTCTAGGTTTCATTTCCTTTAGACAAAAAGGAATCCACAGAGAAAATTGGTTTTGGATATAACACCAAAGAATTTTACCAATGTTACTAATCATGTTTACCCTACAAATTCTATTTCTTGCCTCTTTCATTGCCCTAATTAGTTAAATGGAAACAAAACAAAACAATGTGTAACATGAGATGAAGAATTTCATTAAACCAAAGGACCCTTATCTGTAAAAACCATTTTTTCCCACTGAAAGGCAAAGCTACTTTCTTTTTTGACAACTAGATGATCATGAAGCTCCATCTGTAATATATGTCCGGGACTCCAGTGATTAAATTACCTCTTCTGAGCTGCAATACAAGGTCTGAAACATCCAGCTGTGGGGCACTCTGGGCCAATGGATTTTACTTAGTCATAGAAAATTGGATTACTACATAAAAACACTTGGTATCTTGCTCTGGAAGAGAATTCTGCTTCCTTTATGCTGTATCATAAATAGAGTCAATGAAAGAAAAGAGCACACAGAACATACTCAGCAAGTGAGTAGAACTGCTTGGATATAAGCAGGTAATTCCTGGTCATGTCTTATGTAGGTCATCATATACTGCTTTTGTGAACATCAGGCAAAGGCATCAGCAATAGAATAGATGGAAAGAAAAATGCATAGTTCAGGCTCACACAGATCATGGAAATGAACAAAGATATGTGCAAAACAGGAAGACTTCACGTCAAGTCGGGATGTGTCTGTGCTTTCTATCTACTGTCTCTACCCTGTGACCAGGACAAAAAAGCAGGATAAATTCAAATGAGAGGAGATAAAAGACTAAATAAAGAAAGTGATGATTTTATCTTTGACTTCTGAGGAACAGGGAGTACATCATTACGTGTCTTTGCTTCTATAGGCTCTAAAACTTTTTTTTTTTTTTAACGTCTGTCTTTTTTGGGTTTGTGTCTATTTTTTTTAAGGTGTTCTTTCTTTGGAAGGGGTAGGGAGGTATTTTGTCTCTTTTTTTTTAATATAATTTGAGATCTAATCTTATCCAAGTCTCTCCTGTTACCTCAGCAAGATAAATACTTTTCTAATTGCAAATACTTTCTTGAACTGCAGACAAAAAAATTCATCTTAGTACTACAGATATCATTGATTGCATTGTCAGTCAACCTTTTCAGTCTGACAGTATTTCTAACATTTTCAAAAGCTGAAATTAAATCTAGCATTACCAGCATGAGTGATCTTTTTATCTTCTCACTCAGTGTTTTCCCTCAGTCTTAGCCCACAAAATGGATGCTGAATAGTCTTCCACATTTTTTCACTCATCAGTCTTGTAGCCTACAATGCAACACCTGTCTTAGGGATGAAAGTATAGTTTCTTTGTTTTCTAGATGAAGTACAAATTTGCAAAAATTGCAATTTTCAGTAACTATGGTCAAAAACACTGGGCACAGTCTGGTTTCAGAAATATTTGATAATATTGAGTAATTCTACAAATATTGTTCTTGATTTATCCCACAGCAAAAAGGAAAATATTAGCCAGAGTGGTCTGTATTCCCATAATCAGTATATCACTGACAACACTTCAAATTAATTATATGTTTATGTATATCCCAAAAATGGTTGCAAATAATATAGTATTTCAGGTTAATGTCCATTCTGACTAGGTGAACTGAACAAACCAAGTCTTGAGTTCCAAAGAGAGAGCATTTTAGGCATCACTAACTCGTTGCCATAAAAGTTTGCAGTAAATGAAAATTTATGAGTAAAATCATTTCACTAATTAACAAAACACTCTACAAGGGTATGTGGAAGCAGAGTGTCTGCTCTTTTAAGGATATCTGGTCAAAGGAGTCATAAACAAGAGCATACAGGGGCAAACCTCACTGATGATTGATAAGTCATGATAAGAATAAACCCAGCCAGATACACTGATTGGTAAGGATATGTGGAGGTGAGAAAGTTTTGCTTTTCTTCAATATGATTGTCTAACAACCTTGCAAAATTGCGATGATAAAGGAGGGGGACAAACAGACAAAGATATAAAACCTGAACAATCAGCCTTAATGAAGACAATAATCAGAAATGAGCATGACCCATCACAATAATTGACAGGCTACCAAGAAATTACAGGCAAACCAGGTCTTTGCAACTGGTAAGGATGCAAACATGAGGGTCCAGGATGTTGTGGATGCTGGGCAGGGGGACTGTGCCAACTAATGAAGCAATTAGCAAGTGAAGGGGATCTGGAAGGGGGAAAAGAGAGAAAAGGGTATAATAGGGTCCAGTTGTATGTAAAAGGGGCCAGTCAGTAAGCTTGTCTGACAGCCCTGTGCCTGATCACCAATCTGCCCTATCATGTCATTAAATCTTTTCTCAAGTCACTGCATGATCTCACTTTCTACCCCATGTGTATGTGTGCCATGCATGCACTCAGTGCCAGTTACCTGGGGGATGAGCCTTAGTGGGTTGGATGTGAGCTACTGGAGTCAGACTGGTGATATAGGCACCCCAGGTCCATGGTGTCTGCTACTGCAACAAGTGGGGTCTTAGCATCAGCTGCTGAAGCGAGTTGGGGTCTTTAGCTTCCAGCTGTAGGGGTGTGTGTGGGTATGTGTGGGTGTGTGTGTTCCCAAAACCTGCTACAGGGGGGACTGACGTGATTGAGGGTCTCTGCTGGAACAGGACCATGTGTCACAGTCTGTGTTCCTGCTTCCAGCTGCTGGGGGCTGACAAGCATCTGCATCTTTCCCAAACCAGGTGAGTGTGCACTTGTGTGTGGCTTGTGCACAGATAACTTCCTTTCAAACTCTGAGCATTACTCCATGTCAAGTAAAGGATCTTCAGGTCTGGGCCAGTATATTAGGTCGACATCAGGTCCTTGTTGTTCAGAGGACTTTTAATGTGAGGTGCATGACAGATAAGTTTGCCAGTGAGTATCAAGCTGGACCACCTGGGGAGTCAGGAACCATGAAGCAGGTAAGGGGACCAGGATCTGGGCAGGTGTGCTGGGCAGACAGAGAGTCCATGATGGTACCGCGGGGATGTGAGTGTGTGTGCGTGTGTGTGTGTGCTTGTGAACCTGGAGAGTGTTGGTGGCCAGGGGTGGCTATGCTTCACACGTCACTTAACACAGTGCAGTTAATTTGATAACTCCAAGTAACACTGTAATGACTGTTCCTAACATCCCAAAAACACCAAAAAAGCAAATATCACTGTTAAGATGTGCTTTCTCAGAATATCACGGAGTCACAGAATATGCCGAATCAGAAGGGACCCACAAGGGTCATTGAGTCCTACTCCTGGCCCTGCACAGGACCCTTCCCAAGAGTCATTTCTTGCAGAAAAAACAACTCTGGTAGGCACTTTGATGTTGTTATAAGAATTAAGGTAAATAATTTTATCTTTCTGCAAGAGAACATAAAGCCGCACATGACAGAGCTGTACACAAAGTTGTGAGATGTATATACAGTGACTAATATATATTTTTGATAAAAGTGTTCTGCTACATAAAATTAGCTTCAGAATGAGTATATAGATTTCTAGTTGTCCTTTTGAAATGTTTAGCCCTTTCCTTATTTATAATAATAATTAAATTCTCTAAAAGCTGTTTCTGTTTTACAGCTAGAATAATAGTACAATGTTGAAGTATTACCTATCTTGAAATAAAGGAATGATTTTCTTCTTGACATGGCCCCACAATACCTTTTCTTTGAGATGAGCTCAAATCTTGAAAAATATATGAGAGAATGACAACAATCAAGGAATATCTCCCAGCACTACAAGTAAATATGTCACATACTCACATACACACATACACACAAAACCCCAAACAAACAAACAAATAAAGGCATCTAGGACAAAAAATGTTTTGAATATTTTACTCAAGTTGCAAAATTTTAATGTCATAGCCTTAAAATACTTTTTGGGCTCAAGAAAGATACATTTTTCTCTTATTTCTGAAGTAGAAAAATATCTGATTATATGCAAACCACAGAAGGATCATAAAATTACCTGAACTTTCTATACTTGAAAGTATTTTTCTGTTATTTTGAGCTCTCTCGCAGAGAGATTTTAGCAGTAGCAAGACACAGGAGATGGAGAAAACAAGAAACAAAACCACAAAGAAAGAGAAATAGCAGTATTTTCTCAGTGGTACCAAGAAAGCACTATGCTTTTCAGAGGCTTCCTTCTCGTCCTAGTTCTATATGTAATTCAGTTAATGTTCCCACTAGCTCCTGGCCAACAGGAGGCACAAGTGCCTAAGAGCATTTATTTTAAACATTAAACACTGTATTAGCTGCATTAATCAGGCACTCCAGCATGCTCAGAGGGAGTGGAAGATGGGAATGAAAGTTTCCAACATCTTTGAATGTGTTACAGCTAGAGAAACTTTGAAGTATTTTATCCTCTGGCTTTACATGCTTCTGCCTCTTCCACTCGTATCTCACCAACAACCTCTTTGAGTCATGACTCTTAGTAGTCTCCTATTTTAATTCTCGTCTCTCATTAGGTAGCAGACTGTTTTCCTCCTTGTCAGACTAAAAGTACAACTGAAATCAGTTCAGTCTTTCTTTAAAGTAAGCTTTTTCAAGAACATATGGATTGTAACTGTCTAGGGTAACTTCCAGTCTTAGCATTTTTCAACTAAATATGATTAAAAAATTAAAACATCTTTTTCCTTCTCTTTAAGAAACAGAATATTTTTTCTTTAAAACAAGATTTCAGTCTTACTGCACAGTGTGTACTTTGCCTTTGACATTTAGCAGCATGAATGATTGATAACTCAGCATTACTTAGGTAGGAGATTAATCTCCATGTAGATTCAAGAGTAGGAAGAAAGAGACATTCAAATTCTGTGTCTCCCTACCCGCACTGCTGTAAATTAGAAATGTCAAAAATGTAATTCATCAATTTATATGCACTGAAAGACCCTACTATTTCTTTTAAAATACTACCAGAAGGTAAAATAACTCTTTAGGCCCAAACCATATCCAAATTTATAATTTCTATTTAAAACTTCTGCAACATTTCTCATCATTGTTAAAAAATATCCTGCCATTTAAAGAAGAAATTAATTAGAATGTGAGGATAGCCATTAACATTCCATGTAGCGTAGGAAATGCAGAACAAACAACAGTCATTGTTTCCAAAATATATGCTGCAAGTTTAAAACAATTCCACATTAAAAGAATTTTTAGCTGCTGCAAGAAAAAAAAAAAAAAAGTACATTTAACAGAACAGGAAACTGCTTGGAAAGCTTTACTTGCATTTGAAAGGCCTGAAATAGAGGCACTTCTGCAGGCTATTCCTGTGTCTCAAAACTACTTAGACAAAAAACACACTACCAAAATGCCCACACTATCATAGAGGTTATAATAGTCATGACATATTATATTCCAGTCTACTGTCATAGATAATGGTTGCCAGGGATAGGAGTTGACAGGCAGTATGTCAAACTTGGACCTGCACGAAGCTTTCTTGAACACAGTTAAATTGCTATTAAAATTTATTTTCTGCTTTCAAGTGCACCACCAGCTCCAGCAAAGGACCACGACTTGCCTCACAGACTTAATCTCTTCTCCATCCTCATTCAAGTATTGAGGGATTTCTGTATCAGCTGATCCTCATTTTTTCTGTTTTTGCCTCTAGGATGATGCAACACAAGAATCAATTAGAATGGAACATTTATTCACATAAATAAAATAAGTCTTTAAATTAAAAAAAGGCAATAGAACTTTCTATTAAATCACAGTTTAAGGACTTCTGTTCTTTATACAGAAGTAGGAAAATGGATGAACTGTTATGTTATTCTGCAAAAGATGATTATCTCAATTTTATCTTCCTCACAGTATAGCACTGTAAAAACCAAAATAAAAAAAGTTTAAATTATAATATAACATAATATAATTAATACATATAATATAATGAGAACACACTGATTAAATAAATTGAATTCTCTGATGGAAATACACCATAGCTAGAAAACAAATGCATACACGTTTTAGTATGAAAAGCAAGCAATAAGTGAGTGTAATTACATTCTTCAGATGTATTACTCTGTACATCAATATATTTTTACACAAAGTAAACTTTTTCAGACACAAAAGTTTGTCATCTAGTTATATAAAATTCTATTTAATAACATCTTTGCAGATGAAAATATCCTTGATAAGTAAGGTATTGTTTAAAAAAAAAATCCAAAAGAATTGCTTTGTTGTAACTTTTGAAAGGATGTTTCATGGTTTTGAAGCAAAGAATACTGAATTATAAAGCATTAGTAATGACTCAGAGTATCTTGATGCCTCACCTAATTTTCTTCACTATAAATCTATTTGGAAAGTCTTACCATAACATTAGATGTGATCCACTGACTTTAGAACATATTGTATTATCTCTTTTGAGAACTGAAATGTGTGTTTGATTCCTGCGGTAATCTGCTTCTGTTCCTGAACATGTAATTGAATATAACTAGAATATAATGATCTTCTTTTTATATGCACATGAAAATTACATTAAAATTCGTAATTGACTCTGAGAAGTCAAGAGGCAGAAAAGGCCAAAATTACAGTCCATCTTCAAGTGCTTTATGTTTTACAGTGCAAGTTTCACATCAACAATTGAATACTATCATCAACATACTGCCCCCAGTAATTCAGTTCCTGAAATGGATGGCATTTACTGTGGAGCTATTCAGTGCTGGGTTTTTTTTGTGTGGGAGGGGTTTTTTTTGTTAGTATTCTTTGTGTTTTTTATGATTCACTGTGTCAATCAATGCATTATTTCTTGCTCATTATCCAAATTATATTAATTTTGTCATGGGCTCCTCCGTGGTTTTCCTATCACATCATTCATCACTACAGTTGAGACAAAAATTACTTCAGGTGATTATTAGCCTATTTAATATATCAGAAGCAGACAAAGAGAAATTTATGGTAAAATCATTGAACACAACTATGCATTTGAGCCATCTGATTTTTTAAAAGTTCTCAATAGCATGACAAAATTCTCATGTTCACAACACTGATCCAAAAATAGTTTAATTATTTATGCATTCCAGAACCCAAGTTCCATAAACAGAGGTATGGAAGACATCTGTGACTTGCTGCAGGCACTTTTTTTTATGTAATTTTCCTAGCACCACACCATAAATTCACAGCCACAGAATCCAGGCAGTGATCAACTGCCCTGGCCACAAGAGTTTCTTAAATTCATTAAGTGACATGAACAGACTGAACAACATTCTTTTGGCAATGGTGACTGAAGGTGGGCATGCAATTGTTTAATTATTTGATGAATTTTAGCAAGCATTTGCTAGGGCTAGTTGGTTATGCTTGATCCTGTCTTGGAAAGCAAGGAAATACAGTATTTGCTTGACCACATTCTAGGATAGAAAAGGGTGTGGAGAGGTTTTTGAGGAAAGACACTTCAGCTTCGACAAATACTTTAAATCAAATTTTCCAAAATCATTAGTACAAACAGAACATTTCTATGTCTGGCTGCAGTTTAGGAATGGTATTTTCCCATTTAGTGCTCCCACTGAAAGCGTGTGCCACTCACGTACTGCTCCCTCTCCTCCCTCCCCTGCAGATGCCTGAAGACGAGAATTGGAGGCACAAAAAGCAAAGATCACGGATAGAGACAAGGACAATTTATTGGAAACTGCAATGAGATAAGAAAATGAACAGTAACAACAATAATATTGATAACAAAAGTGTACAAGAGAGAAGAGAGTGATTCACATGTAAAATGCTCACCACGGAGCCTGACACAATTGTGACATGCTCCCCTGACCCGAAAGCAAGCCCTTCCCCCCGTTCCCAGCAATGACATGAGGTGATAAAGAATAATCTCCAGGTCCAAGCCATGCCTCCTCCTGGCTACCACAAACTAAATAAAATCTAGATTTGCTATGTTGACTAAACTGGTATAACCTAGAAATCAATCTGCTGCAGTTCAGCCTGCTCAGTAGGGATGAACAGACTGAATAAAAGGGACCAATGCACTTCAAAAATACAGGAAGAATAATGTAAGACTAAGGCACTGAGTTTTTTGATTCAAAGAAACGTGTTGCATGTTGATTCAAAGAAGCACTCTTGCATGCAAAGAGTTCATAGTTCATATCTGAACTGTGCCCTAAGACTAGGGCAATAGACTTCTTGATTCAAACATATATTTGATGAGTATTGTGATGTGATGCCCTTTGTGTGATGGGAGATACCTGTGCACAAATCAAATGTTAGATGTGTGACATATTTAAATGTGTTCTTAAGCTGCTATTCCATATCTGAACTATTTCATAGAAGAGAAGAATCACAAAGCATTAAAATGTGCTATGTAAAGAATGTTTTAACAGAGCAGGAAAGACCTTGTGTGTCTCAATAAGTAGCTTAGGCTGATTTTCAGAGAACATGAGAAGATGAATTAAAATGAGGTTGAGGTTGCACATGTTTTTTTCTTGTAGTTATTTTTGTTTGAAAGAAGCTGAGAAAATAAAGTTGCTTTCTAGTTTAAAGAAAAAAAACAAATCAGTGTTTGAAAAGTTCAGTACATGTTATAAAGTGCATCTAAAAGAAGGTATGCAGGTTATATAAAACAAAAGACCAAAAGCTCATTAGCTACTCTCAATAAGGATCATAATTTATTTCAATATTTACAGGAGAGATTAACTCCCAGACTAAGCGATTTCATTTAAAGAGAGACTATGGTCTCCTGAGTTATAAAAATATATTTGACCATCTTACTTATCAAACTTGAAAAGTTAAAAACTGACAAAATAATACTTAGGTAAGAATATACTGTTGTATGTACAAGAAAATGCATCAAGCACAAGCATGAAAACCCAGCAATTTGTGCTGACAATTTAGCTCAAAAACTGTAACAGCTGGAAACCCATAAAAGTCATCACAGCACAGCAATGTCACAATCATATGTCCTGTAAGCTGACTGGGGAAAACTACAATACCCAAGTCATTACACACAGATAAGAGAGAGGAGGATACTGAAAATGTTATTTCTCAGATCACACTGAACAAAGAATGGGAGAATTTGTATCTGGTCCAACAGATTCATAGAGAAAGCAGCATTGCCAAAGCCTCCCAGGGAACATTCTCAGAAGTCAAAATTAAGAACACACTTCTGAAAAGCATAGCTTTATCCCTGAGATGCTTCAATTGGCAACATCAGCCAGCACCTGGCTAAACCAGCATCACCACCAGTCTGCTAGAAGCCAGCCTCTGAGGAAACCAGCCAGCTACAATACGAGACTGAAAAACAAACCAATAAAACAATCCATCTGACTAATTAAATAAATGCAAAATATTGGAAAGCCATTCAATACTTGCATATTCAGGGGAAAAAAAAAAAAAGCATAAAAATGGTTCAGAAAGTTCAGTTTCATTGCAAGGGGAGGATATGCAAATAGGTCCTGATTTCTTGCTGACATGAAGTGACACTGCAATATCTGCTTGTTTCATTTGTGAGCTGCAATGACTAGAAGAGGCTAGATCATACAGACTACAGGCTGCTACATTGAACCGAACACCTTACAGCCTCTGATCCAGCTCTGCCTAGCAGGCAACCAGCAGCATGGAGCCACAGCTCTCTTGGGAGAAAACGGGATACAGGGGAGCACCGAATCTTAACACTGACATGGCGAGGACATATACACACCATGTTGAATCTAAAAGTTGGGCTCCTGATTTTTAAGGTACTTCAGCATGCCCCCAAGCATGCAGAGTCTCCAATCCTGTAGCAGATTCCTGAAGGGACATTGAAATTGTATGTAAATGTATAGGTGGAGTTTACAGTTTCAAAGAGAAAGTATAACTGTGAGCAGGAGCAGCAGACTTGTCTGAGACAGAGATACTATGAATCAAAATAAATCAAGATTTTTATTATTTAGTCTGGTATGGAGATATATTTCTCCCTCAAATTGGTATCCATATTAACTAATTTGAAGGGTTAGCTGTGTAAAGGACTCCCCCTCCACCCAATTTTTTTTATAGTCCTTAAATATAAATTGCTCTTCAGCATTGATGCCACTATTTTATCCAAGAACTCAGCAGCAGAAAAAAGTGTTGCATATCTGGTTTTAACTTCAGACATTTAAAAAAATCCCCTCTAAAATGCTTGAAGCAACTCTCTAATGTTGTCCTTCTTATCAAAAGCAAAGGCTCTTTCAAGATATACTAGCTGAATTCAACTGTGAAATTTTTTAACTGTCATAATTTCTCATCT
Organism: Platyrinchus mystaceus; assembly: GCA_035041135.1. Lineage (NCBI taxonomy): Eukaryota > Metazoa > Chordata > Aves > Passeriformes > Tyrannidae > Platyrinchus > Platyrinchus mystaceus. The sequence continues at coordinate 96,433,294 of JAWWLV010000088.1, read as the reverse complement.
TCTGAATCTATTTGAACACAACTTTCAACCATCCAGTTCTGCACTGTGTATTTACAGGGCTGCTAATGACTCTCATTGATTGTATTTTTTGCCTCACAAAGTCCAAAACAAATGGAAATTTATACTTATATTTAATAGAATTCTTTCCAACCAAAACCAATCTGCTTGTTTTTACATCAATGTCCTGTGGCAAATGGAGCTGGAATTTATTAACATCACCTCAAATACCTCAAAATACATCCAACATCTATTTAATATAGTGTGGCTTAAGATTTTCCATGTAAATTTTATATTTTATTAACTTGTGAGTTTTTTTTTCCAGAAACCTAGTTAACAGATAGAGACATTATCTCATTGAAATGGAGGGTAATTTACATCTAGGAAGGTATATCTAGTGATTTTCACAACAGTCACAGGCTAAGATGCTTCTCTCTTTCCTAATAGAACCTAACAGTTTTCCTTTGGGAATTATGAAAATACATAGAATTTCTCTTAAATGCATGTACTAGCAAAAACCAATAGAGGACACTTTGGCCATATCACAACTTGTATCCGTGAAGACACCTTACTGAACACACATGGACAGGATACTGGATGTGCATATGGTGATGGGAGGACCCTACAAGGCATACACAGGTTGCTCTCTTCCTTACTTCAGCTTTTATTATAGTCCTGGAGCAGTGCTGACCCAGAGCATGAAAGAGTATTAATAGGAACGTACACAATGAACAGGAATGGAAAAAGTAGCTTTTACACCACAGTGCATTCTCCCATGGATTTCTCTCGCTATACCAGCGGCAAAAGGATATGTTCCTCCACTTTTTCTTCCTTTCCCTCTTTTCTGTGGAGAGCAAAGGCACTTGTGACAGGCGTTTCAGATGGAAATCGCCATATGATCTATGCTCACTGTTAATCAGGGCCCAATACCTATCAGCTAGAGGAACTGTTTCCAAATAAAACCTTTCATATGTTAACTTTGGAGGAGACATCTCAAGTTTAATAGGCTACTCAAGAAAAGGTTTTCATTGGTACCTCATTTCTAGTACCATTGTTTCTAAGGGACAAAAATATACCTTTTCTGAAGGCAGTTAGTGCATAAACAACATAGTAAACTGGACATCCAGACTGACCTGCTAAATGTTAACGTGCCACTATTGAGGATGCATTTGTAAGTGCAGTAGGACAACTTCTGTATCTTCCCTTCTGTTGGTAGGGAATATTATCTGTTGCAAAAGACAGGGTTTACAGTCCTGTGTTTAATGTTCCCTGGTGTGTTTCTAGCATTTTTGAAGAAAATAGGTTTTGTTCTCTCAGTTTATATTTAGTGGATGTTGGGCTATATCAATCTTATTCAAGTGAAACCTGCAGTCCTAAATTAAATGTACTTTTTTGAGCTCAACCAAGTCTCTAGTGAACTGTAGATTTTCCAAGAAAAGTACTACACATAAATCTTTGTAATTCATTGGGTAAAAAGAAACATTGGTATTGAACAAGATGTTGGTTAGAACATAGTGTCAATAACGCCAAGGTTGTGGGTCTGACCCCTGTACAGGCCATTCACTTAAGAGTTGGACTTGATGATCCTTGTGGCTCCCTTCCAACTCAGAATATTCTGTAACCCTGTGATTCTAAATGAATAGTGAATCCAAACTTCTTTTAAACTCTAGGATAAATGGACATCTCAATGTTCATGTTATGGTCAATATAACACAGGAGACTGCCTTTAAAGGAACGTAAATTAAATTTTATAGTCCACTAAAAGCAAGAAGCAAGAAGCATTAAACTGTTTTGGTTTTACATTCAACTTTCATTTCACTTCCATCAAAAATACAAGCTATAGCATAATTTTTGGCTGATCTAAGAGTTTTGATATTATTTTTATTAACAGTATGGTATTATCTATTTAATAGGTTGAACTTATTTCTGGATCAATCCAAATAGTTCTTTATTAGACTTGGTATGGAAAATTGAAAATTATGAAATCCAGATATTAAAAAAGTGTAGTTTCAAAAGGTCTTTGAATCTGTAGCTAAGGACAACTGACTGCAGAATACAGACATAAAAAAAAAAAAAAAAATCAATCAAATGCTCTTTGACTGACAAGTTGTGCCAGTCTTTCTTGCCTTTCCCGTTTCCACATTTGCTCCTAGCTTATGTGATGAGGACATGAGACTTGTGATTACATGTAGAAATGTGAGACTTGCTTTAAAGCCTACAGGCCCAGTCCCTTCAGGTCTTGTCTTTATGGCCTACATAGCCTCCTGTTTATATCTGTCGAGCTGGTCACAGACTCCCACCTGGCTGGATGCCTCAGGTGATGTATATCTGAACTGATATGGCAAGAGGAAGTCTGAGTCACTACAAAGGCACAAACTAGTGGTCCTCATTTTTCTTCTGTCTTCTGTAACCCAGAATGCCTGTATATATGCACAGATTTTTGCATTTTTTTACTTCCACAAATAATTTCCAGCTGTAGAAATCTAAATAGCAATACATGACAATGATACCTATGTGTGTGTATCTGTATCTGTGTGTATATATATTTATAAACTGCATTTTTCATGGTCCTGGCTATCTATACCTTTACTATACTAAGGGAAACTTAAAGGATCAGTGTTTAATGAAGTTGGTCATTGACAGATGTTTGTGTCTAGGTGAAGAGAGAGCTCTGTTCCATCCTCACTGCATGAAAAGGCTTATTTCGTTTCAGTGAAGTTTCTGGGAAAGCATGACAGCAGGGTTAAAAACATGTAATTGCAGATGAATTCTCAAAAAGATTCTCTTGGCACAAACACCTTCTCTGAAAATGGGTGCAGGTCCAGAAAAAAAAATAAATCAGATGGCAGGCTTCACAGAGTGAAGAACTGAATTTAATTAAAATCTATCTCATCTGCATTCAATTTACCACTGATATCCACCTCTGAACCAAAAAAAAAAAAAAAGAATCTCATTTCACTGTAATGGTGGAGAACATTTGCTAAACTATGGCATATAGTACTTTTCAGAAGAATTGTACTTGTTATCGGTATGAAACCCTTTCTGTACTTTGGGCAAATATCACACTACTGCAGATGATTTTGTGTAAGAAGCCATTGCCTGATTTGTGGAGCTGGTTGAGACCATCTATGATGTTACCCTCTGTTATATGCAAACTTAGTTTCAATAACATGCACGTAGCTTGTAAAACATTTTTTAACAGAAGAACAGTTCCTATAAATTTAATATATTTTATGATTGACAGATATGTTTTATTCAACACTGTAATTAAATTTCATCACTGTAGTTGACTAACATTTCAACTAACAAATATTACCAGATGCTAAATAATATGTCTGAAAAGGAAAAAGTGAAAAACAAAATTTCCCTGTGTTATAAAGTTAGACAAATTTAAGAGGCTAGGAGTGGATCCTTTTAATTGCTGTGACTATATCTATTCCAAACAACTTCAATTTGGTGTGGTTTTTTTCATATTTTCATAGACTATCATAGTCACTGTGGTGATTATGAGTGCTGTTGGACTTGTCTTCAAGCTGCTCAGAGGATTCAATGAAAAAAAAAGTAATAATTAGAGCATTGAACAGATTATATGTGATGAAGGATCAGTTAGCATGTATAAGGGTTTATACAGAGAAATTCCTTTCAGTGAGAGACATTAAGAGATCGTTTCAGAAGGAGAGGGAGATTAATGGTCAGAAAGCCAAAAAACCCCACAAACAGTCAACTAAAATTAAAACAAGGACACTGTTTGCCAACTAAAAAAAAAAAGTAAAATAAAATTGCAACAGTAAAATGAAATTCTGCACAGGTACGTTGCCTAGTACAATTTTATCATCTTTACTATGACCAACTTGTAAAGCTACAATAAGAATAAATCTTGTGTAAGTAAGTTAGTAGCATTATTTTTATATTAGAGTTTTTGTATTTTTTATTTTAAGATTTTTGATAATTCAGAACTTATTGATATTGAACGTAACTGAAAATGACCAAAAAAGAATTCCAGTGGACAACAAAGTTTTTAATTCTTATTTTTTAAAAATATTTCAGGATTTCCTGTGAAGTACCAATTCAAAGTAACTAACATGAAGAAGTAGTAAATACTGAAACTTTTAAGACAAGACATGCTTCTGAGAACCCTATATTCACTAAATGAAAAAAAAAATTTCACTAAGGGAATTATGAATTACTCCTGGCTTTATAATGTTCTAATAAACATTTTTTAGCCTTCTTCATAGTTTTGGACAAAAAAAATATTTATTCCCCTCAAAAGTTTTCTTGTCTTTCAATCATTAATATAATTTTTATTTTAATTCTTCAGTATTGATTTTTTTTATTTCTAGTGAACCTAGAAATAAATTCCATTTTCATTTGTAGAACTGATAGCAACTGCTATCCATTTCTTTTTTTAGTGAATACATTGGGGTTTTTGTATTACCAATGCAAATGCTTAATCACTGGAACTGCTGCTAAGTGGAGGGCCAGATTCCTCATCTCATTAAACAAAAATTTTATGACATAAAATATTAAAGGCATGGTCCAGTCTGACTGTAAATGAAAATTAAAGGTCTGCAATCACAAGAGGTCATGTCATCATGACATCACGCTTTTTTTTTTGCCCTAAATTTCATGAAAAAGAATGAAAGGTGCTGTAGTTCCACACCATAATAAAAGGACTCAATTCTTGCTATTTCATTCTTGTGACTCACATCAAGTTTAAATTTGCAGAAAAATGGCATTGAAAGCCTGCCTCTCTTCCTCCAATTTTTCTAAATATTTAAGTGACAAACTTAACTCAGAAGATTAGCACTTATAAAAAGAAGACCCTTGAAGAGATTAAGAAAGAAGATGAAGCCTCTCTTTACATTCAGGCATTATACACACAACACACTAATTTCACAGAATCACAGAAATGTTAGTGTTGGAACGGACCTCTGGGGATCATCCACTTCTGCCAAGGCACGGTCACCTAGAGCAGGTGACAAAGGAATGTACCTAAATGGGTTTTGAATGTCTCCAGAGAGGGAGACTCCATGACCTCCCTGGGCAGCCTATTCCAGCACTCTACAGTCTTCAATGTAAAGAAGTTCTTTCTCATGTTGAGATGAAACTTCTTGTGTTTTAGTGTGTGGCCATAGCTCCTTGTCCTGTCACTAAGCACCACTGAAAGGTCTGGCACCATCCTTTTGGCCTCCATCTTAGAGATACTTATATGTTTCTCTCAATCTTTTCTTCTCTGGACTAAACAGGCCTACATCTCACAGTCTCTCATGACAGAGATGCTCCAGACCTCTCATCATCTTTGTGGCCCTCTGCTGGACCCTCTCCAGTAGGTCCTTGTCTTTCTTGCACTGAGGATCCCAGAACTGGGCACAGCACTCCAGACGTGGCCTCTCTAGGGCTGAATAGACGTGGAGAATCACTTCCCTCAGCTGCTGGCCACACTTTTTCCAATGGACTCCAGAATATCAGGATAGTTTCAAATGAGAAGTCTCCATATGGAAGCTATGACAAATGTATAGCTGTGTCAATGGAGTTTGTACAGTTTTCCCAGGCTCATATGATCGTAAGAAAATGTATGTTTCTTAACACGAAACATGACTTTCACATGCTTCCTCCAATTCATTACACTTTTTTTTTTTTTTTTTTTTTTTTTTTTTTTTTTTTTTTTTTTGTGGGACTACTGTCAGACTTCTAGAAAGCTTACACTTACTGCACAGTTTGGGCTCTCCAATATGATCTGAACAACCTAAGGGATCCTGAGATGAGGAAAAAAATTAATTTCACTGTTTATCATAAAAAAATTAAATGTGGATTTTTAAAATTCTTTAGATGTTTTAACATAAATTACATCTACATGCAAGGGGTAATCACCTACATGAGCTGAAGAACTGAATTTATCTGAATGCTATGGCTTTCATCCACTGGAGCACAGGCATCAGTTACACTGAATTTTCCTGTGGTGACTTCCTCAGGGATGGAGAAATCCTGCAATAACACAGAGCTCACGATGTAGTTTCTATGCTCTTACTTATCCAGAGAGGACTGGCAGGAGTGTCCAAGCTTGTCAGATGCTGGAAGAATTTCTAGAAGCTGTCTTTAACATAAATAAATTTGGGGACTACTTCAGACATCACTAGAAACTAGTTTACAACCACCTCCCAATCCTCTAAATTTATACTAACAGATTTTCAGTCAAAAAAGGGACCCCTGAGCTATGAAACAGTTCTAGATTTTTATCAAGCTTGTTCATGCAGATCACCAGTGATCAATTTGTGTTGAAAGGCTACAAAAGAGAGTGTTTTGAAAACAAGGTTCCCAACAGAAAAATAACATAAATGTTAGCCAAGAAACAGGTATTTCAACTCCAAATACAGTAATTAGCAAATGATTAAAAGATGAATATGGGATATTTAGCATCATAAAATAAGCTATAAAATTGATTAATAGAATATTCTCCAAATACTCATACAAATAAATCAAATAGACAGTATTGAAATAATGATTAAATTCCTGCTTAACTTACAATATCACTAAAGATTAAGCATTGTGCTCAAAATAATTAACTTATAAATTGAACCTGGATATAAAAAGTTTTCCCTAGCTTTTTTTTCTCATGGACTGCATATACAAAGACCAGATTTTTCTTAACCATAAAGCTGAGTCTTTGTTAAAATATTTAGATATAAACATAACGTGGTCTTCCTGCAATCCATAAAAAAAAGAATTAAGTCATTAATAAGATCTGTGAGTTTTAAAATCCTCCAGTTGTGATGACAACACAGTCTTGAAAATGCGAAGTTTTAACATGGAAGACTCCCAGCAGCCCAGAATAAACATTCAGAGTTGTGGGCAGTCTCAGGAGAGAAAGAGCAACAGCCAACACTGACCCCAGATGACTCCCTTTGCCACTGATCTAAGTTACAGTAGTTGGAAGACATAAATAATAAGTCAACTTTACACAATACAAAGCATTTCAAGGTCATTCCAGTGTTAGAAGAATCATTGTCAACCTATCTGTGTTCAGTTCCACGTTAAGTTTGTTACTTGATTTCCAAGCTGTGGGATTATCCTATCAGAGCACTGCCACCCTAATATATGTAGGTGTACCAATATTACTACAAACAAATCTGGGTATTTCTGCATGTTATTGAGTCAGGTGGAAGGAAGCTGTATATCATATATTGTATATTATTTACCATTTCCTTTCAGGCTTCTGTGTGTTTGACTTTTATAACATAACTGTTTTGATAAATACATTTTGAAGAGTAAACCAACATTCTTTGTTCAAAGAAATAATTGAAGAAATTAAAAATTATAAAATATTTTGCTTGTCGTTTTTCTTTTAAATTTAGAAAATTGTTAAAATTAACTCTATCATCAAAAACTATTGGTTTGGATTAATAATATGATAGGCATGATAAACAATGTTGCATGGATTATAATAAATAAGAGTAATCTTAGCTTGAAGAATAGTACAGTTTTATTAATCATCGATGCTTATTATTTAACAAAGTTACTCAATGAAATATACATAATGCTGAGACTTGATGAGCTTGTGTTTTGCTATCTGTTCATAGAAATCAAGATCAACATTTACCTTCCAAATATCTCATCTGCTTCCATTTAGATTATGTACCCTGCCCCCTCAAATTTTAATTCACTGTATATGCATATTTGACTGAAAGATCAGTTTCAGTTGACTTCTAAACCTTGATGAGAAGAAATATAATTTTTAAGTAGACACATCTAAACAAATATGTTATAATAACAGATTCCTCTGAGAAGCTTTTTCTAATATACTGTTCCAGATGGCAGGTTCCTAATAAGCTTAAAAGCTTCATGGATAAAGCCCTGGACATTAGAACTGATAAATAAATTGCTTTAAAACAAAGAAGAAAAAAAAATTTAAAGTTGCAGAGGTCAGTCCGTACTCTGAATCCTTAGGTTTTAATCCCTCTAAAGTACACAGATAAGAGGACCATCTGCAAACTAATTCAATTTAGAGATGGTTCTGCAAAACTAATTCCTTGCTAGAGGCAGAAATGAACCAACTTGCTTAGAGCAAACAAAATTTGCTTTGTAAAACAAAACAAACACAGAAATACACTCTGTATGACAGTGCTTGAAAAGAGAAAGGAATGCAGAAAATAAAAAGGTCAGTTTTCTATTTCTAAAATAACAAATTACCTTAATAGACAAGACAAAACCAAGATATTAAGGTTTTAAGTGAACAGTAATCTGAATAACATAGACTTAAGGAAAGAGACAATACATTTGCACTTCAGAATTCTTGCCAATAAATACACCAAGTGCTAGACAAAAAAAAAGGAGGGGGATTGAGGGAAGGTGGGGAGAAGGATCTCCTACCAAGCAGTCATATGTCTTTCTTCCATAATACTTTGTCACTGTCTCAGTCACGTTTGAAGGTAATCAGTAAAGATCTACCTAAGTTATCATAAAGACAATGTAAAGATGTTTATTAACGCAAAACCAAAACAAATCCAAACAATTGTCAGCTGGGCCGTCAATTCAAGAGAGCTCCGCAGAAGGTCAACTTGAGCAACCCCAATGCCATTGCTGCCTCATAAACTGATGGTGTGAGAGAATAAGGAGTATGCTCTGAAGGGTTTTTGAGGACAGTAAGATTAAAAGAAATAAAAACAGCATGGTGAACAAGAGTGAAATTTGAAATTTTATTGTTGAAACTGTGAGATCTCAAAAGCCAGCATGAAACTGAAGTAAATGCAGACTTCTACAGTGTCTTAAGGTCTTAAAGATCCTCAAAGCCATCTTTCCATGTAATGTTACAAATCCAAACCTCTGGTAGAAATCTGCATGGGAAAATGACATGGAACAAACAGACACTTTACACAGTTTGCAGTGTTTTGCAGGTATTAGGAGCCCCCTACTTTGTTGATATTTGTTCATGTAATCCAATAACATAATTGTGAGATTTATCTCAAATAAGAGCTACCTTTTAATGCATCTATTCTCTTTGAATATATCTGTTCCACAGATTTCCCTAGAAATTCCACTGAAACACCACTGAAACACGTGTGAAAGCTGGTACATGTTTGTTGAATAACTAAAGCAGGTTGTATGGAATCCATACTGGGAAAACCCTCAACCTTCAAAAATACAGTCTCAGAAATCTCTAGTTTTTCTCTGCTTAAATCACATTTCAGTCCATTAGCACTTTATAATTAGGACTTCAAGAATTTAATTTGTATTTACTATATTTCATGAGATTATGATTTTTTCTTTAATTATATGGTGATTAAAAAACCACATCCCCATTTATTTTATAATCAAGATTAACATGTATGCCCACAAATGATGACTACTGCAGTTTCACAGATTTAATGAAGGTAGGTAAGGGATTAGAAATGTTTAAGCAGTAAAAAAAAAAAAAAGGCATGTTAATTTCAAACATTTAACTATTAATAAATTTCTCTGTCCTTACCCACAGCAAATAACATTTTTATATTGTAATTAGACAACTCGGACTATAAAGAATTCTGTTGGACAAAGTGCTGTGAAAACAGCATTTTTGCTAAAATAAAATGAAAGGAGTAGTTAGGAATTAAAATATCATCTACGTTTAATTTTTCTACAATAATGATTGAGATTAACCTTATCAACAACTACAGTTATTTTCCTCGAAAGCAAATAAGAAAATAACTAATAGAAACATTTTAACAGCTCATAAATATGCCCTAACAAAATTCTGGGAAAGCATGAATTTGGGCCTTGCAGTTTAATCATATAATGGAGATGAAGCAGATTTTAAAAAGCTTTTCAAAAAAAATCTTAAAATATCGAGGAATCTCAGAGTTTTTCCCCACGGAAAATATAGGCTAAAGTAGGTTAATTTTCTTATCATATGACAATATTGGGAAGTTTAAGAAGAGAAAATATTTTCCTATTGAACTTGTATCTTAGATGCCAAACTTGCATGTAAAATTCAAATTCTAGGAGTAGATGAGTCCCAATAGCTTTTTCTTCAAATAAAAATAATTTCTAAAAAATCACAATAGCTTTGAATGGAAATAAAATGTTTTCCATTTCTGATTTGCTCCAGTGCTCCAGATGAGAGATGAATGGCATCCCCAGATTCACCAGTTTCTAAGCTGGGGTGCAATGTGTCCAAATGAAGCTCCAAGGTTGTTGCCAAAGAGTCTGAAATGTTTGTCAGGAGGAATTGGATGGATATAACATGAATTTAAAGGAAAATGCTGGGAATACAAGGTAGAAGGTGGCAAATCAGGACACAGAGCCCAAGGCAAAAATACATAGGTGAAAGAGTTCCCCTTGGATTCTCCTTACACCACAAGAAAAGGGTAAAGTTTTGGAATTCACCCATAGCTCAGGATAAGTACAATGCCTAGGCCAAAGGCTATTTAAAATATTTTCTGCCCCTTCATATTCCTTAAATTATACCAAAACTCTAAACGTAAGCAAAGTTGCATAAAAATCAGATTACTGACATTCAATCTCTGTCTCAAATGAAAAACTATAAAAACTCTCTTTCACTCAAGTAAGGCCAGAAATGCTCTCTGTGTAACTAGTTTCACTGAGGAAGCACAGAAATAAAATTAAATCCTTTCAGGTAAAGAATGATGTTGAACCTGAGCATGGTGTTGAGGATGAGCCTATTGGGAAACAAAATGAAAATACCTATATTTTTATAGAAATCATCACCATAAACACCATATTTGAGACCAACATCGCAGTGTTTGATTTTTCAAGGTTACAGAGGAGCTTTCTTCTATTTCAGTTTAGTCATAACTGAGATACAAAGAAGAATGGTAGAAAATATAAAACAATTAAATAGTTTAATCTTTCCATTTGGTAACCCTGAGTGCATGTTGCATGTTAATTATTTTTCATTACAAATGTGAAAAAGCTCAGGGTCTGTGAAGCATTCTACATATTTGCCTCTTGCTGGCCTCATTTAAACAAAATGTTCAAGCCACTAACTGTACTAACTGAATTCACAAAAGAGTGAGACAGCATGGAATAGTGACATCCACAACAAAATTTACCTGTATGAAGCATATTAGCATACATGCAGCAAAACACGTTACAGCAAAATATGCTTCATAATATCTATCAGTAGTTCACACACAACACAATAAAAGAAATAGAAATGTTAAGGTTTTAAACAGAAAAAAAAAAGTGAAAACGTTATTATATTTGACTGTTTTAACTTTTCATTTACTGGTATATACTGCTAGAAGAGCAACAAATTAGGGTGCTTTTCAACCTAAACCTATACAAGCAGTAACATAATTCCATTTGAGGTTTATAACTGCAGGGAACCAGCACAGCCCTATGGACAACACTGGAAAGCACTGAAGAATAAAAGGTTCTCTCCATTTACCACTTCTGTTTAACCATCATCAGAATGAAACTCAAAAGTTGTAGAGCCTATTTTGCTTACCTCTTTTCACATGATTTATCAAAACCAAAAAAGATTTTAAATTGCAAGGAATATCCAACTCATTGGAGGTGGAAGTACTGGAGTAATATTTCAGAGAGCTTGTAGTCTGCTTAATTACCCCTTACAGAATTTAAGATTGTCCTTTTGGTATCTGCACTACTGCTTTTTTCTTTTTGTTAAGATTATTTACCTTTTATCTTAAATATGATAGTGTGAGAAATCAAAAAAAACCCTCCACTCCAATTCAGATTGTTGCTCTATAAAATGCTAACTTCCATTAAACATTGCAAAATATTGTTTGAGTGGAAAATCCACAAAATATTTCTCCTGTAGTGAAAACAATGAAAGCAGTCTGTGTTGCAGAAATGGCAGGAAGCATCCAACCACTTAAACAATATGAAGGACTTACTGTTCAGGCAGGCAATTTTCTCTGCATGGATATAATGTGATTACAATGGGAGCTGCTGTAGGCTAATGAGCTACTATTCACTGTGTTTATGACATGAAATTTGGGAAAGTGTTCAGCATATCCCCCTGCACTTTCAAGCAGATGGTACTGTGGTGAGATGGTGCCCTTCCACGATACACTGCACAATCTGTGTGCTGCAGCAGCACAAAAAGCACAGAGGTCTCTTCTGTATGTTGATGACATTTAAGATAGACTAGCAAAAACTCCAGCGAGGCAAATTGGTTTTTCTGAATGCATTTAATTAATGGGATTTGAAATACATATTATCAGACCCAGAAGACATTTAAAACAGCCATAGTTTTCTTTTCTAAACAAAGTCTTTGGTGGTTTTGTTTGGTTTGTTTGTTTGTTTGTTTGATTGATTGTTTTGGGAGGTTTTTCTCATAAATGTCATCAGCAAAAATCAAACATAGTTGGTTACAGATAGTCCTTTTATTTGAGACAATTGTCTTCAGCAAATTCTGATTAAAGAAAAAATCCAGACTCTTGTTAAAGAAATAAAGATACTTAAAGCTTTTAAATGCCTTTGGATTGAATTAGATATAGGAATGGACTCTCTTTTCACACCTACTTTTCAATATATGATCCATTATTTATAGTGGCAGGCATTGAGTGTTGCAGTTAGGACTAAATAAATACTGGTAGCATAGTATTATTGCTATTTTCAAATTTAGAAATTAAACTGGATTTGACTGTGGGACTTGAGATATTTTATTTTTAAAATATTTCGCTTTAAAAATATTTTGCTCAGACCACTTCTAAACAATCTAAATATTTATGAGATACCTAGGCAACTGTTTTGTCATACAAAACCAAGACAGGCATACTCAAGAAGATAAAATGATTTTGAAGAGAACTATAAGACAACAGTATTCCCTCACTCCTGAATTACTCATGGGAAAAGTACACCCTAATACCCCATTACTTTTCAAAGCCAATCAGTGAAAAAAAAAAAAATCATCCATTTTCTCAAGTGACTGTGAAGTAAACATAAGGTTCAAACAAAAACTTTGAATTTTATTGCAGGAACTGCTTGACAGTTCAAATAAAGCACAGGGTCCCGGTGCTGTTAATGACATTGCTGTATTGAAATCAGCAGAATCATTCAGTTTTATGCAGGTGCACAAACTGGCACAAGGTAGGCAGGTCACCCTCTCTGTGCTGGTACTCCTCTTGAACTCTTCACATCAGGACTTAGCTGTTTTTCGAGCCTGGCACTTGTGACATTCGAGCTGTGGGACTGCAAAGCCCAGATTGCCAATGCAAGGTCCACATACAGAACAGCATGATATAGTCTTTTTGCTAAATCAAAAAGATTTTACTTGTTTGCTTTGTTTTTCTGTGACTGCTGTTTGTTCTTGAATTAAATTTCCTTTGCTAGTCCCAGCAAAATAAAAACAGTCTTTGCTGTATTTCTTCTTTGACTGCAGAACTGAAGATCGATGAAGAACTCTAGTTCAGTGAGAAAGTCTTATTTAATATTGAAGAACTATATTTTCTTCTATATCTCAAGTCAACACTCAAGCTCACTAGGGATGAATTTATTTTTTCTGCATGAAGCTCTTATTCAGTTTTTATTACAAATGCTGTGGGTGATCATCAAACACTATTTGAACCTATGTGGAGAAATTACACAGGGGCAGAGCAGGTGTTCAGACTGGCTCAGCAACCAGAGGAAGCAAACCACCTCATCTGTCAGACTTATCAAGACTGCTGTTCTCTCAAGATATATTGTTATAGTACAAAAATGAAAAGGAAGATCATTACATCTTACAGATCGTGATTTTATCCTCGATTATATAGCTTTTAAAGAGAGATCCATTAGCTCTTTAGAAAATTACAGACATCTGTGGTTTAAATAACAGTATTACATGCAACTTGTTGCTGGGGAAATCATATACAAGCAAGACATCTGCTCCTTAGCTTGTTCTCATTCAGACAATGGTTTGGATGCAAGACACCTTTCTAGCTTCAAGAGCATTGCACTTAATGTAATTACTCTTCCAATATTAAAAAAAATCAGATAAATACAAATTCTAGGAATTAGCAGAGCTCGTCCTTGACATAATACACAGGCTAGGTGACATGGCTTTGATCAATGAGAGTTTCTAGTAGCCTGCCCTCTCAAAACTCAAAGGAAAATGGCAAGTATCTGCCTACATTATCGATTAAATTCTCATATGCACCCTACAGTTATGTTCAGGACAGAAAGTAAAGCTAGTAACTTTGTAAATGAGAACATTTTTTGCCTTTTTCTGGCCCTAAGTCTTTATCTTTCCTCACTGAGCAAAATTAACGTTTCCCCAATTTGTAATTTGGCCTTTATGAAAAAGGAATTTCGATATTTGATACAAAATTTTCTTTCCAAAATAGCATTTTATGACCTTGAAGAGACAACATGGAAGAGCACAATGACTACTGCTTTTAGGATTAATAGCATTGCAATCTCAAAGAACACTTTGTCAATGCATAGATCCACATAACACAGTTGTGTGTTCTCTCTTTCAGTTGGTAACTATTACGGCACAGTTGACACTTCACTTTTCATAAACACCCCTTTTTGAGTCCATGGCAATACTTCTAGCGTGTCATAAACAGTTTAATCTCCATTCCATGATTCTTACAAAATAGAGAACAGTATTTAGTACATCTTAAGCTCACAGAACAGTGGAAATGCTGATTAGAAAATGCACTGATGCACCATTTCCTCGATCTTCAAAATTGTAAAAAGACAGACACATTACAAAGTTGCCTTGTTTCTCTTAATGTTATGATTTTATTTCCATTTTTTCATTAAGAAATCTCAATAACTTATTAAAATTTTCAGTATTGATGATGGGGAACAATCCACTGCACTCAGTAAACATCTGCAGAGCTGCAGAGTTTTCTATATCCTTTAGACTGATTTAGTTTTGGTTTTCAGCAGAGAAGTCTGTATGCTAGGAATCACACCTGGTTGTCATGATTTCTTCACTGACTTCAGAAAAACTCACAGCTGTTTTGAGTGAAGTAGGGATTGATGTAGTATCAATCTAAACAACAGATGAGAATGCAGTCATTTACTGAGCTAGTTCAATTCTCCTGTGATTATTTGGAGAATTGTGTTAAAGCCAGGAAATAAGACACTGTATTTGAAATTTTGCAGTATGGCAGCCCCTGAGCAGAGGCAAGTCTTCATCCAAGTGCCTCCAGAGGTTCATTCATGTTAAAAGAGTAGTTAGGCATGAGAGATGATCATCTTCTTCAGCATCAGGCAGGACTGTTGCTTAGATACAATGACTGTACTTTTATTTGTATTCTTCAGAGGGGATGCCTTTAGCCTCACTCCTATGCTAATGCAGCTTTACAATCGCTCTGCATGTTTCTTAAAAATAAAGAAGAAGAAATCATGACAACCTTGGGGTGCATCTTTCTAATTGTTCCTATTTATTCATCATCATAATAAAAGTCTTAAAATCTGAGAATACAGATATGTTATGTGAAGAGCTTACTACATTCAATAGCTCTTTTAATATAAACTGAGACCAATAAACTATTTTGGTACATTTCCCTCTTAAAAGCAAATTCTTTGTTTTCTGATAAACAGCTGAGCAGGCAAAATAACCACTTCTGTTCTGAGATTCCAGATTAAATTGCTTCTGGGAAGAAAAAAAAAAAAAAGAAAAGAGCTCTTCCTTAATCAAATAAAATGTCTAAATATCCTGCTTTAAGTTATACATTACCAGAATGAAATTTAAATTATTTGGGCAAAAATAAGAGGTACTTTAATGAGAGAATCCACTTTATTGTATTTTTAGAGGAATATACTCAAAATTCATTGAAAATAAAAGTATATTCATGACATTGTTTTCTTTATTTCAGATGGGTCACAGTTTCATTCTTCTATTTTAAAGATGCATATAAAACCATAAGATCTATTAGCACTACTTTTCCAGAATATATTGGAAAAAGTAGTAAATATGCCACTGTTATTAAGTCTCAGTCTTACATTTATTTCACAATAAACATCCATTTAATTGGTGATATGTCTGTGTGGTTTTCTTTGAATTTAACAGGTTTTACAAACTGTTTTCTTTTTTTTTTTTTTTTGTCTTTTGGGTTTTTTTTTTGGTTTGGGTTTGTTTCTGTTTTATTACAATTTGCAATGTAACTCTTGCCTGTTAGGGACTGTCATTTCAATCACTTAACACCAAGCAAATATGTTTCATCATAAAAAATGTATGGATTAGAAATAAAAACTGCTCTAAAATTAATATACATAAATATGTACATACACAAACAGAGAAATTACAAAAATGGCAAAACCCCCTCAGAATTTTAAGAGAATATAAAAAAAAGGGATAAAGACAATTCTGTTCTCATTATTGATATAAGCTCTAGATGAGAATTTTCACTTTCTACTCAATAACACAGTTCCAGAAAGCGACAACTGCACTTCAATATAATTCAATATATTAATCAATGACTCTGCGATGCTAAGATTGAAAATTTTTCCAGCTCTCTATCTCACCTCAGATCTTTCGGGTTTTTCCCTTCTTGTTCAAAATACTTTTCTTATGCAATATATAAACAATTTTGAAAAGGGCTCTTTGACACTTTAAATAGTAATGTTCTTTGCACATATTCTAAAATAAAAAAAGTAAAAATTTTTCTTGCGTTGAAGTTTACTGTGATTGTTTCTGTGGCAGTAAAAAACAACAAATATGATGTTTACTCACCAAGACTAGCCTTTCAAAATCTTATTCTTTTTTTTCTGAAGTGCTTTTTTGGCAAACTGTGATTCAATAATTTTGATATTTCTTTGAAATCTAGGAATAATATGCCCCATAGAGACCTTCTTGGTGATTTAAAATTTATTTATATTTCTGTAAAAAAAATTAAAATTACTTGTCTTGGGTTACATTTATAGGAATCTTAGCAACATTGACAGTAATCTACTACTTTACCTATTCTGGTGGCGCTAATTGTTCTGTCAACTAAGGAGTCTTTAAATTGGTGTTAATTTGATATGTGCCAGAATGCCAAAAGCTGATAAAACTAGGAGAAGGAGACTAGGATCATTCTACAAAAGGAAGTGTTGCTGGGTTATTCTCTTGAGATTCCTGACAGAACCGACTGTATGGTATCTGTTTCATAGATCATTATGCTTATTCTTAGAGCTGCAAAAAGATTGCATGTGTTCGCTATTGTGCAAGTGACATTTAATTACCAGCATTATGCTAGGTGAAGAAAGTATTGTAAGTTTTCTTATTACAAAAAGAACAACATTGTAGCATACTTATTGTAGAAGCAGATGAAGAATAATCTGAGGTGATTTTTTGTGTGCTTTTTGGTTTTTTTTTAAACAGTCACATTTGGTAGGAGAAATTCAGATCAAATTCCAGGAAGTAACATATTCAGGTTCATCTTTCCTTAGCGATTGCCACCTGCAGTTTCATTCTTAGAATTTTGTCATATTACATCCTGAGGAAAATAATGAGAACCAAATATTTCACCCTTTCCAAAGAAAAATACAATCTTTTTATGAATGAAAAATTAATAATCCTTCTGGAACATTCTCACTGATATCAAGTTTGACTCCATCTACTGAATTATGTTACTCATTATTCTGCCCCAGTAATTCCCTATAAATGGACTACACGAAGTCCAGAACAATTTCCATTACAAAAATAAATAAGTAAACATAATCCACCCTTGCAGTCTTTGAAAGGTAAGAAATAATACAGATAAAAGTTCATTAAGGCAGCAACTGCAACTGCAGTGAAGAGAATTAATTTGTAGCATGTTACTCCTTGCACTATAAGCAATCATATGTATTACCACTTGTAGATAGACAGTTCACATTCAAATTTACAAATTCAAGAGATGACTCACAAAGAGGATATTCTCTTAGGATTGATTTGCAGATGGGAAAAAACCAGCTTGACTCTGTAGTGTAGTAGACGATAAGGCTATGGATGAGAGAAGGTGTGTCTATCATCGAGAATGAAGAGTGTGTTGCAAAATGCCTCTATCCTCTGCCTTTGAGAGGTAAATCATTCTGCTTCTTGTATGTATTTAAAACACAACTCAACTATGACAATAACCAATAACTCTTCAAGGTTAAAATTTGTCATTTGTCATTGCACTGAAATGCAAATACTATTACTATTCTTCAGCTCCCAGGGCCTAAAGAACAGTATGATCGTACAGATTTCCAGGAGATGGAAAAGGTGAAAGAAAGAGCAGGAGAATGAGCCATTTCAGTTATAATGAAGAATTTCAGGCCATTTCATAGAATTAGATACCAAATAAGTCAGGTTCTAGAGTAAGAAGCACTGCTCTGCTCCATGTTCTGTTGAACTGAACTCATTACCATCAACTCTTGACTAGACATGCAAGTTACTTGACAAATTCTGGAAACTATTTTTCTCTTACACTGTAAAACTGCTAAACTGTTTAAGCAACCAATGTTAGCAAATTGTAATTGTCCAAATGCAGGGTTAAAATCGATTTCTTCCTGCTTATGACACATGTGTGTTACAGGTCTTAAGAATCCTGCTAAGGCTCTGCTCTGCTTAATGAAGTGATCCTCTGTTTGATTTAGAGTTGCTTTGCCTCAAGATAGGGACTTCTGGCAAAGGATTTCAATCAAAATAATTACCCGGTAATCAGATCATTAATTTTGTTTTTATGTAATGACTTTATAAAAAGTCAAAAAACATGATAATTTGCTCAAATAAAAATGAATCCTATTTCTTAATTGCCTGTGTCTTATTTAGTTTAATTACCATCCTAAATCTATCTGTCTCAAGCTGATATATAACCACACAGAAATGTTCCTGATCTTACGAAAGCAAGTTTGTTTTCAGTTCTATGAAACCCTGCTAGTGATTTATAATAGAGTATTAATGAAAAGGCTTCTAAATCAATGTTGCACTTCAATTCAAGCAATAACAAAAGCTATTAGTTTTGTGCTCAGACGCTTTGGCAAGTAAATAGGTAGAGAAAAAAAAAAAAAAAAGAAACACTAAAGAACAAATAAGTATAAGCAATATCCACTCTGTGGGATGCCCCCCAGCAAACAAGTATTCTGCTAACAGGTCTTATTCAAATTGTATCGACCGGGAAAAGTCCATCAGAAAAAGATATAGCACAAAAGATGCCCCAAATATGTGTGCTACAGCCCAGTAGACTGATGCTTCTGACTTTCTCTTATATCTAATGCTCAAATAAAATTTTGTAGAACCTTCAACTGAAGCTATTTACTATGTGACAGTTTATATTAATATTGATATGGTTACAGTAATTTGAATATAGACATATCCTTGTTCTCATCACCTAAGACTATTTCCAAAGTTAAATACATACCATGGGATCTGAAAATATGCCAGGTTATTATATATTACACTACATCTATCAATCTCCTGAGAAATTCACCTCAAAATGCATGACAAAGAAATGTCTATTGATTATGCTTTTTGGCAATGAATTACAGTATTTATTAATGTAATCATAGGATCTCCATTAACTACAACAGAGAGTGAGTCATGAGGAGTTGGGGACTGGAGACAGGACTAGAAATCACATAATCCTTGAAATAACAAGAGTCACATGAAAAGTAAACACTAACATGAAGAGCAGTCACCAAACCTTTTGCCATCAGACTTTTTCCAGGTGAACAGTGTTTCTACAGCAATGAAAAACATAGCTCAAAAACTGCCATCAAATCTTGTAACAAATGCTAAGTTTGGCAATAAAACTGAATTCCCCTTGCAGTATAGATTTTATCAACTACCTTTCTCAGAAGAAATGGCAGCAACACAAACACAAGATCATAATTGCTATCTATGAAAATAACTAAGGTGATATAACTCTTATGGTAAAGAGGTGAAGTTCTTAAACAAGTGACAAGAGTTGTATGAAAAAAATTGTATAAATGTACTTGATTTATATCAATCATCTATTTGCATTATTTCAGAAAATGTAAATGACAATTAAATGCATCAGAATTTCAAAGATCTTCTACAAATTAGAGAAAACAGAAACATTTATTTCCTTATACTTCACCTCCACATCATCACAATCGAAACCAGAAAGTTAAATTAAAACCCTGGGTATATCCCAGCAGTCATAATTTTAAAGCCACACATGCAGACTTTTATGAAGAGTGTTAGCTTTGATCCTGGATATAAAATGAATATGAATTCAATCTTGAGCAGTTTGCTTGTACTGCATACTATCAGCAATGAATGAGATTTTTTCTTGTCTAAAACCCAATTTCTAATGCAATAAGAATGAGATATTAGATTGCAGAAGTGATTGAGTTCTGCTACAGAGGGAGAAACCCCATTTGAGAGTGTATTTCTGACTTAATACTGAAATTTAATGCGTAGATTTTTTTTTAAAATGACAAAAACTAGTTGCACTATTTAAAAGAAAAGAATTTTTGCAGGTATATAAACAACCTTCTTTTTTTTTTTCTGATATCACAGGTTAATTTATAATCGATCTCCCAAAGAACTTTTGAGTGTTTATTTCCCATACAAACAGTATGTGCTCAACTTTGATACGCTAGTTTAACTACACTGAGTTCCAGTTATAGAATCAATTATAAAACTGCTATGGTCCCTTAAGAAAGTTTCAATCTTCTAGTAAAAAATAGTAATGGGATAATATTAGAAACCAAAGGATAAATTAAACAAAAAATATTATAAGACATTATATATTAAAAAAAAAAAAAGCCCACAAAACTAATATAGTAAAAAACTATTTCGCCATCTGTCAAGGTCAGTAATACTTCATTCAAAAACCATAATTAGTGAAATTATGTAACAAAGTAGCCACTTTTTTTTTGAACTATAGATAAAATTTAAATCCGGTCTAGAAAAATATCATTTGTTTTCAGCCTTAAAAAAAAACTTTGATACATAACATTAATAGGAATGGACAAATACAGTTACAAAATTAGTAATAAAATACAGTTGTGCATGTTACTTTTCACAATACGCACATAGTCGTACATTAATACAATAATTAAAGAATTGTATTGAACCTTCTGGTATTTAATACAGTCCTGAGATATCACATTAAACTCAAAGGAAAAATAGTTTTGTAATGTTGTCCTTGAATGGCGACTAAAAAAATAACTTTTTTCTTTTTTTCATATAATCTAAAACTTATGTAAGCATGTAAATTGTTTTGAGTTCCATATTATTTCTTTATTGAATCAAGTTTGAGTCGGTAATCCAAGAACATCCCCTGACAAAGAAAGACACTAAAGAAATTTGCACTTCAAAACCCCGATGTTATACTTTCTCACTACTCTGAAATGCAAATCAGGAACATTTTACAGCTTTTATAATGCTTACTAAATTTAAACAAATCCAGCAAAGGAATTTGGACCTGAAAAAAGCACCTTTGTTATTATTCTGCATAATTAGCAGCTAACAATGATACACTATATTAATCACTGTTATTACACAGGTGTCTTCAGATGAGACTGAAGTCCCATTATGCAAACACAGGCTTTGCTCAGAGTTTACAAGCTACATAACATGAGGTGAAGAAAGAGACAGTACACAAATACTTAAGAGACAAAAGGGTAAAAAGGGGTTAGGGCATGTGTTACAAACCACTCCTGAAGCAGAGTAGTTGAGGTTCTTGTTCATAGATCCCTTGGAGTGGATTAGAGTGAAACAACACAGTAGTCTTTCTTTGACCAGTGATATGTGTATGAGCGGTTGCTTCCTTTCACACAGTTTGCCGAAGTGGGAATTTTTGTCTGGATGCATTAACCAGGATGTGCTAACCAGATCTCACCTCCACCAGGCCTGGAGTCACCGCCTTCCTGTTGCAAATTCCTCCCTTCTTTACTTATCTCAAGTTCCCTCTGGGGTGGCTGATCTTATGGTAGGTTCCTTCTGTGGCTTTGACGGTGTTTGAGGCACGCAACTGTGCTCTTTAAGTCCTTGAAGCAGGATATACAGGAAACAGAGAAGAGTAATGCAACAGAAAGATATGCAGGTAAGCATGAAGCTGAGGTCGATGATGAGAGCAAATTAAATAAAGAAAGAGCAAGAATAATTAAAATTAACCACTGGAGCACACATCAGCTCCTAAGCAAGGCTAAAAAGCTGCCCGGAAAAGTGCAAGTTGGCCCTATTGGAAACAATTCTATCAATTTACCATCAGCAACAACCGAGTCCATAAAGATTCCCCGATTGCTTAATTTACTTGCACAGTCCCTAAATGTCCATACACCTGTGATTTATCAACTTTCATTCCACTGGGTTTTCTCTTCAGATTTCACCCTGGCTACCCGGCAGTGAGGGAAGAAGACATCATCTTTACCATAATTTCCCTTTACATATTGTACTGTATACTTTCTGGATCGCTGGGAACAGGAGGATTGATACAGCACCCCATTAGATCTGCTCTATCTTATTCAACAGCTCACAATCTATTTTCTCATACACATGCTGCTGCTGATACCTATACAGTAGTGAATGAAGGAACATATATACTTATACATTAGAAATGGTGACAAACTTTTTTGTATTTAACATAGCTAGACAGTATGGTAAGTTGGCCTTGACTGGCTGCCAGGGGCTCACCGAGCCACTCTCTCATTGAGCCACCTCTACAGGATAAGGGGAGAAAATAAGATAAGAGAACTCATGAGTCAAAATAGGGGCAGGAAGATTGATTACCAATTACTGTTACAGGCAAAACAGTCTCAACTTTGGGAAGATTAATTTAATTTATGGACAACTAATAACAGAGCAGGATAATAAAAAATAAATAAAGCAAAACTAAAACCGCCTTCCTCCCATACCTCCTTCTTTCACTTTCAACTACCTCATCTCCTCAAGGATAGTATAAGAATGGAAAATGGAGGTTATGGTCAGTTCACAGTACTTTGTCTTTGCTTCTCTTTCCTCCTCACATTCTTCCCCTGCTCTAGCATGGGGTCCCTACCAGGAGAGACAGTCCTCCATCAACTTCTCTAATATAAGTCCTTTGCACAGGCTGTAGTTCTTCATGAAATGCTTCAGTTTGGGTCCCCTCCATGAGGTGCAGTCCTTCAGAAACAGACTGCTTCAGCACAGATCTCCCTTGGGATCACAAGTCCTGCCAGGAGCCTGCTCTGGTATGCCCTCTCCACAGAGTCATAGCTTCCATTAGGACACACCCACCTGCTCCAGTGTGGGGTCTTTAAGGGCTACAGTGGGATCCCTGCTCCCATGTGGATCTCCATAGACTTCAGGGAGACAGCTGCTTGACCACGGTCTTCAACACGGGCTGCAAGAGAATCTCTGCTCCAGTGCCTGGAATCCTTCCTCCCCCAATTCTTCTCTTGCCCCCCGTGGTGAGAATAATCAGAAAAACAGTAAAACTTGTGGGTTGAGATAGGAACAGTTTAATAATTGAAATAAAATATACTAATAATATTAATGACACTAATAACATTAGCAATAATAATAGTAGTAATAATGAAAAGAGAGGAATAAAATCCAAGAGAAACAAGTGATGGACAATACAATTGCTCACCACCTGCTGGCTAATGTCCACCTCATCCCCAAACAGTGATTGATGGCTTCCAACCTACTCTACCCCATTTATGATACAGTACATGACATTCTGTGGTATGGAATATCCCTTCAACCATTTCTGGTCAGCTGTGCTCCCTCCCAGCTTCTTCTGCACTGGTTCACTGACAGCACGAGGCACTGGGAAGTCGTTGGCTTAGGGAAAGAACTACTTAACAACAACCATAACATCAATGTGCTATCTATATTATTCTCATACTAAATCTAAAACAAGGGGTGACCAGTGACAGAACCAAAGGAAATGGTCTGACATTGTGTCAGGGGAGGTTTAGGTTGGATATTAGAAAGAGGTTCTTCCACCAGAGGGTGGTTGGGCACTGGAACAGGCTGCCCCGGGAAGTGAACATAGCACCAAGCCTGACAGAGTTCAGGAATTGTTTGGGTAATACTCTCAGGCACATGGTGTGACTCCTGGGGATGGTTCTGTGCAGGACCTAGACCTTGTGGGTCCCTTTCAACTTGGCATGTTTAGTGACTGTAGCAGCTAGTATGAAGAAAACTAACTCTATCCCAGATGAAACCAGGACACTGAGAAAGAATTCACGAATATTAACATATGAAACCTCTCTGAGTATTCAAGTGAATGTATATATCTCATTTCACTCAATAAAAGACAGTACCTTTATAGCATGAGTTTATACAAGCTAATTTTATACTTAGAAGAAAGCATAAGCATAAAACACAGAAAAGTAGGGAACACAATTCAGCTGAATTCTGTTGCTGGTAGCAAAAAAATCTGTATTTGCTTAAAACTTAAATCTAAATACCTTTAACTCATCATTTTAGTGTTAGAAGTCTGGAGTCTGCTGAGAGCTGTTGCAGTTCTTTCTGCACGCTGAGACCAGAACTCATAGCCAAGGATATTGAGTTGGTGAACAGTCAGAAGATTACTTAATCCTTGTTGGAGTTGGAACCAGCACCTTCTCAGCAGATGCCTCGCTAACACAGGAAAGGCTCCAGTCACCAACAGCTGAGAAAACTGTTCTTTAAATCATGTAGATATATGAAGTTCTAATCCACATTTTTGATAATAACTCATTGATCACGGCTTTTATTCAAGGGTAAGGGAAAGAAAGAGATTTGGTTGGAAACTTTTCTTCAACGGAAAAAAAAAATCCATACTTTGAGTATATCTAAAATTAATAATTGCATGTTTCACCAAAGAATATAATATAGTTTTTTACTTATTTTTTAAAAATATCCCTTTGATAGGCTGCCCTAAACAAACAAAATGGACATGAATGCCTAAGAAAGCCTTATCTGCAACAGCTTATGCACTGCAGACTTTTACTCGTGGTACCATTGCCTTCCATAACAAAAAACTAGGCAAATTTTGGAGTTCTAATGTCTCATAACAACTGGATATATAATATTAAAATATCAAACCTCTATTTTCACCCACAAGTTAAAAAAAATAAGTGTTGAATGTGCATATATTGAAAGTTAATTAGTGATGATCTGTATATTATTTCAGAGTATTCAAAAGAACACATTGTATGTAAACATAAACAGTAAAATTGTTACATTTTAGCAAAATTTTCACCAAAATAATAGTCACAAATTCTCAAGAAAACACATTCTAGTCCAGTAACAAACAATTATAGAAACCTTACCTGAATACAAAATGTCACCCAAGATACTACATCAATCACGCAACTCTATATGCTCTTATTTTCATACCCTACTTGTAATGGTGAAGAGGTTAGATAACACATACATTCAAATAAACCAAGAAAGTAAAGGAGAGGTTCTATTTCAACAACAACAATAATAATAATAACAATAACAATAATAGAATGACCAATTACATGACAATACAAAACCCTCCAGAAAATTCTTATTTCAAAGTGGATTCAACAGCAAGAATGAAGTTATTATCAAAAATACATTGGCCTCAGTATCAAAGATTTATTTGAATGAAGTTCCTGGCAAGTGATGCAAGAAACTAGTAATCAAAGAGCTCAGTAACACAACATTGCAACATCAGAGAATTCAGTGATGAACAAAACAAGACTGTAATGTTTGGCAACAGCAAACTCAGCAAGTCAGCCCAGAAAGTAAATTTGCTTTGAAGTAAAAAATAAACTTAAAAATAAAACAGCCAAGATAGTGTACAACATACTTCATAAAATGAGATCAATAAACACAACATCCAGAGAATATAAGTTCATTCAACAGAAGAAGACAGTCATGCCAGCAAAATTACAGATGTATGGAAAATCTAAAGTGAAACAGAAAACTAAAAAAGAGAAAAATCAGGCTAAAATCAAATAAAATAAAAAATCCCCCCAATTTAGTAAATAAGATCAAAGTCTTGGAGGAAGAAAAGGAGTATACAGACAACTTTCATAAACATAAAGCCATCTTTGGAAAATAGTGAATAGACATAGTCTTACCTATCACAAAAAGGGAAAAATGAAATTATAGAAAGATACACAACAGTACAGATTTTTCATTTCAGAATTTTTGGGAGGTTGCCAATTTTTCCCATTAGATTTTTAAAAACATTCACATATTTAAAAATATTTAATGAATTTTTACTTTTAATTAATGCCACGTGCACTTGGAATAACCTATAAATGTCCTGAGCTTCTCTAGCATTATTTTACTAATAAATTATACTGTTATTAGATAAAAATCAAATTCTAGTATTTGAAAATATTGAAAAAGTATTTAAAATTCATTAAAATGAATTTTTTTTACTGCAGATATTTTTATTATATTAGTATCACATATCAATCATAATTCATAGATTTAAACCAATATTTTACTGCACTGTTTAAAATGGCACTTAAATTCATTACTAGATTATCTTGACTATAAAAAAGTTTGTTTTGGAAGCTATTTTCAAGTAAAATATTAGTTTTAAAGAAAGCACTACATTTCTTCCTTATTAGAAACTGCCAAGATTTATATAAGATGAAAAATACATTTTTGAACTTCAGTTTTTACACTCAGCCAAAAGGGAATGTCTGTTTCTTTTCTCTGTTGGGCTATTACAGGTGTCTGGTTTTAGTGAAAAAAGAAGGAATAATGAATGAAGATGATTGGTCATGAGTTCATATGACTATCCTGCTTTCTGATATCATATCCCTAGGATAAATCAATAAACCCAACAAGAGTTTTTTTCATTTGTGTATTATTTAGCTAAAACCTTGATCATTTGCTTCAATTAATGAAGTAAACAAAAAGAAGACTCAATAACATAGAGCTAGAATTGAAAATTACAGTTCTTGGGTAGTGATTTTGGGAAGGAAAAAAGAGAGGGTTTGCCTTGGGTTTATGAACCAATATTTTGCAATTTAAATAAACAACGTATAGATTTTGAGCTCTGACTCTTCTCATGTGTGGTTGAATTATGAACAATAACTGCATTCTCAAATGAATGGAAGAAATTATGAGAAAAGACATTCAAAAATAAGAAGTTAGATCCACATTAAGCAGTAGTGGAGTGAATGTAATAAGCAAAAAAAGATAAATCTTTTGAAACGAGAAGAAACAGAAACACAAATTAGATGAGACAACATTCTTAATATATAACAGACAACCCCCCCCCCCCCACCTGATTAATAAAACAGCTATGATGCTGCCTTTCAAACAAGATTTAATACAGGGGTATGAACATCTTCAATGAAAAAGCATTTTGGAACTGATTAAAGTTTTGGAAAGGCAAGGTGTTTTTAGACAGAATAAAGAAAGTCTGGAATTTCTTCCTAAACTTCAAATCTCAATCCGCAGTCAAGTAAAATATCTTAATCCTATAAATTCTTATTAAACAAGGAAAAGAATGCATAGAAGTCACCACAGGGATCTGGAGAATTTTAGACTTGGACACTTAAGTATCTAAAAATGCAGAGGTAGGAACTGGTTTTCAGGAAGCTACTGTAAAATAAATTTGCATTGATCCCTAGAAATAGCCATTGCCAAATCTTGTTCACTTCCTAAGTTTTCAGGTATGTCAGACCGTCTAAGCAACTATGCTGGTTTTGAATGACCACAATGGCTAGTATGGAGCTGTGTTTTAGGTCTGTGCTGCAAACAGTGTTGAAAACACAGGGGTGGTTTTAGTTACTGCTGAGCAGTGCTTATAGATTCAAGGTCTCTTCTAACCCTCACCCCACCAGCAAGGAGGCAGGGAGTGAACACTGACAGCTGACCCCAAGTGACCAAAGAGACAATTCCATATCACATGGCAGCATGCTCAGCATACAGAGCTGGGGGAAGGAGAAGGAAGGGGGCTGACGTTTGTAACCTGTATGGAGAATCAGACTAACATTTATGTTCCCAAGTCACCATTAAGGGTGATAGAACCCTGTTTTTCTAGAGATAGCTGAACACCTGCCTGCCCATGAGAAGTTGGTGAATGAATTCCTTGTTTTGCTTTGCTTTTACAAGTGGCTTTTTCTTTACTTATTAAGCAGTTTGAGTGTCAGCCCACAAGATTTCTGACTTTTACTTTTCAAGTTCTCTTCTCCATCCCTCCAGGGATAAAAGTAAGCAGGCAGCTATGTAATGTTTAGTTGCTGTCTGGGGTTAAATCACAACAGAAATCATGTTCAGAGTGTCCAAAATGTTTGTTTTGAGATCATGACAATTATAATCACAAAATTCCAGAAAACTAGATTAAAAAAACCTACCCTCTAAATTTACTGGTCTGTCCAAGGACATGTCATTTAAATGTATTTTAAGAGCTTGAAAAAAATGGATATTTCAAAGTGTACTTAATTCATCTACTCTAGCTTTTTGTGCACAAACAAGAAATCATTCTTCATTGTTACTAAACCCCTGTGATTTTGTATTATAGATAAAGACAACACAAGGAACATCTTATTTCCTACCTTCTTGGAGAATTCTCTGTGTATAAAAAAAAATATTATCCAGTTCTTTTCTAAAACACCTCTTCTCTAGACATCCTCAGTTACTTCAGTTTCTCTTCTTGGATCATTACTTCTGGGTTTTCAGTCATTCTTTTTTGGCTCCTAGGGACTCTAATTGGTCCAGACCTTTTTTGAGATACAAGTATTTTAAATTGGTCACAGTATTACAGGCAAGCAATGCCATAACAGGGTCAAGTGTAAGACAATTTTTTACATGACTGCTCTATGTGCGTGTGAAAAATGCATCTATTTATGCAGTTCTTTTTAACAACAGTATCATTATTGTCGCAGACTAGTGACTAAAATAAAATTTAATAATTACTTTGCCTATTATGTTATTTTCCTAAGGCTCCATCTAGGCCAATGTCTCTCACCTGTCTACTTATATGTCAGCTTATTCCTACCTGCATGCAGAACTGTACATTTATCCCTATAATACATCAAGTCCAGTAATCATTTGATGTGTTTATTAGCCAGCATGGTTACTGCCACTCTTCACCTGTGCCAACAATTAAAGTAGTCTTTGCTATTCCTTCAGAAAACTTGTAATGAATGAAAATAACAGCAATTTAAACAAACAAAAAACCAAACACAAACAACAACAAAAACTATCAGACCAGACCCCGATGGAATCACATGTGGTTATATAATGCTGGGTTTCATTTTGACAGGAAATCAATCATTACTTCTCTCCTGGTATAGTTTGTGAATTTACTTTCTAACACTTTTTTTGTAGACTACATTTTCCCTAACTGGCTATGAGGAAATCAAGACAGAGTCTAAAGCAACTGAGTCAAAACACTCTGTATCTTCTGTCAGTCTTTAATCCATAAGCCCTTCTCCTTCTCATGGAAGGAAATTAGATTCATTTGTCACTGCCTGGGTTTCTCCTCTCTTTCTATCACATTTGTGTGTATGTGCGCACACACACACACACACACACACACTGTTTTACCACCATCCCTCTGGCTGGACTTGCTGTGACAAAACCTGGGGTTGTTTTTGTTATATTGCTTTTTTTATTAACAAGGGCTAGGTTGCTGTCTGTCACAAATCTACAATACCAGTTGCTGTTGTTATCATACATAACTAGGGGAGTTTTAGCCAGCACATTGCTATTGATTCAGAATTGAGAATTCTCTAGAGCAAATCATGCACAACAACTCAAAGCAATACCTACAAGCAAGCAGAAGTTTCAAATTGAATTCTTAGTAATGGGAACTAAATGTTTCTGTAACTGCTTTGACAGTATTTACTGTAAAGGGAAAAAAAATCATATTCACTGAATCACAAAATGGGTAAGGCTGGAAGGGACCACACCGGGTCACCTGATCCAACCTCCCTACTTAAGCAGGGTCATCCTAGAGCACATTGCACAGAACTGAGTCCAGATAGTTCTTGAATATCTCCAGTAGGGGAAACTTCAGACCCTCTCTGGGCAATCTGTTCCACTGTGAGGTAACCTGCACAGTAAAGTTCTTCCTCATGTTTAGGTGGAATTTCCTGTGCATCAGTGTCTGCCCATTGCCTCGTCATAGCGCTCATTCTGTCATACACTGTGAAAATTCTTTATAAAAAGGTGTTAATATTTTTCTCACATTTATTTCTAGGACAGGTTTATTTCAGTGGGAGACAGGTTGTTAATCAGCAACCTGTATGAAGAATCAGGTAAATGTTTACAAACCTATCGTGGCTTGAATTCTCCTTTCTCTTCTTATTCATCCTATACAAAATACTTATTCAGTGTCAAAAACCATAATTGGTCACAATTGCTGTAGGGTCAATGCCAGCTTTGTCCCCAAACTTAAAAAAAAATTATAAAAAAATAAAAATATGTTAATTAATCCATTCTTTTTAGAAAAAAATAAAAGTCGGTGACAAAAAGGACTCTTTTCAGGAAGCTGGAGCATCAGATACCTGTTTTTCAGTTGCATAGACAAATGTAGATAATATATCTCTCACTAGCTGTTCTTACTGCCAGTCAAAGGGTTGACCTGTGTTTGATTAGAGCAAAAGAGTGAAGATGCACAGAACATAATAAATGAAGCTAGGTCACAGTTCTTTTACTAATTCTAAGGAAAAGTGGATTTTCACTTCTTGAAGAACTGCCAAACAGCTCACTTTATGCTGTGAATAGTCTCTCTTCTCCTTGACCCATAAAACAGACTATTGTATAGCAAGATTCAGGTAATGTTTCTAAGATTCAAAGTTGTCCTTGTTGGTTTATGTTCAGACTTACTTAAAGAGTGGAGGAAAAATAAAAAATGTTCTGCACTATTTCTTCCAGGAACAACTATTCACTATTACCTTGTTTACATCTTCCAAGTCCAGATGAAGGCAGTAGAAATTATTTTTCTATTCCTGTAACCAAATACTCATAAATATTCTCAAGACTCTACAGAGGCAAAATCCTTCTTAACTGTTATGATTCATTGGGCTACAAATTACACACCGACTAAATGAAGTCAAGGTTGATATCTCCCATGAGGTCCAATACAACTGTATTGATTGAAGCACTGAAATCAATGGAATTATAATTGGACAGAACTTTTAGGTAACTAAGCGTCCTATTGAAACCTTTGAGGGCATAACAAATGTTGAAGGAAAATCCTTGGAATTCACATATCTAGAGAAATGTTGCCACTGATTTTTTGACTCAGGTCACAGACTTGAGATGATTCTTTGAGTCTTGAACAACACTGCATAGTGCCTGTCTGGCACTCAACTAGCCGTTTTAGGAGATGGGCAGGGGTAAGGGTAAACAAATAGTTTATTGTAGCTGAGGAGACCTGTGACAACATTAATGTACTTTCCCTACAGGGTTCAGTATACAACAATTCCTATTTCAATCCGATTCCTGGTGGATCTAATACTGCATGGATAGGTCTCCTGTAATGTAGCACAGGTTTCTGGTTACCCCATAAAAACCTGGATGAGTTAATGCATTCCAGGGCAACTGAACATTATTCCAACTCTTATGGATGCATGACTGCAGAATTCCAGTAATGATCTTAGCTAAGTGCCATCCTTGAAAGGATCAGTCCTAACATGTTATTAAGAAGACTTTGAGACATATGCTTTTTAACCGTCTTGGTGTTCTTTGCACAGATTTTTTTTTCCTTCTTAGTAAAAGTTCATTGAAGTAAAACTCTTAATTTTCTCTGCTTCTTATGCAGCCAAAGACATTTTCATGTACAATATTTTTTTTGGAAAATACATATGTACACACATAGATATACCTATATATAGTTAAAATATATGTATTTTATATTTTTTTAATATTCATATACAACATCAGTTTCATCACCATTCTCATCCATGCAAGCATTCTGTACATAAAGAGAAAATAACATGCTCTCAAAATGCAGTCAAAGTAAATTAAATCAGGGACAAAGCAACCAGATTCTCAGCTAATATAAATCACCTTGTTCTACCAATTTCAGAAGAGTTATCTGATCCATTGGGTTGTGAATATGACCCTAGACACAACTGGTTTACTGTTTGTTTGGTGTATGATAATATTTTTCCTCTAGTGATAATTTTAACTAAAGCATAGATCTACAAGG
Organism: Platyrinchus mystaceus; assembly: GCA_035041135.1. NCBI lineage: Eukaryota > Metazoa > Chordata > Aves > Passeriformes > Tyrannidae > Platyrinchus > Platyrinchus mystaceus. The sequence goes on along the minus strand of JAWWLV010000088.1, from coordinate 96,401,351 downwards.
CTCATATCAACCCTAAATTTTTTGTAATCCATCTTAAAACATTAAGAATACAGTAAGCAAACACATGGTAACTTTTCACCCCCTGTAGAAAGGATAGTAAATTACACCCCTGATATAGAAACTTTTACATTATTTCCAAGGAGGAATGCAGCTATATAAAATACACTGACACAGACCTTCACACAGAGTCTTTCAACAGAGCTTCACAGTTAAGGAATACACAACAGGGATTTTTTTTTTCTTCTTCTTTAAGAAGAAATAACATCATAGATTAACAAAAGCATAATATATGCTCTGAAGTGCAGCATAGTGAAACAAAAATTATACGTGCGTTTAGCACATCTTCTAAGGCAGGAGACAAGCTCCATATTCTGCTTAGCAGAACTAAACACATCTCACAGTGGATAAATGCAGATGGTGTATGAAGTTGAGGGCAAGAGAATCATCACTTCAGTGCCTCCTCTTCTTTCAAACTTATTGCAATTCATGAAAAAAAATAGACAGTGTCTTGCATACAAAAGTGACTTGTATACGTGCAATCCATGTTACTCTGAAAGAATGATTAAGAATGGTGAAAGACAACTCACCAAGACTGAGTAATGTGAAAACAGCATTGACTAAATATTTAGAGCATAAGGAATAAATAAAAGGAAAACTTTAATAATCAAAAGGACAGAAACAAGGTCTTAAGTTAAGAATTGACTTCTTTCTTTATTTCGGAAAGACACAGATTTAAAATCAAAGGTCTGTATTTTGTTTTTCATCTTTCCTGGGTAGGTGTTCAGTGCAGTGAGCTCATTTTTCACATTAGTGTCTATTATTCTGCACATCTCTGTCAGCTGCCTAAAACTTTTGGTATGTGATTCATTTGCAAAAGAAGAAAGGTAATTTTTTTGAGCAACTCACAAAAAAATCCACAAAGATTAATAATGACAGTAGATAGTGCATGATTGCACCAATCAGTGAGTCTAAGCCTGAGAGTTATTCCAATAGAGTGACCTCAGCACTACTCCAAAAAGGGTAAGCAGAATCAGCATGAACAGCTGGGTGAGAGCATAGAGGAGAAATTAAAATAAAAAAGTTTATAGAATATACTCACCACTAATTATCTAGTTATCACAAGTCAAAGACCTCTTTACAGTTACATCCTACTCATTGACAAAAAAAAAAGAATTACAATATTATATAAGTTCTGACTACAGTTGGATACTCTTTAATGGCTTATAAGAGGACTTAAATATTGTTTGCAAAAATTATTATTGTGTACATACTTACACTCAGATATATTTAATTCATTAATTGTATATTAATATCATAAAGCACATTAATAAGGCTAATAACTGCAAAATACACGTGCAGAAGGAAAAATATCTGAAATTAATCTGTTTCAATGTGAAATTCAAGGTAAAGACAGTGGGAAAATCTAGTCTAGAAAATAAATTATACTTTTTGTAAATTTTGAGTCTAGCTCAAAAAAAGTGTTAAAAAGTCAGACTGCATAGTATCATACCATACTGAATGAAACACTACACATGAAAAGTCTTATGTCTCTTTTTAAACCTTCATCCATTCAAGGAAATTTGTCATTCTTCATTTAAAAAAAAAAAATTGGACAGTAACTTCACATTATCAGAAAGTGGTTTTCCATGTTTTCCTCATTTTTGCACAATTATCTAGATAAGAATGGAAATAATTTAAAGTAAAATCATCTGCTATTTGATGTTACAAATGTCATATTATTAGATCTGTAAATTTATTTTTCTTTCAAAATAAAGAAAGAAACGTTGTGCTTATGACAGAAGTAATTACTTTCCTAAAAAAACTCAACCGTTTTCAAAAATTATTCTTCGGAAAATTCAAAAGAACACATCATCCAGATGGTGTTTCTAAGTTTCCTAAGTTTTTAACTTTAGTCCAATTCTTCACCTGCAGAGTAACTTTTGTGCAGAAATTCTCCATCATAACTATTTTTGGCTTTTTTACAGACTTAAAGAAAGCTGATTCTTGTTAGTTCCATAAACTCTGCCACTGGGAGAATAAAATAAAAGATCTGTCAGATGTACAAGTTCCAGTCTTTCAGTGCATATAATGTGTGGATAAGTGAGTAAACCTACCTATGACATTTATATTTGAAGACTCTGCTAAGATATAATTATAGAGGAAAATATCCTATGTCTTTCATCATTACAAGTTCCAATCTTGCTATTATATCCCCAGATGCAAAAAAAATCAAAATAACTTCCTAATCATTGAACTTTTTCTTGAATTCTTTTGGCTCTTAGACTGGCAATTGCTCTACCACCAAACTATTTGACTAGTTGTAGGGAAACCTCATGACAGTTCCCCATCTTTTTTCAAAGACTAAGCAGAAAGATTTTTCTTAAATGTCTCAAGAGAGATTCTTACTCTTGGACTAGAAAACATTCTTGTAGGAAAGACATAATGGGAAAACGACCTTGTAGGATATGAGATATGAAGCAAACTAAGTGATTGTCAATATCCAAATACAAATAAAACAAAATATTTCAAGATTTCAACCTTCATATATGCAAATAGTAAGAAAAACACTCTTCTATGAAGGAACTTTGTTTTGAACATCCTGTAAGTCACTCAGGTATTTCATTTGAACAATTGTTAAACACTCTGTACTACTACTACTACTTATAATAAATCTTATAAACAGACTTCAACACTTCAGAATAAATTAATTATCTACAAGTTGGGGGCATTGTTTTCCTCAGTTTACAATAAATATTTGTATAAAATCAAAGCTCAAACCCCAATTTCTATTTATTTACATATTTATGAGTAGTCGAGGGCAAAATATGGCACCTTCCCTTTGCTACAGAAACAGTAATATTTTATTTCAATATTTTACTGCAGTGTAGGCCTCCTGACATGTTATTAGATTAGTATGGAAAGAGAGAGAAAGATCCGCAGCAGAAATAGGTTGAATACCTGACCATACTGTGAAAACAAGTATCAGAGGTCATTTGTCTTCTGAGACAATGCAAATCCAAAGGTCATTTCACCTGAAAAGAGGCAGATTCTTAATATACTGTATCTAGAAGGAAAAACATGCAATTTAAACAGTATATGAGATAACTAGACTTCTGAAAATGAAATAAAAGAGGGGTTTTAAAAGTTTGAAAGCAATTCAAATTTAATTTAAAATGTACTGCAGAGCCTTTTAAATTTTATCTCTACATGTTCTTTTAACTTGTAAGAATCCCTTTGAGAACTGGTTTAATCTGCATAAGTACATTATGTGCTTTCATAAGTCTTTCATAATTTGCACTCAAAATGCTTCAAAATCCTGGTTTCAAGGGTCTTTTTGGATAAGTTTTTTAGTTGGATTTTTTAGGATTTTTTTTTTAATCCATGTTACAGTTATGAAAAGTAATGAAGAACTTTATACAAGGGAAAGTGATGATGGGCAATTAGGACACCATAAATTTAATCAGTACAGGAAGTTGAATGTCTAAGGCCTAGGGTTCAAAAATGCTTTTGAAAACCTTTACATTCCAAATAAAATTATATTTGCAATTATAGACTTTTCTTAGATATTCATATTGTCCTCTACCAATGTCATTGCTGAAGGAATCACACCCACAGTATCTGGTGTAAATTCCATTTTATCTTCCACGCTGCTGGTGTAAAGTACTAGTTCTATTACTCCAAGCACAGTGATCTAGATCAGTTTCATGTACATTCTACACTAATATAAAGTCTACCTCTATGAGAAGAAGAAGAAAGTATGAAATATTTTCTCATTTATTTTTCTCCTTAAAAGAAGTTCACAGACAATTTACAGAGATGTAGGATGATGCTATCTTACAGTGTATCAGCTGATCCACTGATCATGCCAGTATGATTCAAATCTTTTGGTGCCAAACCCATCAATTCCACTTGGGTAATTAACTTTGCTCCCACAGATGTTTAGGGTGCTTATGGATTAATTACTTAAGGGCAACATTCATCAGGTTAACACCCACAAAGAGTAATCTGCTTACATTGACATTCACTAAGTATAATTGTGACACTTCTAAGAGACTATGAAAACAGCTTCTTGAAACTGTTAAAAAGAACACTCTTTCTAAATACCGCCTTGCTTTGTCAATTGAAAATATATATTCAGATTATGCAATGATATTTTTTAATTTTCTGGACTAAAATCATGCAGATTTGACTCAACAATGAAAGTTTTGGTCCAGATGTCCAAAATTACAATGCAGCTTGAACCACTAAAACCCCAAAGTGCCTCACCTACAGCACCCAGGAGGGATGTTGCTTCAGACTATTACATGGAGGGCTGGGTGGATTAAAAGTACTTTTTTTTTTTCCTCCAATCTAGATAGATTCGTTTTCTTGTTTACACTTGGAGATATTAGAATCTTTTCCAAACTCCTCTCTCTCAACTGCTTATGCAGTTTACAAGCCAAGATGTTGGCAATGACTCCATGTTGCATGGTTTCTATCTACTCCTGAAATTCAAAACGTCTCTGAGAGATGACTAGGGACTTGTCAGTGCATGCACTATTTGCTCCTTAAGAACAACAAACACACAATGTAGCCATTAATTGTGTTTTACAATCCCAGGGGGAAAAAAGAAAAAAAGCACTAAGAAAGCTGACATACACAGTGGGAATTGTTTAGACTATTTTTCGCCTTTTAAAAGTACTGAGTTATTGATGCTATGCTATAAAAAATTCAATTTGACTGTAAAAGACTACCACTTACCAAAGATGACTCAATGAAAAAAGTAGCGAAATAAAAGACAAAATAATTGACTGGTATTTGAGTACTCACTGCGCTCATTTATGTCTTTTCATCACTAAAAGCTACTTAGTTTTCTGACCCAAAGCAAGGAACTCCACTAGGAAAAAGGCAAAAGCTCAACTCATACACATTTTATTCAGGAGGTATATTAAAAGGTATTTCACCTCTCCTTTGACTTTGGAGACGTTCTTTGGACTACAGGAGACTGACTTCTTATTAAGGCTTCTAAGAAAACTGTACAGACATACTTCTATTGATTTTTTTTACTACATTGAAGACAACAGATATGATGTCTGTCAGTGATTAAAAAGCACTAAAAATACTTTTTCAGACCAACAAGTAACAGTAAACTTAGGTAAAAATAAGTAGATGCAGATGCTTGAGGTTATTTTTCTTTCTACCTGCAGTGATAGACATAGTTTAAAGCATCTCAAGTGTCAATTCAGTAGTGAAAAAGTTACAAACTTGACAATAGCTTAAACCCCTTATAAATCCACAGGTTATGAGTGATGTGGCTACCACTTTGAAGGGCTTTCCTCACTGCTTGCCAAAGCATGTAACACCACCATATTGAAAAGATATTTCTTTGGAGCATTTCTCTACATGATCTCTATCAAACTGTTACTGACCCAAGGCAGAGAAGAGGCTGTGGCTTCCCAGGGCTCTGGTTCACTCATATCCTTGCTTAGCCACATACAAATACATCAGGTGTATTCAAGGTGCAATAGGCTGGTGTTTGTCTGCTGTCCAACCATTTTGGCTGAGTTACTCTGAATCATCTTGAGCCTGTCAGAGCTGCTGCACACACGTAATGGGCTGCACAGAATCTGATGCAATTTGACCCTTCACTGAGGTCACACCTAAAGCATTCGGCACAGAATATAGGAAAATCTGGTCTTCACGCTCATTTGGGGACAGCTTCAACAAATGCTATAAACACATTTGCTGTGTCTAATTGCCTCTAGGAAGAAATTAGCTGGTAGTTAAGCAAACTAATGCAGTGTCCTTTATTTGATCTTCTCCTTTAGCTTTCTGGAGATACAGAAAATCAATTGAGTTGCACTGCAGCAATTGTAGGCCTGAGCATAGATGTTTCTTGCTATAAGAGAAATCACTCATCAGGCACACTTCTTTGTTTCAGAATGCTGTAACAATCCATTATCAAGTATTTCATGCAATTGTACTTCATTCACGTCAATAGACAAAGGGAGATGCTCTCCATTTCACTCGTTATGACACCCTCCCTCTAAATTCAGTACATGTAAAAAGTATCAGGATCATAAGTTAAGCATTCGGGGTGGTTTCTCTTAGCCAGCTCTGCTGACCCATTTTTTAGTGATTTAAATTAATTCACTATCAATTTTTCAACGCAAAAACGTACTCACAGCCGTGTCAGCATCAATGCATTATGTTCTATGGGTCCATAAAGTACAGATTTGTATGTGGGTTTCAAGGCAATCTTATAAAAAGCAGATTACCTCTTTGGAAAAATTTAGAGAGACTTCATGGATCCCAAATTCAGTGAATGAGATTTGCACATAGCAATTTAAATCCTCACTGTGAATCTTATAAAAGATAAAAGCCCCCCCCCATACCATGGACTTGCACTTCCCATCCCGTCCTTCAGGGGGTTATCTACTGAGCTGAAGCACATCAGGGTGAATATCAAGATTACATTCTCCATTTTGTAAGCAGAACCTAACATAAAAATCAGAAATGGCTTTTGAAAAAACTTCAGAAAAAGTCAATTCGACACATCTGATTTCCACCCTCCAGCCCCCACATTATAAGACACCTCTGCTTAAGCAGTTTGATATGCAGATGTCTTTAGGGGGAAATAAACTATGCACTTGCAAGGAATAGATTAAAAAAACCCAAAACAGCAAACAAAAAAACCAGCTGCAGTCCAAACAAAGAAAAAAGAAACCCACAACTATTGAAACCACAGAAGTGTGTCTTCTCTAGTTACTTGAATATTTCTTGGGTAAGATTTTGTATGAGCATGGCTGAATCTAATATTAACTTTCACAAGTATTTGGCAATTTACTGTGGCTTTAGCGATCTCATTGTCCTAGAAAATCCAATATAAAATTTGTCAGATTCTTCAGAGTTTAAATATCATGATTAATTCTTGTTGCTGTAATTTTGCTGTCAAATCTTTTGGGTTTTAGTCTTTAAAAATCAGAATCTGAAATTTTAAAGCTCTCAAGTTTCAACTGAAATGCGGCTTTTCATAGGAATTTAATATTAATCTTGACTAAAGTATTAGAAAAATATAACATCTTTCATTTAAAGTGTAATTAAAAAATAAAAACCCTCTATCTTCAAATGAATCAAGCAACAATTCAGAGCAATCTCTATTTTTGCTATAAAACCGTGTCAGAATTTTTCACACTAAAAAGTGGTCTGAAAGAAACTATTAAAGTGATTTTAATGGAACTTATGTCATCCACAATTCAATTTACAAAAATGAGCAGCATTTTAGTAAACAAACCCTTTAGACAAGCAATATTGATGCAGCAATTTGGAGCTGAAATTATAATTAAGCCTAATTTATTTCAAAGGGTTTGTAATTATGAATTTGGATTTACAATATTGTACTGTCTTAGTATATGTATCTGACTGAATTAATATTTCTTGCTTAACACAAACCTACTATTGAAAGAACAAGTTCCAGAAGTTGCACAGTTCTTACTCTTTCCACATAAATTCCCCTAAGAAATAAGCTTGATAATAACTTTTTGAATTATTATATAGTGTGGTGAGATTTATATAAAGAGATACATCTAGGATTGATAGAATCTTTGTTATAAGTCTCTATCTTTCAGGGTGTTTTAGGAGAGTACAAACACGAACAGCAAAACTGCAACAATTTTTTAAGTGAAGAATATTTTACACTCCAGTGAAACTAGGGATAGACCCTAAACACACAGAAAAAAAATAAAAATTAGAAAAAAAAATGTTTTCCAGACTCAACAATGATATAAAACAACTCCAAATCATCAGCTGGTAGTCCTTACTCTGGTTTTGAAAAGCTCCTAGCAAGTGTTAACATTTCAAGGTTTAGTATACTAATGAAAGAAAGTATTACATCCATTTGAAAAAAAAGTGCAAATTTACTTAGTATAAGGATCAAAGATCAGTAAAAAAACCAGGTGTTTTCTATTCTCGTATCTAAGAATTTTTCGCATACATTTCAGTTTCGGTCTGATATTGTTATTACTGACATAAATGTTATGAAATAATGATGAGACATGCCAGACAATACAGGGATAATATTTTTATAATTCAGTCATAAAAAAAATTTCCACCTCATTTAAGGATTTATATGGTACAATTTGTGTAGAATTTGTTGGGTTTGTTTGTTTTTTAAATCACCACATTATTTATTATATGCACAGAGGCAGGATGATTTGTTTCCTTTGTAAGATCTTTTGAGCTTCATGTTTTTCTTAGTAAACTTCTGAATTTTTTTGTCTTCCAAATGTTACTCATGAAAAAATGGAGGATGAACCTGTCAGAACATTTATCCCAGAGGTGAGGAGCTCTGTTTCAAATCTCTTTTCACCTGAAATACCTCATGCCTTTGACAACAGTTCCCTAAACATCAAGTCAAATTTGAGTAAGAGTCATGCTCCATTGCCCTCATGGAAATCAAGCAACTGTGCAGAAAAGAGCACAAGCTTCAGTGCAGCATGAGAAAAGGAGGTTGGCTGTGAAGACACAGGAGCTGAGTAGTTAATGTTAATATCTCATTTACCCAGGAGTAGCGTTTTTGACTCCAGAAATTTCACTTATTCTCAACCATTTTACCTGATCTACCAATGGGCTAAGACACAGGCAGCTGCTCCTTTCAAAATGTGATAGCCCTTAAAATATGATGTGAAGTTTTTAGCTTATAGGAGTTGGGGGGAAAAAAAGGAATTTTTTTTTTTATTTTCCTCCCTCAGTCAGAGGGATCGCCCTGCCTCTGATTTTTGTTTATTTTGTTTTTTCTTTTAGTCTCAGAGAAATAGATAAGACCAAACCAGACAGGACAAGAGGTACTAATCTCTCTACTTCAAGGATGACGTCAAGGATTAGGAGCTATTCACAAAAAACAGTCATGGAAAATAATTTAAGGTTTGTTCAGCTGACAAGTCTACATCTTGCAGACAAATCAACTCCTGCACAGCCAATCCAATGGATTGAACTGAAAAGGAATCTGCTTTTGGATGTAAGGCAAAAAAAAGATGGTGTATGCTCAGTGGAAGCAAGGTCAAGTGATGTCAGAGGAATAAAGAAATGCTGCTCACCACTGTAGGGAGAAAATTCATGCAGTCAAAACTCAATCAGAGTTGAAGCTGGCCAGGAATGTGGGAGACAATAAAAAGCATTTCTTTAAATACATTAACAGCAAAAGGAAGTGCAGAAATTACATCAGCCCATTGCAGGACAAAGATGGTCAAATTACAAAGAGGAAGGTAGACAAGACAGAGATGTTTAGTGATTTGCCTCTGTCTTCAACACCAGTTATGGACTAAGGGGGTTTTAGTGCCCTGAGCTGGAGGACCTTGGCTGTGAGAATGAGCAACTTCTAGGTGACCCTGAAGTTGTGAGCGATCTGCTACTCCACCTGGATCCCTGTAAATCTATGGGGCCTGATGGGATTCTTCCAAGAACAGTTATAGAGCTGGCTGATGTCATCGCAAGGCCTCCCTCAGTGATTTTTGAGTGGTCTTGCGAATCAGGAGAGGTCCCAGTTGACTGAAAGCTGGATAATGTTGTTCTGATTTTCAAAAAGAGCAAGAAGGATAATCCTGGAAACTACAGGCCTGCCAGTGTCACTTCAGTGCCTGGTAAAGTTATAGAGGTTATTCTGGGAGGTACAGAAAAACATCTGAAGGAAAACACAACCATTGGTCACAGCCAGCATGGCCTCATGACAGGAAAGTCCTGCTTGTCAAATTTGATTTCCTTTTATGACAAGGTAACCCACCTAGCTGATCAAGGGAAGCCAGTTGATGAAATCTGTTTAGATTTCAGCTTTTCAGTTTTCTATACTGTCTCTCACAGTGTCCTTCTGGACAAAACGTCCAGCGCACAGCTGGATAAACACATCATGGGGCGGGAGAGCAATTGGCTCATGGGTCAAGCACAGAGGGTGATAGTGAATGGTATAACATCAGGCTGGCAACCTGTCACTAGTGGGGTTCCACAGAGTTCTGTCTTAGGCCTTGTGTTCTTCAACATCTTCATAGACAACTTGGACTCAGGACTCAAAGGGATACTAAGCAAGTTTGCAGATGATACAGAATTGGGAGGAGCTGTTGACTTCGTCAGTGGTAGAGAGGCCCTGCAGCAAGACCTTGACAAATTAGAGGGCTGAGTAATCACCAACCATATGAGTTTAACCATATGAAAGTGCAGGGTTATGCACCTGGCATGGGGCAATCCTGGATGTTTGTACAGACTGGGGAATGAGATGCTGGAAAGCAGTGCCACGGAAAGGGACCTGGGGGTCCTGGTCGGTGGCAGGTTGAATATGAGTCAGCAGTGCCCTGGCAGCCAGGGAAGCCAAGTGTGTCCTGGGCAGCATCAGGAAAAGCATCACCAGCCAGTCAAGGGAGGGGACTGTCCTGCTCTGCTCTGCACTGGTACAGCCTCACCTTGAATATTGTGTGCAGTTTTGGGCATCACAATATAAGAAAGATAAGAAGCTATTAGAGAGCATCCAAAGGAGGGCAACAGAGATGGTAAAGAGCATTGAGGGGAAACCATACAAGGAGCAGCTGAGGTCACTTAATTTATTCAGCCTGGAGAAGAGGAGACTGAGAGGAGACTTCATTGTAGTCTACAACTTCTTCATGAGGGAAGTGGAGGGGCAGGCACTGATCTCTGTTGTGACCAGTGACAGGACCTGAGGAAATGTCCTGAAGTTGAGTCAGGGGAGGTTTAGGTTGCATATTAGGAAAATGTTCTTCACCCAGAGGGTGGTTGGGCACTGGAACAGGCTCCCCAGGGAAGTAGTTACAGCACCAAGCCTGACAGGGTTCAATTTGTTAGCTTGGACTATTCTGATCAACCAAAAAAAAAAAAATTACAATCTAAACAGAAGAGCACTGTTACTGGTACATTTTTTTTTTTAATTAAACTGAAGAGTACTGTATTGTATCCCATAGTACTGGTATACAATTTCACTCATATATTAATATTGCCTGTGCAGAGTGCTTATAGTTCATTCCTGGCCAGTCATTCTTCTACATTGTAGGAGTTCGCTGTATCACTTTTCTGACAAATAAGACAAATCAAACTGTTGTTGGAAAGACCACATGCAATGCAGTCTTTTGTACTGGATCAAAAAATATCAATTAATAGGTACAACCCAGGAAGATTCCACTCATTTATCTTATTAGGGGAAGTTAAAAACAACTATTCATCATCATAGCTATATGTTCAGCTGAATGCTAGAGTATTATATATCTAATTCTTGACTGTGATAACTGAACCTCAATGCAATCAACAAGACATATAGAGGAAAGAGTGAACAGTGCCTCAACCATCCATCATGATTCTGCATGTCCTGCTGAATCTCAAAAAGCAAAGAGCTCGGAATCTTGAACACCCAATGCTGTTGGAGGACAAAAGTGCTATCTACTTTCACTGAAAGTGCTGTTTTCTATTTAGAAATAGAAGTGAGTATAAAAGCTTATATGTTCCTTTCAAACTACCTAAGCAGAAGATTCTGGAATAGTTTGCTACTTTTTCTGTTGGATTTCAAATGGTCAGAAGAAGCAAGAAGACATTTTTACAGTTAATTATGAACAAGACACTGCCTGGTATATGCTATTGCTCACTTACATGTAAGTAAAAGCAGAATCTTCAAATATGTAAGAATTAGGGATGCAAATAACTAAATGCAAGATCTTCTAATCCTGAACATAAATAAAATAAAATTAAATAGTTAAAATAAAATAGGTGTTATTCGTTACATAGGAACAAATACCCCATTCTATGATTCTGTTTTCCCAGATAATGGCATCAGTTACAGTACACAAACCTGTATAACTTTCGAGCTGCTACACTCTGAGTAGACCCCCAACATCCTAAGAAGCATGTCTAGGACTGAAAAACCAAGTAACTAAACAAAATACTTTTTTTTTTTTTTTGTAGCAGGTAATGTTCTACCTGGTATCTCACCTGTAATTGCATTGCTTTTACAGATCTTTCTTGGAGAAGCAGCACACTTCGTTGTTTTGGGGAAAATCATAACCCCTACAACACATAAGGCTGCAATGCAGCACATACTGTGATGTTAATTAGAAACTTTCTGGATGACAGAAAGAAAGAGCTTCTAAAAATAGCTAGCTCTGCAGATTATAAAGAATGTCTTTTGTCCCTGTCTACCTGCACAGGCTTGAGCAGGATTTTATCTTGGCAGGGTATCTCGGGCTGGTATGTACAGCCTCATGATAAGTGATAAGATTTTAAGCAAAGCAAGATTAAGAAATCAAAAGGACAACAACAGTATCCTGCCAAGCTGCAGAGTGTATCACCTCAACATTCTGTAGTATCATATATGAGTTTCAAAATCACAAAAGGCCTGGCTCCTAATATGCTTAACACCTAGTACTTTGTGGCATCTATAATGTAATTGGTCTTTACAACTTGCTGTCCTGAGATATGCCCCTCCCCGTCACTGAAACACAGAGGAAGAATCCCCCAGGCAGCCAGAGAGACGTTCATAATCAAAAAACAAAAAACTATTTAGGTCTTTTAGCAGTTTAAACATGCTAATAAGACTGCACCAGAATCCAGATAACTCATTGCTTAACATAAATATTTCTGTGACATTTCACACTTTTTCTTTCTCTAGCCCTATAAATCCTGAAGAGTCCTCCAGTAAGTCAAATAAGTAAAAGTAAAAAACAGGAGTGGAACTAGTACTTTGAATATATGATGATGTCTAAGAAAGAAGGAATTGCATCTGACTATCCCGTCCTTTTAAGAGCTTGCAGGGCTAGTGACTGAAAACATTGATGAACTGGGAGAATTTGGTTACAAAACTGGCAATAGAAATTTGCAGCTGTCTGATTTTCTGTGTGTTTTAATTGTTTTTTAATATAATTTATTGTTGCTGTATTCCTTATAAGATAAAACAGCTCTACTCCAGCTAAAATAAGGAGACTTATCAGGTATTCAACTCCCCTCTTTCCCTCAGTGTGTGTGTTTCAATTATATTCAGAATTGTCCTTGGTGAGAATGTTTGTCCTGATTTTCTGTTCTGGTTATCTGTCCTGATCGCCATGAAATCCTTTTAAATTTTGGTTTTACTTAGGGGTTCCTTAAAAAAAAAAATCTACTTTTCTATTTGTATGAAAAATTTAGAGAAACAAAACATTCTATAGGGGGTTGAAGTGAGAAAGTGACCCTCAGGAAGCAGTTAACAAATCTTGGTTTTAAGGTAATTAATTAGTTTGTCCAAATGTACTTGTTAGAAGAGAAAGGAATTCTCAAGAATTCACTTACAGGAAGTAAGTCACACACCCTACAGAATCATTCTACCGGGAGACACAAAATTCATGTGCTTATGCTTTAACACTCTTTAAATGACATTTTAATTCTATTCTTTTTCCTATCACTACCCATTGTGGGATGTCTTTCCATTCATCCACAAACTGCAGCAAGGTTCTTCCTGCAATAAGAAATGAAGTGGGTGTCAGCAACAAAACTAAGCATATCAAAAAAGTTTCAAAGATCTAGGTAGAAACAAAGGTGAAAAAAGGGAGTTGAATGAAACTTTGAACAGTGGCACCGAGGGTTAAGGAGAAGAAACAAACACAAAAATCCCTTCAGGCAAAACTATTTGCAAATAAAAAGATGCACTTGGAGGCCAGCAATAGGGACATTTGTTTAATTAACTGAGGCACAGATACCACATTACTAATTTCAAGTCTTCACCCAATGACTCTGGTTCAAGATTTAAATTTTTTCGAAAAATGCATAACTTAGAAGTATTTTTGACATAATATTTACTGTAATTTTGTTTTACTTTAAGAATTACAGTTTTTTCCCCAGTTTGAAAATTAATAATCAAAACCATTTTTCACATTCTGCTAACATTGACACTGATGTGATTTCACAAAAATAGAAGTGAAAGGAAAACCCATGTTAAACATGTTTAATGAGGCACAGCTATTGTAAATGGGTATTGCCTCACTAGTTTCCATAATATTTCCTGACATCAGTGGATCACTAATAATAGATATTGTCAGACAACCTAATTTTGGGATTTTTAAGCAGAGATGTTAGCTAACCAGAAATAATGAAAAAGGGAAGAAAAATGTACTTTATCTAATCAGTACAGAAGAAATACATCAGTACATTAGAAGGGGAATTATAAAAAGAGTGAAAAATTGTATTATCAGAAATGACTAGAAATTGTTGGCTGAATAGACTACAGAAAGTTTTCCATTTAAATATAAATTATGTGTAAATTAGAAGTTTCATTTATGGACCCATAAGAATCCATACATTCATTGAGCCACACTAAAACCATTGAATAAATAACTTTCTCCTTATTTCTTTCTCAGATCTGCATCCCAGTAAAGTGATAACTAAAAGAAGACAAATAAGCACCTAGAGAAAACAAGAGACCAGAAAAAAAAAAAGCCCTTATAAAAAAATTAGGAGACACATAATTTATCAGATCATTCCATATAACTTTCAGAAGTTTATTTGAGATCAAAGGAATTTCAATTAAGGCATGGTTTTCAAAACATGACATACTGTATTGAAGATAATTCAGACCAAGCAGTATAGCCACTAAGCAGGAAAAAAAATAATACTAATAATAATTTTTTAAAAATCACCAGTTTCTTTAGGATCAAATTCCATTGCAGTAAGATTGACAGGACATGAGGAAATGGAATGAAACTGTGTCAGGGAAATTTCAGATTGGATAATAGGAAAAGGTTCTTCGCCAAGAAGATGTTCAGACACTGGAACAGGCTCCCTAGGAATGTGGTCATGGCATCAAATCTGTCCGAGTTCAAGGAGTGTGCAAATGGTTTAGTTAGCCATATGGTTTAGTTTTAAGTAGTTCTATAAGGACTGGACTGGGAGTCCAACTAGGAGCTGGACTCAATTATCCTTATGGGTCCCTTCCAACCTGAGAGATTCCATGACTCTCTAACAGTGGCCTTGTAAAAAAGACTCCAGAGAGAGAAAGGTATGAAGAGTCAAATACTTTGTAGGGCAGGAAAAAGAATTACTGCTTTTGTAAGGCAGTGTATGAGTTGTAATACTGTAGTGATTGAATCAAATGTTTTGCATCATGCTAATTATTGATAGGAATTCTTTGGTCTTACAGAGGGCTTTTGTTTAAGAGCACATGCTTTTTCCCTGTAATCTTCAGTTGAAAAGAAACTGTCCACAAAATGTTCTCACCCACATTGTCATGCTAGAGTCAGAGGTCCTGGCAGCTCTCTGCAACAAATACTGTGTGGTATGTAAGACAATCAACTTGAAAAAACGAATTTGAAAAACAGCACTTGAAAGCAAGTAGGTAGAACAGGTGCACAAAGAAAAGCACTCTTTATTTAGATATTTAGTTTACCCTCGGTAAGCCCAAAACTACATATGACATCTTCTTCAGCTATATTTTATGTAGCTGTCTGATAAATCTGTCTACCAATACATCTTATTTGCAAAGCAAATAGACCTGTACATTAACTACCTAAACTTCTTTCAGAAGTTTCTAGAAAGAGAGTGGAAACAGAGGAGATGGCAACCAGGAAGAAGAAACAGTAGGAAGGCTACAAGTGAGCTTCTTGAGCTGGGGGTCTGTGGGACGCGGATAAATTCCAGATGCTCTTAAGGAACCAAACCAAAAGATGACCAAATTCAACTTCCTACCTGGTAGGATTTCTGGACCAGGTGAAAGAATTACCAGAGGTCAAGATTTATGATATGAGTTGACAGAGGCTCTCTCCACCTAAGGGATCAGCACAGAACATGTTAATGTCATAATGCTGCATTGCACTGAGATGATGAAAATGCTTTGCATACTGAAAGAAGTGTAGTTATATTGGCACAGTGCTTCACCTGAACAACACACTTAACTACTCAGCAGGCTAATGAACACGGGCAGAATGCCACCCTAGCATGTCTAGACTATTACTGATACTAAAATGAGCTGGCTCACAATTTGCTCTGCTATCTCTAAATGGCACTGTCTTGTGATGCGTAGTTGGACTTAAATGGCATGAAGGATTAAAATAAAATTTACAAAACATATCATCTGCTGTTTATGTTTCAGGTACCAGACCTAGGTAAAGATTGCCTGTCAAACCACAAAAAAATATTTTGAAAAAGTGAAACCACAAATACATACAGGAATGAACCAAAAAGGTTAAAAGCAGCTACAATACAATGTTAAAAAAAAAAAAAGCAAAATTACTAGCATTGTTGACAACAAAAATCCCCAATCTTTTTTAGAGGTAAACCAGATAAACTATTTCTGCTCTTCCTTCCTCTCTGTTACTGCCCATCTCTTCTTCCACCCCTCCCAACCAGATCAAGGAAGGGGGTTATTAATATAATTGCAGGAGCGAGAACAATGCTTTTCAATTTCGGTGCTGCAATCATTCACTGAAACATTTATTGATTGAAAAAGCCCCATGAGAGTTCTGATTATTCTAACAATTTTTCCCTGGAAGTGAAAGGGGCAGGCTGTCTTATTTCATTTTATGCAAAATTACAGTAATTGGTATCTGACCTTTTTGGAATAGACTGTTAAGCTTTACAGTGATGGATTTTTTTCATCGAATCAATTATTTAAATTATGGCTATCTCTAAAGGAGCAACAGGGTGCAAACAAGAATAGAATATTTCAGTCAAACTGAAAACCGACTCTCCACCACTACCTCATTAACACAAAACATGCTTTTAGCTGAAAATCCAACCTCTGGAGGCTTCTAACACTTGAATTAAAATTTAGCTTTTAAATAATCAAACTAAACCAGCACAAACAAAGACAAATAGCATTTCTGAGCATGTAAAAAAAAAAAGGAAAAGAAAAGCTAAATGAAAATACAAGGAGAGAAAAAAATAAAAAGATACATCAATATGTAAAAATACATATTGGATAAATAAGTTTTTCTTAAATGGTCTGAGATAAATTACTCATTCACAGCACATATCTTTATAAAAGATGAAGCAAAGACTGAAAAAGGGAGTACAGCTTGGTAAATTATCTGCAAGCTCAAAAGTTTTCCACAACAATCACCAGTAAAAAAACACCATTCCCAACTGGTATCACAGAAACAGTATCCTTCTTTCCTAATCTAGGTCATCAAGACAGTAGAAAGGCTACTGACTTGTCATTCACATGGTATATCCATCAGAAACAAACCTGGGCGCAGTTCTGTAGGAGCTACTTTAAGGTAAACTGAGACTAAACCACTACTGAAAACTATTCAAGTATATCTGTCTAACCTCAAGTAGTTTAAAAATATTAGGAGGCAAATATACCATTTTCAGAGATAAATATATGTAAGATTCAGGACAGAATAATTTTAAAATTATTTAACAAAAGATAGACAGTCATCATAAATTAGTACTTTCAGTTCCTTCAGATAGTCTCTTCTGGTTTGAAGTATTGTCATGGAGTTTCTACTTACATCCAGCAAGACTTTCACTCCACAATAAGCCCTTCTTCAGGCTCTATGAGAGAGCCACCACTGCTTCAGGAGGTGCTGAAAAGGCAACCATGCTCCTTGGGAAAGGACAGGTAAAAAGTGTCAGCTTCCCAAAAACAAAATATGATTAATTTGCAAAAAGTGAATGTAGGGAAAAATATTCCTAAGATAGTACTCATGTTGCTTATCAGTCTGTTTTCCAAGGCTTGACATAATTATTTCCTAAAGTCATTTCTGACTTTGCTTCCCAGCTCCTGGGATGGTTTCCCATTTCCCTTAGAATCCAATACGCAAGTTCTCATTTTCCCAAAGCACTTTCCTTAGAAAAAGGGTATAACATACCTGAAGACCATGGTCCTGCAAGCTTAGGCATGCATTCAGAAGAAAAAGTGTTTTTATTAAGTTTCGATGTCATAAACTGCAATTTCTCTAACCAGAAGTACCATCCTTCCACTTTTACCCGGGAGCACTGCCTTCTTTCCCTTTCTTTGTTTCTCAATATCTTGAAGCCAAATAAATTATTCTAATAGTGTTTTCAGATGCTTTATTTATAATTGCCATAAAGTTATTTTTCATTATTTGGAAATATATTTGCCATTCAAAACAATGGTGACCATGGATAGAATCCATCCATCAACAGCATTTAAATACTAAGGTTCTTAAATTATGTACTGGGTGTGACTTTCTTTATGGTATTAATTTTCTTCATGGCAGTCCACATGGTGCTGTATGTTTGGATTTGTGGCTAAAACAACACTGATAAAACACTACTGATAAGCAGTGCCTGCTCAACATCAAGCCTTTCTCTTTTTCTGACTCTTCCCTCCTGCCCAGCAAGTAGGCTATGGGTGAGCAAGTGTTTGGGAGGGAACACAGACAGGGCAGCTGACCTGAATTAGCCAAAGTGATATTTCACACATTATGCTCAGAAGTTAAATAAATAAATAAATAAATACATAAAAATAGAGCAGGGAGAGCCTGCCAAAGTGACTACTTCTCAGAGACTGTCTGGGCATTGCTATGCATGTGGGAGACGGTGAGGGTTTCCCCTTGCATCAATTCTTTTTTCTTTCCTTCTCAGATTTAACTGTGCTTACCTTGACCCACAAATTTTCTTGGTTTTGTACTTCCTATACTCCCCTCCATCCCAGTCTTTGAGGGACTTAGTGCACTACTCTGTATGTGGGCTTATTTTCTGTCTGTGGTTAGCGCTCCCAGGCTACAAATGTAAATATACTTCCTTAGTTGATTGTACTGGGAATGATAACAAAAATATAACATCATTAAAATATACATGCACTCATATCCTTGTCATTTACTATAAGTAATAATATTTTTATTCTTTGTTCCAATAATGCTGTTTTTTCTGCTCCTAATTATATATCTATCTGTAGTAATCATGCTGGTATATAAGAATGTCTTTCAAGAATTTCAGGTAAGGTTGCCATTGTCATTGAGTTTTACAGTTTTGCAAGTTTTCAGCAAGAAATTCTCATAGCACTCATGCAGTGTAATGCTGGCATGTCCCAATTTATATGGAAAATATTATTTTCCAGCATCACGTTAATCAGGACTCTACCTGTTTGAGTATAGCCTCCAAATAAACAAGTTGTGCAGGTTACATAAGTAAATTCATTATCTTAAGTCCCCTCATTAACACACACTGAAGCTACTTAGAAAGAAATATGTGAAGGAAACTGATTGTCTTTCTGCTACTACAGCAGTGAAAAAATAAAAACAGATGCCAAAAATGAGACAGCGTTCCATGATTTTCCTCACAATGGAAAAAAAGCAAGTAGTTTTTTCCACATTCACTTTTATTCTGATCTGCAAGAGCTCACTATCAATTGATGTACAGGCATTCAAAATTTACAGCAAATCCCAAAGGAGCTTGCATTCTCTGGTTGAGCATTATAAATGATACACAAAACCCTGGTGAAATATGGAGAGACAGATCCATTCCATCTGACCAAGTGTCCAGTCTGGTGGATTGCACTTCTCCTGCTTGTCAAGTACATACTAAATTTAATCACAGAAGTTTGAGTTAAACAAATTTCCAGTTGCTATTAAAAGTTGATTCCTTCTGTGAATTACTCTAGGCATTTTATATTATGGTATCCAAGGGATAATATGATCAAAAAATAAGTTGTTTTGATTTTAAACTTAGAAATCATTAAGTTACTGCAGTAAGAAATAATTTTGAGTTTTATATATATATATATATTTTTAGTGAATGACAGCCTGTGATGTTTAGATAAAGAATTGAGTTTGCAATGTTCAAATTTATTTTCTTTAGGACTTATTGTGTACAGATCTTCATATCAATGTGAACTATTTCCTTTATAGAACTGGTTTTTTTGTGAAATCCGTCGTAAAAGATCTCTGAAATTTAATTATCATATCATTGCTGATAATTTAATTTAATTCACTTTGCATGTGATTGATTAAAACTTGATGTTTTGAGATGCCATTTTTTATTCAGTTGAAATTTAAAAAAAAAAAAATAATTCTGAATCAATACCTTTAACTTAACTTTCAGTAAAGTTCGGTGTCATCATTTGGTCTCTCTCTTACATACTAGCTCCATGTTTCTTCATGTATTTTGATTTATAGTTTCTTCTATGGTTTAGATATTTTTCAACATTCTGTCACTGAAGTCTTCTCTGAGAGGTTATTTGACAAATTATGCACGTTTCTTAAGATCAATTGCTAGGTTGTTTCAAAACCCCAAATTCATCCTTTTACACAAAAAACCCCTATTTTCTTACCCTTCACTGACTGATATTTATTTTTTTATTATTATTATTTTAGAAGAAAGTCCTTGATATTTTATTTAAAAGTCTAAGCATTGTGTAATAGCACAATCAATTGTAATTACACATAAGTTGTCAGATTCTATTGTTTTTTAAACTGTAAAAGTAAAACTTAAAAATATTAGCTGAATAAAAACCTTTTTCCTCCTGGATCATGAAACTGAATTGAAATATTACATTAATCACATTCATAGTATATAAATTTTTAGTATTACTACAATACTATGTTGAAGAAACTCAACTAGCATAACAAAAAACTATGTGATTCCTATGAGGTGCTTGTAACGTTTTAAGTAATTGAATGCCATGCTGCTGATTCTCATTATTTGTTGAAAGTGCTCATTTCTATTATCTTAAATCTTTAAAGACAGTAAATCAAGCCTTGTTTTAAATATATTTTATGCTCAAGAATTTCACAATTAATTGTTCCCTTGTTCATTCTTTTTAAACAGCGCACCTAATTTTCCATCTTTTGTGAATCTTGAGTTCATTTTTGCAGCTTATTAGTTTATTGTCTCACTGCTTGTTAAATACTACATTGGATTATGAGTATTATTAACCATAAAAAAAGTAATCAGTAGTTTAATTTTAAATATTCTGTAACCAGTATAATGAAAATTCAATAATAATTGTTGATCATTAAGAATCACATGTAAATATGCTTAATCCTAGATATTCTTTCTATATTCTTGGTTACTTGTTATTCAACATCTTTGCAAGATAGAACTTTAAATCTCCCAAATCAGACTGATCCAGCTAAATAAGTGACAATTAGGACTGAATTTTAAATGGCGGGCTTAAATTTAACTACATTAATATACTAAATATATCATAATGTGTCACTTGAAGAGTCCTGTCATATATTATATGCAATTTATATTCCCTCCTCAATCTACTCATGAGAAGGTCACCTCAGAGACTAGTCTCCTTGTAACAGGAAAACCATAAGGCAGTCTTCAATGTGTGAAAAATCACAGCTCTCAACCCCCCGAAAAAAACCCCAAACAAACAAACAAACAAACAAAAAAACACAAACCCACCAAACTCCAAAAAAGAAAAATTCACCCAAATTCACCCAAAACACCCGTTACATCCCCTTAACTTTTTGAAAACTTGGTGCTTTTCACAAACTATAACCAAATAATTAAGCAGGGAGAAAGAAGTAATTTCTAAGGATGAGACTCTCCCCTACATTTCCCTTCCTTTGACAAATGAGCCTGCCCAGCATTTGTAAGCACACAGAGCCTTTCACTCAGAAGTACATATTTAGCTGGTTAACCTGAGTTTACTGACATGAGTTTCATACTGGTGCAATTTTACTCTTTAAAGAAGTTACTTTTAATTCAAACAGTATGAGTAAGGGTAGACTAGATTCAGGTGGGGAGCATTCATTTTTATCTTTGGCTTAATTTACTTTTGTTTGTAGAAATTCAAACTATTGAATAACAGCAACTTAAAGACACATTTTGTTGTGTGCACCCAGTTGTGTGCATATGAGCACCAATCTATGCTTTCTGCACAGCAGCAATTTTTATATTGCACTAACTCATTTTAAGCAAATGGAGTACAGGCTTTATGCCTCGTAACTAGAAGGCTCATTAAAGATGCTTCAGTCTACAAATGGAGCATGCTTTGCATTAATTCAGATAATTACCAAGGCAAGTGCAGAATGAAATATCAAAAGGTTTTTCGGGGGGCGGGGAGGGTTGGGGTGAAGGGGGAAGAAATCCCTCTGTATAGCACTGTATCATCATCATTATATTTAATTTTTTCTTTGAATACTCTGTATCTGAAGTGATAGATGTCTGTCTAGATACAGATATCTCCAAATACTGGCCCGGTTAAGTATTAAAACCAGCTCATTCTTGTGTTGGCTGTAACTCCAAACACAGATGTCTCCCTTGTTTATGACAGGACAAGGAAAACAATATCATATAAGCAAGTAACACACTTACTTAACCACATAAACAAACAACAAAGTCCAACTATATGGGGAGATAATTCTCTTACCAATATCAATGAGGTTTTCATCTTTGCCTTAGTCTCTCTTTTACTTATTAAATAGTTCCGTTTCTTAATCTCTGTTCACTAAAGTTGTGCACTACTCTAGTAAAAGACTGCCTTCACTTGCTTTCCTGTGCTTTTTAATCCATACACTAGACAAATCTCTGCATCAAGAGTTAAAAAAATGAACCAAACAAACCAAACAAAAATTCAAATATAAATTCCATGAACAGTGACACCCAGACAAATCATTCTTATATATTTAAGCATACCTATTGGAAAAGAATAGAAATAAGAAGAAAAATTAAATTACTCTCTGCGTCATAGCTTTCAATTTTGGTCTAATCTCCATACTCACCACACTAGCCTGCTGGTTTAGAATTGATCAAGTATGCTGATTTGCAAAATTAGGCAACATTATGTAAGTTTTCTCATGCTTCCAACATCAACTACTGTCTGAACATGACCATGTTTGTTATTCCAAGGGGATTATATTTCCATTTCTATAATGCACTCACTCTCAATCACTAGATAACTTGCTATACATCTTTATCCTACTAACCAGTATCACATTAAATTCAGGAACTGAAAATTCATAAATTGTTCTAATGTGAATCCTATTTCAGTAGAAATAGATAATCCTTCTCAGTTATGCCCAGACACCAGAAGGACTGCTTTCAGGCAGAACTTTTTTTTTCTTCTCTCAAAAACATTAACATTCCATTTCACTAAGTGTACATGAAGGTTCCCTTGAATCAGTAGAAGAGTAAAGGAAGCAAATAAAGATCTGTTAAAATAGAATTGAAAAATACCATCTTGAAAACACCATGGTATTTACTCTTATTTTTGCTTTAAACTACATCACTTCTAGATTTACTTACATTTACATAGGAAAAGCATAACTCTTTTGATGTTGATTCTACATGATACTACTTAAATCAATTCCCTCCTTCACCAAAATTCATTAGAGCATTTTATCCTTTCCAAAACAAACCCTGAATTCCTAATCTCTCACAGACTTTGCCTCACTAGTTGTCTAGTTGCAGAGAATAATACATCTCACATTCTTTTTCTTAATGTCACTGCAAATAGTGCAGTGAAAGCAAGAACAGGTATGAAGTTAAACAGAGTATCTTTAAACAAAATGTAGTTGCCTGCAAGTGTTGTTTTTATTTGGGGGAAATAATGGATCTGTTTGTTCTATGAAACATGTTCTATAATACCCCTGAACTCCTGTTAGAGCAGGCACTGCTGTATGGTTATTTTGACCTACCAACATTATCAATGAAAGTGTCAAAGATCAACCACATTAAAACAGAGACACAGTTATGTGCTGCATAATGTTCTGTCTAAAGCCTTGCTGAGAAATCAGTGTAAGCGTTCTACAGTCCCTTCAGTTTGCTAGATGCTGGCATTTTTCTCCCCCTTACAGATATTTTTCTTACTAAATCCTAATTAGTAAGTATTAGTGCAGAAGGGATTCTTATAATTCAAAAGTGGAAGAGCCAAAGCACCTCACTTTAGAGACTAAATTAGAGCTTCTCTTCATGTCATAAACACTATTTTAAAAAAATTACCAAAAAAAAGTAAACTTTTCTTTTACCTGGTGATAAAATATAAATCTTATTGCGAAGACCTATTTCATGCATCTTAGTATTTTGAGCCATTCTCATTACTCAGGAGGTGGTCATGCTGTAAAGGTGATCTCCATTAGTGGATAAATCCATGAGTATTTCCCCAGAAAATTTTAGGATCTGTGCAGATTGTAATTAGATTTTTTACACACCATTGAGATAATTAGATAATTAGAGAGGACAGATATGCTCAAAGTTAGTGTAATAAAGAATAGACACCAGTATCTAATTAATGAATAAATACTTAGGCAACCCTGAAGAGAAAGCACTTAATCATAAAAAAAAACCTAAACAAACAAACATTGGTATTGTAAGAGAATACAGGGATTTTGACCCTCTTCCCACATTTTGTTTTTTTAAAGTAATCAAAATTAATTTGGTTTGTTTGGCTTTGTTTGTTTGTTTGTTTGTTTGGTTTTTAAAGGTTGATCAAACTCATTTAAAAGATATATTAAAAACCATCTTGGAATTGAATATTTGAAAGTCTTACTGTCAAATGAAAAAAAAAAAAAAACAAAAACAAAAGGAAAGAAAAGGATTTGAATTAAGATATTAAAAATATTAAGATAAAATTGAGAAAGAAATAATTTAGAATACAAGTAAATGTTTTTATTAACTGTATCAAAGGAAACAAAAAGAGTGTTTTGTGGAAACTGCTGCAAAACAGTTGGTTCTGGTAACATATCTGTAGCAGTATGGTTCATGATTTCACTTAACTTCATAAAAGCTATACATAATTTATTAGAAACTAATTTAGTCATGAATATAAATTTTCTGCCTTTTGAAAAAAAAATGTTATTATGCATATTTTGCAGATCAACTTCCTCCTTTCCTTGATAAAATATGCTATTATGGCACTTTCTTGCATTAACTTCTGACTGTATAATTATAAACCAGTCACAAGACACACATTCGTGATACTTATCTACCAGACATCTTATTTATAACCAAAGAAGATATTGTACTAAAATTATAACATTTTCCTTTAAGTTCCTTTACCATATCTGATTCTGTACTTCACCAAGGATGCAGCTTTGTAGCTTGTTGTGAAAACTAGAAGATTTATTTTCAAAATAAAAGCTTACAAAAAACATGATTATAGTTTGCAGTTAATTTAACCTTCCATTATCAAATGCTAGAAAAAAATCCCACACAGAAAAACAAAGACAATACAAGAAATGTTTTCTTGTTAACTGATCTCTATCCAATTTAAAAAAAAAAAAAAGTCAGAATATTACAACAGTTTGACAGTATGATTTTTGTCAACAATATATACCATTAACAGCTTTCAATATGTCTTAGAAGCAGGGAAAGGGAACGCTATGAGTGTTGACCAGCGCTCCACCAGTGATCATGTTCCTGAAAAGAGGGGAAAAAGCATATGGGGAGAGAGGGGGTGGTGAAATCCTTATGGAACTGCACCGTGATGCCATTCAGAGGTCCAGTTTGAGCTCTGTGGTCTAAGCAGCTACAAAAGGAAAGGAAAAAATGAGGGAGGGATAAATGCAAACAGATGAGCAGTCGTCCTCTTCTCAAACACCCAGAGGAAAAATCTGTTCATAGTGGTTATAATCCAAATGCATTTTTTCCTTTTATAGTTCATATCCTGTTCAATATTATTGATCTATCATATGTAAAATAAAGTCAAAACAAACCCCTTTGACCATGGTTATATAAATATTTTTTTTAAAGCTGCAATGAAGGGTTAGTAATCATAAGGAGAGTCAGGAATCTACTCTCTCAATGTACTAAAAGCTCTTGCTTAGTTCAACAAAAAGATGAATGAGAGGGAATATAATTACAGTTTTATAAGTGCATCAGCTGAGAACACACAAGGGTTGCAGGGAAGATAAACTATTTAACTAGACAACAATACTGGCACAGAAACAAATGAGTACAGATTGACCATAAATAAATTTAAGCTGACAACAGACCTCTTACAGGCTTACAAAAGACAGAAGAGAGGCTAAAAGTACAACAAAAAACTGGACCTCTAAATGGAAGCTGATAAAACAGTGTTGTGTATTACCCAAGGTGATT
Source organism: Platyrinchus mystaceus (assembly GCA_035041135.1). NCBI lineage: Eukaryota > Metazoa > Chordata > Aves > Passeriformes > Tyrannidae > Platyrinchus > Platyrinchus mystaceus. The sequence continues at coordinate 96,375,401 of JAWWLV010000088.1, read as the reverse complement.
CTCATGACAGCCAATGGCTAGACTTACGCTCATGGAAAGTCCTTTCCAATCCTATATTTTTAGGACTAAACTATATTTCATTCATCTGAGAAAAAGAAAAATAAAATATATAAACCAAGTCTTTCTCTTAAGAAAAGAATACCATAGTACAATGCCTTTTGATTTTGAGATCTAGGTTTTTAAAACAGAAGAGTTATTTAAGTCACCATTAAAATTTTTTGAGAAATCTGTTAACTAGAGCAACGTTTTGTGCCATGGAAATTTTGAGATCCCTCTCCTTCTCTCTTAGTTTTTCTTTGACATCAAGTGCAGAAACATGCACATCATGCTGCAGAGAAAGGTCAATGTATTCTGATCCTCAAAATACATACTCGCAGAAAGAAAAAAAAATCCCAGCTCTAAGAATCTCTATTTTTTGAAGACAAATCTCTTCACTGAAACACCTGTTACATTTTTTATGCCACCACTAGGCATTGCACGACTGGTGTGTCAGACGTGAGCATAACCTTAATGAGGAGTTTTCCTTAAATCATTTCAGAGCTTTAATTCTGAAGTGGATGAGAATATATTCAATATAGAAGAGCATAAGCTAATTTTTTTTGATAAAAGAGAAGTGCTAAGATTCCAATAAAACCTCACACAAAGGTGGAAATGTAAGTGATATAAGAAATTAGGTTAAACTTCCCTATTTTAAAAGCAGAAAGGAAAGCTTCTGTTTTCCATTACACATACCATTGATGGTATCATAAGACAAAACATTCGCATTCAAGTGAAGGATAAGCATCTGCTATTCTGAAAACTGTGACACAAAATTTTCAAAATACAAAAAGAGGTCAAACGTGTGATAAGTGTAAAAGCAAAACAAAGGAACTGCAGCACAAAGCCCAGTTATTCTAATACTCACTTCTTCTACTTCCCATCAATCTCTGGTTTTTATGCATAAAGCTTGGGAGTATTAGACTTTGCTCCCTACTTTGATTGAAGTATTTGTATTTGGTCCATTTACAGAGATAGAGACACTAGCACAAATGCCAATCAATATGCAAATAACTACACACGCTCTCAGCCAAATGTTCATTTGCTCTTCAGTTCTATATGCTACATTACTAAATGTTGTCATAAAAAGTAACTTAAAAAATTAAGTTGTTTTCTTTAAATTCTCATAAAATCTGCATGTATTTCCAACATCATCCAAGTTGAGTGGAAAAAGACAAGTAAAAAACCCAAAACAACAAAGTCAAAACAAACTTTCTTGAAGACTGAATAAACAAGGTGTTTGGATTCTTTATGCAAATAGAAATCTAGGTCACACTGTAAAGTAACGCTTTATTTGCATATAGGTTTTGATGTTTCAGATGGCTTTAAATATTAATGACTTTAGAAATTCATTCAAGATGCATTATTGTTCACAGAGCATTGTAACTGCAGAACTACATGCTACATTATAATAATCTATCATGTTACGTTAAAGCAAAATTGTTTATATAATAATATATAATATATATTTCTGTAACTTGACTAAACTAACTTAAAAGTAGAGTTCCTTAAAGTTCATATTTTATATAAGGCTCTAGACATGGAAAAAATGGCAAAAATTATGTTTGACTAGACAAATTATTAACTTGAACATTATAAACTGTGTGAACCTCACAGTCAAGGAGCTTGGTTAAGAAGGCTATACATGCAGCACTCCCTCATTATATGATACTGTAGTAAACTCCACAATCGTCGTTCTACTCAGATATATATATATATATATATAAACACTCAGTGTTGGGTATATAAAAACATATTCAAAATTGCATGATATAATGGTATATAAAAATGTACCATTCTGTGCATCCCCTTAGCTTTCAGTAACTTCAAATATTGGGGAAAGAAAGGAGGCAAAAAAAAAGGGACCTCAGGAACACTAGTTGGGAAATCTTGGAAAGTCATTTATATCAACTGTTCCAGCAACAGATCACATATCTTCCTCTCAGAGTAACAAATGTGTATGTTCATGACTTGATAGGAATAAATTAAACTCTTCTACTAGGTAAAGTATGCCAGCAACAGGTAGGCTGCATATATTTACAAGAAAATGAAATTAATACAGTGTATACTTCAAGGAACAAAATATTGCCACTCTAAGACAAAACACTGACTATACAATGGTTGATATTTTATTTATTTATTTATTTATTGGTGAGTAGGAATTATATTAGTTCCTTATTCAGGATAAATACCTTTATTTTTTGAGCCAGAGCTCCAAACAGAAAGCACATCAGTGCCAACTCAATCATGTTGTTACCATGAAAAACTAGAAAAATAAGCAGAATTAGTGCCTTCTAACACCCAACTCTAACTGAATTTTCTGCTAAACTAAATGCAAACCTGATTCAATCTACCAGGTTACAGCACAAAATGTGCCTGAAATTAGCAGAGTAGAGCTAAGAAACAGAAACTGATGAGAGACCTGCAAAGAACTCTGAAGATTTGTGTTCAAAGAATCCTGGGTTAAACAATTAAGAAGCCAATTCTAATTGTTGATAGGAAGTTGCAATTCCCAAGCAAAAGATGACAATGAAAACTCAGTCCAAGAGATGATGGAGTCAAACAGGGAAGTTGACAAGAAAAGGAAGCAGCAGCTGGTAAAGAGGCAGAAATGGATTATTAAAGACATTGCAAAATTATCTCTGGACCCAACTATAAGAAAATGAAACTGTAGTTTATTTAACAATGAAAAAAAATCACCGTGGAAGCATGGTGCATTCCATTTATAAAACGAAGAAAAAAATAGTGTAAACATTAATTAAAGCATTTATTTTAAATATGGTGCATTATTATGGTAATTATTTTAAATATGTACAGTGGTCAAGTAGAGAATAATTGCCATAAAAGCACTGCATGCAAGGATAAAGAACCATAAATCTCTCAAAGAAGCACCTGATGCAGATTATGAAACAGAAACTGTGATTTGAAAGATTAGCAGGACATGCTCTACTAATCCTAGGTAGCTGAGCACTCCTAAGTAGAGTTTGGATATTAAATCAACAGTGAAGCAAAGTGAATAAACCCAAAATAAATGATACAATGAATGAGACAGTCTGTTCATAGGAATATATTGTGTTGACTGAGCTTTAAAAGGAAGAACAGGGATGACTAGAATCGTGTACTTGGGCTCTGTGAAGCTGCAGAGGACTTGTGTGTATAATACCTCAAGGTAATCACGTAAGCCTCAAGCTGCTGGAGGCGACTCTGAAGGAGCATAGACACTTAAGAGTAGGTCTTACCACACGAACATGAATTGCTCAAGTGACTTACTCCAGACCCACTTCCTTCAGACTGAATCCATGAAGTAAACCATGACTTAAGGAATACAATCAGGGGTGGACTGAATGTGAACTGTAGCCACAACCAGAGTGACAGCACAAGGCTTGTCAAGGTGTCACTTCACACACACCAATAGGTCCCATATTGGCATTTACACTCACAGAGTTCTACCATCAGAGATAGAGGGAGGTATAACTAGTGGAGGGATTGCATTAATATCCCTATTAAAGAATATTACAGTAAAATATACACATATAAACACACCCATACTGTATCACCTTTCAGAGTGGATTGAATGTGAGATCTAAGAAAATTTTAAGTGCTTGTATTGAGATTTTTTTCTCCTTCTGTTTATTTTTCTTATTTTTGTGCAGAGAACATAAAACAAACAAAGCAAATATCTTTCCCATCTAAACCAACCAACCAACCAAAAACAAACAAAAAACCCTAATTGGGGCATTAGTCAATGCAGCTAGCTATATCCTGATTACCTCCAGCATGCAGCAGTGTTAAAATTAGATTAGCCTTATAATGTACTGTCATTTTTGGATTGATTTAAATATAGTTGTTAGACTAACAATTAGTAACTATGCTGTGTTCCCTTCCAATAAAACCTCTATACTTTCACGTTTTACGGTTTTTAGAAAAATACTCAAAGAAAATTAATTTTATTGTTTTCAATGTTCATATACTGTGTTGACTGGATGTTCATCTATGATGAGGAAATGGAAAGGACTGTGAAATACACAGAACTGCAAGATCATGTTATAAACTACTTACTAAGCAACACAGATATAAGGCAAGCAAAACACAATTAGAGAATGCAGTTTCAGGACAGGTTGCTGTGTATTCTTCTGGGTGGAGATGATGGGTCAAATTCATCCTTAATGTAATATCTTAATGACTTTATTATCATTGCAGTTACTCAAGAGATTATCTGACTTTTGAAACAAGATGAACATGCTCAGAAGCAGCAGCTTGGATATGAACTCCAAGAAAAGTAGCTTCCCAGCACATCAAGCAACATCATATAACGATTTTCTTAGAATTTTTCTCAGGCTCGTGAATACAAAACTTTTGGTAGCAGACAATACCTTTATTAGCACCTCCTGCTCTCCAGAAATGTTGATGAGGACAGGGAAATGTGAAGCAGTCTGCATCAGAAAGGCAGGACTGTTTTCTGCACTTATGGCAGAGAATTGGTTCCATCAGAGATCTCTGCCTCCAAAGAGTGACACTGACACATTGAGAAACGCTAGATGAGCTGCCAGGACCATATTCCTCTTTCCAGCTCTTAATTTTGAAGGTTACAATACCAATATGCCCTTCCCCACTCCTTTACAAACAGCAAGGTATATTTTCCAATTTAATGAATGCTTGGCACGTCTGCCTTTTCAGCAGGTACTTGAGCTGCTAAACTCTACCAAACTCAACTCGGAGGCGGATGAAACCTTCAATTTGGCAGCAATAAGAGAAATCTGCTCCTGCTGGGCTCTAAGCTTCAAACCTTCAGCACACAAGTAGAATATGTGCTATTTGAGTTGAAAAAAGATTAAGGGAGCCACATGTGGTCAAAAGAAAAGATATATCATAAAAGCTGTCTCAGATGTACTCCAAGGAGGCAGTGAAAACACAGATCAAAGCCTTTCTGATACTATATCAGTAGATTTAACTTCTGATAATGAGATGGATAACAGTGACATAAATGATCAGCGCTGACTGTAAATGAATCCAGTCAGAAGGAGCACCTGTTGTAAAATATCAGTGGTTTAGAGAACGTGTGGCATATTATGAACAGTAATTTTTATTTTGATTCTAAGAAGCAATATAGCTCTAAACCACCTAACGCTAGATTAAATAATGTGAACATGAGAACTATATTCTAAGTGCATTTTTAATTCCTACTTAAGGAACTTAATTTTACGAGCATTCCACTAGCATATATCTCTAATCTTGATGACAAAAATAAATTCTAACTAAAAAAAAACTTACAAATGCAGAAAAAAAAAGAAAAACAAAAAATACACTACTGCCTTCAAAACACTGCAGCACAATTTTCAGCTGTCATTCTTTGCTGCCTCTACAACAAGTGGAACAAGGATCCTTTCTCTATTCATCAGTTTCCTACAGGTTGTTCACATTATTCAGAGTCAATGCAAATGCAGATGTTTTCTAAATTACTTTATTTGCTCACAGCACAGAAACAGCTGTAACATCATGTGATAAACCAACAAAATGCTCCTAGTTCCATCATTCTTTGGGATGTGTCTGTCTGAAAAAGAGATGGGAAGATACATATTCCTTACACAGTAATACCTTGTAAGTATAAGATTAGGCCAAGGTAGTAGATATCATCTGGAAAAGATGATATCTACTTCACTTTTGTTCAGGTCCTTATTTAACTATGACTAACTAGGCTGCACCATAGGACACAGTAGGTAGCAGTAATCTCACTTTGATGTTTATGTAACTTCAATAAAGTAAAAATTTCCTTTTATTATTTGATGGGGTGGAGGTTCTTTTGGTTGTTTGGTGTTTTGGGTTTTTTTTTCATTTTTTGTAATATAGAAATATTAGAAGAACAATCTATTTCTTGTAGCTGACAACATATTTCTTCTCCCAGTAAGGAGAGATAATGTTATCTTATTACTTGATTTATATCACTTCAGTCTACATCTTAAAATTTACTGCACCTATCTCAATAATAAGTAAGTTCTTTTCTTTGTATTTGAGCTATACAGAAACAATGGATTGTTGACTTCCTCAAAGGCAGAGAGGCTCTGCAGAGAGACCTTGACAAATTAGAGAACTGGGTAATCATCAAATCTGTGAAGTTCAATAAGGGGAAGTGCTGGATTATGCAACTGGGATGGGACAACTCTTGATGTACATACGGATGGGGAATGAGATGCTGGAAAGCAATGCCACAGAAAGGGACCTGGGGGGTCCTGGTCAATGGCAAGTTGAACATGAGTCAGCAGTGCCCTGGCATGCAGAAGGGCCAACCGTGTCCTGGGATGCATTAGGCAAAACATCACCAGCCAGTCGAGGGAGGGGATTGTCCTGCTCTGCTCTGCACTGCTTGTGATGGTTTTAACCTAGGCCTTCCTGGTGACTAGTTGTAACTAAATATTCCATATGTTCCCAGTATTCCATATGATTTTTACTTAAACCAGGATATAAATAAAATGGAGATTAGAGACCTCGCTGTCTTCTCTTCCAGTGAGGTTCAGGAGCAGTGTGTCCCTGTGTTGGTCTCACTTGTCTAGTGGCTGAGGCCTGCAGTGACCGCTGATCTTGCCATGCGGGAGGTTGGAGAGTGCTGGCTGTGTCTGCCGAGCCTGTCTCTCTAAGGGATGTGGTGAGATTTTATTTTGCTAATTCCTTAATTTGCTAGTCCGGGTTTTGATTGTGCATATCTGTTCTGTTTTGTCCCTTTTTGTCCCTTTTCCCCTTTCCCTTTCCCTTTGGGGGTGTTTGGGGTCCCTTTGTGGTGTACATAGTATTTTAATTGTATATAACTGTAATATATGCAAATACAGATATATTTTTGATATAATTTGCTTGATTTCGGGTTCTTTCATTTTTATAGGTTTTTTTTTCCTTTGCCCTAAGGGAAGAAGGGAGGGGGAAGGGGTTGTTACTGTGAGTTCAGGCATTTGACAGGGAGGCAGGTCCGAACCTTCACACTGGTGCGGCCTCACCTTGAATATTGTGTGCAGTTTTGGGTACCGCAACATAGAAAATATATTAAGCTTTTAGAGTGTGTCCAAAGAAAGGCAACAGAGATGGTAAAGGGCATTGAGGGGAAGTCTTATGAGGAGCAGCTGAGGTCACTTAGTCTGTTCAGGCTAGACAAGAAGAGACTGAGGGGAGACCTCATTGTAGTCCACAACTTCCTTGTGAGGGGAAGAGGAGGAGCAGACACTGATCTCTGTTGTGACCAGGGACAGGACCTGAGGAAATGTCCTGAAGTTGAGTCAGAGGAGGTTTAGGTTGCATATTAGAAAAAAGTTCTTCACCCAGAGGGTGGTTGGGCACTGGAACAGGCTCCCCAGGGAAGTGGTCACAGCACCAAGCCTGACAGGATTCAAGAAGAACTTGGGCAATACTCTAAGGTCCATGGTGTGACTCTTGGGATATCCTGTTCAGCACCAGGAGCTGGACTTTGGGTCCCTTTCAACTCAGAATGTTCTGTGATTCTGTGATTACTTATCGAATTAGTAACCCACTCATTATTATGCATTTGTTCTGAAGTTTGGAGAGCACTGGAATAAAGTGAATATAACAGCTGGGAAAAGTAAGGGGAGGAAATTGAAGTGACAACATAATATTTAAAAGACAAATGAAACTGATTTAAATAAACTAACTTAAGACATAAAGTAGCTGTGCAATCCAAAACATAATCAGTCAAGTAACCAAGTTTTTCTGAGACAAAGATTTGTAGAAGGTTGCCTTTAAAGGTGAAATTAAATTTACGGCTGAGTTACAATCAAATTTGAATGCATATGGACAAGAAATAAGAAGTAAATCCAGTCAGGAAGTGTTGATATATCCTTTTTTTGATCAGTTATAACAAGGCAGAAGTGTTAAACATTTGGGATATTTCACCTTCATCTTAACATTTTTTTAACATCAAGATGTCAAGGGGGTTTACACCTTGTAATGGAGCTTGTGAGAGATGAATGGCAGGCATTAACCACTATTTCACTATCACAGAATGAGAAGGAGAGAGGCCAAAGGTTATTTGCATCTTGGATGTCTTCAAAATACTGACAAGGACATTTGTTCATTATTAGTAATACTTGAATAATAAAAGTATGCTAAAAGCTGCATAAGGGAAAGAACAAACAGGAAAAAAAAAACACCCTTCACTTGAGTTAAGAACCAAATACATTAGTATACTGAATTCTAAATATTAGCTGTGACCACTACATTTAAATTTCCTATTCCTTCATGCAAATTCCCAAACTGTCTCTCAAGAAGCTTCTGCCTAAGGATAGTCCAGGAAGAAAAAAATCCAAACAATTCCCCTCAAGCCCTGCCCCCCAAAAATGCACAACTTTGAACATAATTGTGGTTATGTATATATTATAAAATTTATATATATTTTATAAGGTGAACTAATTCAAAATATATCTATTGATACAGATATTAGACTATCAAATAAAATGGATGGGGGTTTTCATAGTAACTTAAATGCTGATGCCATTCATTACTGATTAAAGTAGACATGAACAAGCAGAGATTTTCACTAGACTTCTCAAAAGTTTAATTTTATTTCATTGCTATGCTTACAACACCACTGCTAGTAGAAGTTTTAATTAAACTAAAAATACCACAGCATATGACACTCATTCTTCAGTTCAGGAATACAAACCACAGAATATTTCTCAACCAGTAAAGATGTAATTGTTCATATTCTATATAAATGAAAACTTGAAATATAATAACTCCCTAACGTTAATGGTAAAAATTAGAATGTGAAATTACAATGATGTTTCTAAATTAGTTACTAATTAAAAAAACCAATACAGCTGCAATACAGAATATCTCTCTCTATAGCCACTGGGATAGCCAAGTGGTTTACTTATCCAAACTCAAAATGGCTTATTCAAAGGAAAGAGAGGATGCTTTTTATAAATATTGCTCAAATTTAAAATTTGTCTTTAAAAATCAAATATAAGTATAGTAATGAGAGTCAGAATATCACTTCACAAACAACATTTGTACTTCCTTGCAACAGAATTTCAATTGTTAATAACAACAGATGGGATAAGAAGCAAATTTCAGAAAATTAGGAAAACGAAAAAATTAAGAACTCTTACTGTCTGGGAATGTTCAGCCATCAAAAAAACATGTTCTAAATAGCTGAATACACTTTAAGTAGATAATACCTTAATGAAAATGTTTCACAAACTAGCTCAGTATGGAGCTGTTTTAGCAAATTTCAAATACATAAAATCCGAGATGGATATTATGAAAAGTTTTTGAAAGGCTTCTAAATTGAACAATCTCCCTCTGCTTCTATTCAGTTTTAAAATTCATTTTATTTATCCATATCAGTAGCAGCCAGACAGGTAAAAATACAGAGAATGAAATGCAACACAAAGATTCAGTGAGTGTTCTGGGTGGTTTCCACAAAACATGCCATCCCTAAGAACCATTGCCATGTGGGGAAGATGATATTTGTGTGAACGTGCTACACACAAGACACGCACTGAGGAATTTTTTCTTGCATTTTTACAAGTAGGACAGTAAAATACTGAGGTAATTTCCATCACAGACACCATAATTAAATTCAAACTAATATAGAACTAACATGAGATAAACATGCACATTGCTTAGGTTTAATGTTCCTAATTCTTTCAGAATATCTAGTCTTGAGATAATACTTTAAATAGATTTTAATTAAAAACTTTAGTTTTAAAGAATACATTTTGGTTTTGAAGCAATCTTGGTAAAGGACATTTGTATTTTATTGCTAAAATTTAATAATAGTTCTATAGCCTGTTTTGCTGGAAAAAAAATAAATTACATATTTTCAAACTTTTTCTCAATTTTGTAGTCCCCTCTTCATCTTGAGAATAAAAATGATAGTTAATAAATTTCATAATTTTTCTTGTATTTTCTTGCAACATCCCCATGCATGGAAAAAAATAAAGCCCAAGTGGCTAAAATATTGTACAAGAAAACTACACGATCTTCTTTTGAGACTACACACAAATGGAAGTGGCTGAAGTCAGTGCCAGGATTGGATGGTGACTGCAGTGAACAGCATGGGGGATGGGCAGTTTGCACCATAGTTCCTAGTACATAGTTGGAAGCTGAGTTGGAAGACCTTCTTATACATCTCATTTGCTAGAGGCAACCTTCAAGAGGTTTCCTTTCATAGATTTCCTCTTCAGCTACCAGTGCAAAATGGGATGTTAAGTCCAACCCTATTTTTTGCTAGCCCTTATGAACTTCCGTTTTTAAATTAAATACTGATATGTTGACTTATTTTGCTGTTCAGCTCTTAAAGCTATACTAATTTCTTGGCAGCAGTAGTTCCTTTCATGAATACAAAGGGTGTTGTGATATGAGCTGTCTTAGCGCATTCCTATCCAGAAAGTTATCACTCAGCTACAAACCAAGAGGAAGCAAACACATGGGTAACTTTAGGCAGAGGACGTCACTACAAAAAGATGAGAGATTGAACTGCTGTCTGCTTATTACTAATACATATTTCATTTTTTTTCCTTCTAAAAGCTCAGCTCTCTAGTTTTTCTCTCTCCAGTATTTTTGAGTTTTCTGATCTTTCTCTAATCATATGCACTAGCATCTATGAAGTGAATATTAGAAGCTTATTCAGCTATCCTGATCAATTTGTATAAACTCTCTGCAATGTGTCCCATGTATTTTTAATTTTATGCACACTATTAGAGCAACTAAATGTGTGGAATTATGAAAACACTAAGGAGAACAAAATCCGCTAACTCTGCTCCTGTGTGTGGGAAAAAATCCCATACATAATGAAAGCCAAACAATGTTAAGTTCAATGTTAAATCCAAATAAGTGTATATATAGAATACAGTATCTGCTTTATTATCTATATTGTTCCAACATATGGCTAGCAGTTTGGAAAAGAACCAATTTTAAAATTGCCTACCAAAATTATGTCAATAAAATATATTCTTCATTCTTTAGATTACATACAAATTCATACGTTGAGCAGTTATGTGTAATGATGCATCTAGTGCTATGATTACAATCCCCCAGAATCAATTCTTCATATCCTTTTTAAGCAGCTTGTTGGATTGTAAGCCCCACCAGACCTATCAGGCAGTTCTGTATTATTTAGTGGTTCAGAAGTTCTTGATGGATTTGCGATGATCTTCAGTTCCAGAGATGGCATAACTCAGGTATACAGGATATTTCTCATGATTATTATAAAAACAAGGAAAATCCCAAGCCCAAGTGGCTTGCTATTGGGAGCAGATTATGAGATTTCTTTCTAGAAACTGGCTTGTGTAACATGAAGTCTGTGTTTCTAAGAGTACTCCAACAGCGCTGTCCTGTGAATGACTGGAGTAAATTGCTAGTGCATGAAGCTATGAATATCTAATGAATATTTGTTTTCCCTCTTCAACTTACATGTATTTACTTAGTTATACCTCTAAGCAATTTCTGTTGTTCATATGTCTTACTTTTTCTTGTTAAGGACAAGCCAAACCAAACCCATCTAAACCCAAAAGTGGAGCTAGACACTAAAATTATCATTTTTCAAAAATCCCTGACAAGTTTCAATATAGTGTTTTCTCCAGTAAAGATAACAACAGAAGAATAAGGACTTTCATGTTGGACTCTCACAACGTTAACTTTTGCAGAGACCTTTATAGATATTTATTACTGATTAATCATCTGATAAGCCCTGTTGCTATTCCCCCTGTACAGAGATTTGTACTCTGCATGAGCAGAGATATAGTTAACAAACTTGTAGATGGCAAAGTTTGCACCATGATTATTAGATTGGAGATGCCCAGGCCTACTCTACAAAGACAGCAGAACATGCAGAAATGTGGTAGGGGCCCCATCTGACATACTTTGTACACTTTGAAGAATTCAGTTTTTCAGCTTTTCCTCCAATATCATTTCTTCCAATATTTTGTACTTTTTCCATGCACACAGACAGAACACAGATGGAATCATTCTGTGTTGGCTTGTACCTCAAGTATAAAGTATTTTTATGACTCTTCATAAAGCTTTTGGAATATATAGAATATTATATCTTTTCACCAGCAGAACCATACCTAGGGAAAAATCACAGCTTTAGCAAAGCAGAGCTTCCACTGAAATTAGTGTTAATATTGAAATTAGAGGCATATACTGCCTCATTTTGTGAGGGGAGAAGCCCAAAACTCCAATGCTAACACTTTCACTTGCAATAAACAAGTTAAAACTAGTTTTTTCCTTGCGTATTAATAAATAAAATACATTATTTACTTTCTCTTTAGAAGAGGAATATTTAAAGTGCTTATCAAACAAACATTAAAAATTTTAAAAAATAAATAAATGTATAGGCTTCTAATTCTATTATTTGTTTTCATATATAATCCTGAAATTACAGAATGAGATAAAATAGATTAATAAAAATTACTTTTTTCAATACTGTATTATTAAACAATATTCTGAAGTCTCTAAGTGTGTGAGATTTCATATAGTCTAACATATTCCAAAACCATTACTAGAGCCTGACGAGCTACGTGCTCATACATCAGAGTAACTTCAAAATCAGATTAAATTCATTTTTCTGTACCCAGTCTATATTTGTAATTTTCTAGCACATTTGTGGCATACATGTAAAACTTCTTATGAAACAACAGACTAGCATCTTGAAAGTAGAAATGAAAAATTAGCATCAGTAATCTTAAAACAAGTTCTTTCTGGCCATCATAAAAGTGTTAAAAGCCATAAACTTTAGTTGGAGAAAAATGTGAACATATTTTTCTTCAAGTGTAAAAGCATATACTCTAAAGGACATTCAAATTTATATGATTTTTAAGTGAATTTTATATTTGTTACTACTGGGAAAAAAATAAAGAATTTGGGGTTTGGGTTTTTTTTTCTTTCTCATATATGCATTTTGAATAGATTTCCTAAATTTAAATGCATTACAATACTTCAAAATTTATGAACGTGACAAATATTTCATACTGCATGAAATAAACCCTCTGATTTTATTGAGTGTATTGCTGTCCTCTAACTTTAGGTATAAAAAGCACAGGTGTTTGGATTAAGTAATTTCTCCTGCTTCCTATATCTAATCACTTTTGACGAATAAACAATTTTGGTTTGTCTTGATGTTTTGCTTTAGGATGATGTAAAGTAGACTAGGCTCCTCTGATGCATAAAAGTAGTTTTTCATGACCAGATCCAGAGGTGTACCTCTAGAAAGTAAACATACATTTAACCAGAGGGGAAAACAAACAAACAAACAAACAACCAAACAGACAAATAAACCCCACACAACTTAGTAATTCTTTCCTAAATTTGAAATTCTGTGGGAAATTCAAAAGGTTCTGGTTTTCAAAATAGCCAGAGGCAGTCTTAACTCCTCTGGCTCATCATATAAATAGATATTGTTTCATGTGTAGATCTTGTTTCTGCCAATAAACAAGAGAGTTTAAAAACAGAGGGACAGGACAATATTCTTTCTTTGCTGATGGTAGTGGTAAAGTTCAAGTAAGATGTAACCAGAATTTCATGCTCCAGGTGTATCATTTGCTATATATTAAAGATTAAACTTTAATTCTGCACTGAGAATGGCATAAACTAAATTAGACATCTATTCAGAGCTTTGTCAATTTAATGGACTTCCACAGACCACAGAGAGGTCTTTCTGCCAGCTTATCCAGAACAAAGATTCAAAAACTTACCATTTGTCTCTCCTCTGGCACAGACGGCATTTATAGTGCTGAGATATAAAAAGAGAGCATTTTTCTCATTCTGTCTTTAGAATAATTTTCTTTCCCCCATGGTACAGTCTCCCTGTTGGCTGACACTGATTTCAGATCACTCAAGAGGACCTGAAGGACAGGTCACCCTCCTTTTCTTCAGCACTGGGAACTGTGATGTCCCAGTGTAAATGAGATGAGTTATTTATCCAGCTGTAATCCAACACACACAAACATGTAAAACAAATAGCCATCTTCATAGATTTAGAATATTTTAATATGTATATAAAGTTTTCAGTAGGCTCAACTAGTTCACTCATCCAGTTGAGTGAGAGGAGATAACAGACAGCCAGGCTGCTAGAAATGGACCTCATCTTCCTACTACAATCTCACACAAAGCTTAGCATCAACTTGAGACCCAGAAACATTGCAACACATACCATAAACAGTAAACATCCCACTTCTAGTACTGTGACACCTTTATTTCGCACTTGGAAAAGTCCTCCCATCACCGACCATAAAGTGCATCTACTTTGAAGAACAAGGGAAAGCATAAACAAAGAATAGAAGAAATCAAAAAATGAGAAGACAAATTAAACATATTTGTATTCATAGCGGGTTTTTTTCCTACTTCTTTAAAGTCTTTCCTGTAGTGTTCCCTGCAGGGTCACATGCAACTAAAATTAAAATTGCAAGCACAATAACTAACATATTTTCAGCTTGATACCAAATTCCTCTTATAACCTTAATACAGTTTGGATTTTCTCCCAGTAAGAAGTAGCCTGTCATCAAAAATACTTTTCTTTAATCAGAAATATTTTGATATCAAGCAAAATATTTCCTCTACTGCTTTAAAATTACTACTATGAGAAACTGAACGAGTTGTCTTATTACCTCATGGAGTTGCTTGCCCTCTTATTACAATGAGAAAACTAACACATGATAATATCAGAGATAATATCAGAGACATTTTAGGATTCAGTAACTCCCTAGCAGACAAGAACTTGCTGCTTTGAGCTTCTTGCCTGACAACAGGAGAAAAAATTGCTGCTTATACCTATTTAAAATGCTAACATGAACAGTGCAGACCTATTGTAACCCTGATGAGGTTTTGACACCTGATGTTGAAAGGTGATGCATTAGGAAAAAACAATCCAAGAAACACGCACGCACAAAACCACCACAAAAGAAACCAACAAACAATAAAAAAATATTTCAACATTATGTTGATACGATACATGAAAAAAAAGGGTAATAGATTTCAGGATTGTGTGTGCATTTTTTTTAATACATGTAAATGTATACAGTTGACCAAAAGAAAGACAATACACAATTTCTCAAATCAAAATCAAGTCTATTTTTTTCTTATGTTAATGAATTTGAAGTTCAGAGACTTTATTTTTGTAGGATAAGTTGGTGTCGTGATCCTTTTCCCATAATATTCAGTGGGACTTTGAATGGTAGCCAGCTGCTAATGACTTTGAGAGTGATGTCTTCTCATAGCAAGTGCAGACCCTTCTGGATACTACCAATGCCTAAAACTACCTACATTTTATTTTAATAGCATTTGGCCTTGCTGCCACTACCAAACTGCCAGAGAAAGTGGTAATTTTGTTGTTCAGGAAACTAATTCAACTAGCAACCCTTTGCATATCTGTAACAGAGAATGTTTCATGGGTTTATCTATCATGCTGTTGCATATTTACATTTTATTTAAGTCTCACATTTTTTTTCAGCTTTAAGGATTTTTATTTTTATATAATTATGAAGTTTGAGAACTCTAAGAAACTGTGATATAGCTGCTGAAATTCTAAAGGCTGTCTCCATTCTGATGCCTTTCAAAGCCTTAAATGCAAAACACAATTTAAATGTGACATCTGGTAGAGTTATTAAACCTAGCAGCAGCTGAGGAAACATAAAAGGATTCTTCTTTTAAATAGAAAACAAGCTGACATTTTACAAACACTTATTCACTATTTCAGCTTCTGGTATATATTAGAGAAGACTAAAATAATCAGAAAGAATTTGAATGATCTACAAAACAAAAGTATCTACTAAATTACAAAGACAGCAGATGTTTCAGCATTTATTTCTCTTTAAACGGGTTGCTTTCATGCATTGCCAGGTCAAACCATCAGTACATATATTTTTTTCTCCTATTAATTTTCAGCTGTGTATTCCACTCCATAGGATGTATGACATTTTGTTAATTTATTCTGAAACAAAGTCTCAGCCAGATCACAGAGATATGGTATAATTACCAGCCTATTATATCAGTTTTTATGTAGCAGCTCCTTGAGCTTCAGGTGTCTGATTTGCATGATCATAGGGGTCTTTGTTGTGAAATCATTATTACTTTTACTGCATGCATACCTTTAACCAGGCATGGTGTGGAATAAAACCTTTTCACTACCTGAACGTATCACACATCATTTTACCAATGGCATGTGTTGTCATATGGTATGTGCAGTCTGGTTTCATGCACAGTCAAACCAAAAAATAATATCAATTTACTAAGCTAGCTCTCTTTACACAAAGAATTATCTTTAAATTATGCCTGTTGACTTCAGATGAGAAACCCCCATCATCTGAGCAAAACTTTGCTCTCAGGTTTGAGTGGGGTCATTTTGATGGCTTTTTTAACTTGGGTTTTAGACATATGGTCCTGAATTTGCTTGCAGTTGTATGGTACTTACCCTTCCTTAAGAAGTTGTTTATTTCTAATTTTACTGGTCCAATATTTATTTAAGGTTTTGGAGAGACAGTAGAAATGTATCAAAATTATACTAAGAAATAAATAAAGAAAAGAGAGCAAAACCAAAGCATTAATGGTGCATTCCTTTTTTCAAAGAAAATTGTCATTGACTTGAGAAGAATGATATCTTGTTCACTTTGGCCTGAGAACTCATTTTCTAACAATTTCTTTCCAACTAATTGCAGGCAGGTCTTTTTGATGATATACAGCACCAAATGAGTCACAGGCGATCCAATTCTAATGGGT
Organism: Platyrinchus mystaceus; assembly: GCA_035041135.1. Taxonomy (NCBI): domain Eukaryota; kingdom Metazoa; phylum Chordata; class Aves; order Passeriformes; family Tyrannidae; genus Platyrinchus; species Platyrinchus mystaceus. The sequence goes on along the minus strand of JAWWLV010000088.1, from coordinate 96,358,649 downwards.
CCCCAATCCTAAAGCTAATAGATATAGCTAATAGAAATATGTGACTAAGATGGTTGATGATAGTGGGATGATTGACTTACAGGTGCTCTCAACTCTGGAAAACAACAAAAGGGGAAAAAAAGTACATGCTGGGGTTTTTTTTTTAATAAGTTAGAGAGTAGGTTTAACAATAGGTAGAGCTCAGACCACTTCAGACAAAAAAATTCTACAAAAAGGAAAAAAAAAAAAAAAGGAACAGAAACCCATCTAAAGTGTCTAAACCATCAGACTTCATTAAACTACGCAAACTTCTGATCTTTGGAAAGATTAAATTTCTTTTATACTCATTGCCAAACATTTAGATTAATTGACATGCTAATAATTTCCTTACTTAGAAGTCCAAGTCCTAAATTCTCACTGTAAGACCGATTTTCCATAAAGGGCATAAAATCATAGAATGGCCTGTGTTGGAAATGTTAATGATCATCTAGCTCTAACCCCTCTGCCATGGACAGGAACACCTTTCACTAGACCAGATTGCTCAGAGACCCATCCAGCCTGGCCTTGACCACTCCCAGGGATGAGCCATCCACAACTTTTTTGGAAAACCTGTTTCAGTGTCTCACTACCTTCACAGTAAAAATTTCTTCCTGATATCTAACTTAAACCTAATCTCAGTTTGAAGCCATTCCCCCTTGTTCTGTCACTACATACTCTTATAAAAAGTGCCTCTCCATTTTTCTTGTAGACTTCCTTCAGGTACTAGAAAGCTGCAATTAGATCACCCTGAAACCTTCTCATTTCCAGGCTGACATTTTCTTTCACATATGTGAAAGAAAAATGTTATCAAGGCCTGAGAGTACTGAATAACTTGAGCTGCCACATGAACTTTTGTTCTATAAAAAAGCTGGTTTGGCAACCTCTCCCAACCACTCACTCCCACTTCTTTTCTTGCCCCAAGCCAATTGCTTCTCAGCTGTGCCAATGTAACTATTTAAGTGGCTTCACTTGAAACTCAGTCATCAAAATACTCATGGGTATCAGAGGCATTCATGTCACAACAGAGTCAGGAATAAACTTTCATATCTTCTCTCTGCTGTCTCAGATCCAAATTTGAATAATGGTTATGTGAAAGACAGCCCAGCCGTCTCCTTGTCGATCAATTAAATCAATGATCATGTGGTAAAAGCAGTCTAATTTTACCAAGATTTAGGGGAGGAAAGGAAACCTTGCAGTGCTTACAGACAATTCTCATAGGCCCAGACCCAAAAAAGGACAAAATTGTGGAGAAAAAATTTCATGAGACTTGGATGTTCAGTTCTAAAATATAGTTATTCTGATGCTTCAGGCACTCAAAAACTTGGAAACATTTTTAATCATTAAAGTTTCTGCAGCGACTAAATTCTTTGGCTATAAATTTTTCTATGCCTGTTTATGCTTGTAAGTATCTTAAGTAGGTTAAATATCAAGAGTAGTACTCTTATTTGACATGTATGTCAAAGAAATAGCTAACTACATTGGAATTTACGTATCCAAGAAAATCCACACTAAACTATTTCAGTTCTCCAGAAAGTTTTAAGGTTTACAGCATTAAAACCACATCTAAGAAAATTTCCCGTTTGCCATAATCAAAGTGAACTGAGTTATACTGAGGATGATTAAAAAGAACCCCAAAACTTGGATAACACTTGAAAGTAAGTCTAATGTAATACTGCTCTGTGTTAATTTATTTTTAATTTTACTATACCAAAATGCTACAGAAAGGCATTCGTTTTATTACAAGATGATTGAAAACTGCAAGAAAATGACCAGATTTCTGTTTTCAGCTTGTCATTGGCTTTAGCCAAGATATGCCACTTTAAAAAGTTTTGTTTCCTCCTTTCATTGTCCCTCTCCTTTAAGCAGTGCTTTAAAAAAGTGATCATATTGTCCAGCTGTGCTTACCCCAGGATGATACTGAAGACTGTGCTAATCAATATGGTCCCACAGTTTCTCTGCATCTCCATTAGCCTCCTTCAACACTTCTTGCATTAGGTTTATATGACTATGTTATGCTGTTTGAGGCAAAGATCATCTTCTCATTACACATGTGAATGATGGTTAACAGAGGGGAAATCTCAAAATTCTTGGACCCTGCAATTACAAAGAAATCAACCTCAATCAAGTTAATTATGATGAAGGGGATTGCTGGATGGGGTTTGAAATCCCTGCAACTGTCACGAGCTTATTTTTTGGAGTAGTTAAATTTATGCTGTATGGATTTACACACTTCTATTCATCTGTCTGTTTGAATATAATTCAAATCTGGATAAAATCTAGTTTCTTCAAATTTCTATATAAAGGAAGAATTAACTAGCATATTAGAAGGCATTTTTTAGATTTCATTTTCCTTATCCCTGAAAGTGATATTTTGCAATGCTTTAAATGAAATCTTAAAATAATTAAGAACTCCTAACCAGATCAAGCAGATCAAAAGTTCAGTTCTTCAAAGAGCTTCATGGATAAAAGTTGTTCCTTTGTTCTAATTTTGAAAAAAAAAAAGTTATTAAGCTTTTTATGAAGGAAGATATTTAAAAATTCTTCAGTGAATAAAACATTTTCTTTTACTTATGTGTAAAGTGATCTTTTTTTTTGTAGCTGCCAAAAATAACTTCAAATGGAAATTTTAAATAAAATGTTTTCATTTAAGTTATGCAATTTCTCCAAGTAAATACGTCAGCAAACTACAAACTAATTTGTTAAGCATGTTATTTTTGCATCAACTCAGTTTTGGTGGAAAATTCTGCAACCAAATCTTTAGCAAAAGCTTTAAGATACTTAATAAAATTATCCTATCAAATTTAAAATGTTAAGCTTGCAGAGATATCTGTTGCTGCATTCCTAATATATCTGAAGTTTGCACCTTCAATCTTCTACAGCTTTTGTTAAACCACTATAGTAACTATATATAGACTATACAGGTTATCTAAAGGATTACACTAAACTCTGGGTTTAAATTTTTGAATGACAGGAAACAATAAAATAGTTTCCCAAAGTATTCAAATTAGCCTTTTAAGAATAGTCACAGAGGTAACAAAACAAAACAAAACAAAAAAACAAAAAACAAACAAACAAAAAACCAAACCAAAACAAAAAAACCCTTAAACTTGTTTTGCATTCAGACTCTTCAGTCTTCAGAATGGTCTCTGGAGCCCTTTGTATCATCAGTGTGTTGTGTTGGATATCTGTATAGAAAGGAATGACAATAATTGCAATGGATTCCTACTTTTACGAAAAATGAAAATCATTCCAGTCAGATGTCTCTTAGCAAATTTAAGAAAAATTACTTTGGAGACTATCTATTCAAATGTAAGTGATTTATAGGAGCAACCTGACAACATAGCAAGGAACTTTGGAACAGGAAAGTCTAACTTACAACAATACCTTACAGACTTGAAACTAAACCAACACCTGAATATGAAAAATAATTGGGAAAAAGAAAATATTTTTCTATCGTACATAATTGAGGATTGAAATTGTTCCTATGAAAAAAAATATAAAAAATCATTGTCATACAAGTGTGTTAAATGTTGGAGAGATGTGGCTCATCTGCTAAACAAAAAATTATCCAGATTGATGCATCAAACAATTTTCATGCGCCAGCCTGAAAACTGTTGAGTATTTGTTTATTATCATAATTTTTTCTCTTTTCATTAAAACACTTGGTCCCTAAAAGGTCTCCAATAACAAAAAGATAACATGAAATGACTACTACTGCTTTACTATGTAATATATGTAACATCACAGTGAACTTGTGAAATACTTTGAATTTACTAAGTTTACTAAAAGAGTACAGCAGAAACAGAATATTCATGAATTAGAAAGTTCTTTCATAATTTTGGTGCTTGCGAAGCAGCTGTTTCTTGAGCCTTCTCCTAACTTCAATGTCTAGTCTTAGCAGGGATGAGGAGCATAAAAAACCACCTTGATTCTGTATCAGACTGTTCAGCAATAATGAAAACATTCCTGTGCTATCAACACTGTTTTCAGCATAGGCACAAAACACACCCCAATACTAGCTACTGTGAAGAAAATTAACTCTATCCCAGTCATAACCAGCACAGAGTGTGAACTTCCTTCCTCAGAGTTCCTTTTTTATATTCCGTTTGGAAGAGGTGATGTTTGCTCACCCTTTCAATTGATGTAACTTTCTGCATTCGGGTTAGGATCTCAAATGGATAAAAGTATTTTCTGAAATCCCTTGAGCATCTACACTTTAAAGAAGGATGAATCTTAGGATATAAGCCTTTTCACAACTTTTACTGAGTTTTGCACTACTCAGCTCAACATTCTGAGTCAAACTACTTAAAGAGTTGAGGTACACTATGCAGAATTCCGTGCATGGGTTCAAAGTCAAAATACCCAAAATTTATTTGCTGCAGTACTTACATTCTAGGCGTCAGGCTTTTTTTGATCTAGGCTTAGCTCACTTTTTTCATTTTATGGTAAGTTTTTGCTAGTAAAGCATTCGACATGTCAGTCAGGCATTAATGCAGAAATCAGCATTTTGATCATATCTAAATGCCTTTTTAAAGACATAGGCCAATATAGAAATAGAAATTATGGACTGACATGCTGTGACAGTACTGTGTACAAGATCAAACAATGTTGTCTCTTTTGTCTTTATTGATTAAAAATACAGTTACTGCAGATGTTATTTTCCTCAAACATCCCTTCAGAGGCAGACAAATTCTGCATTTTCAAAAAACTGCATATCAGGGATACTGACTCAGTCCATCAAGCACTCCTCTTAGATTTACTGTTTATTTGACCTTGAAAATATAGATCCATGATTCCAACTCCTTGTTCACTGCATACACTTTACTAGCTTCTGAAAGCCAGAAAAACAGATTCCTCTTAACTAAACAAATCATCTTTCCAAATATGTCTTCTTCCCTTTAGGTAGCTCACATGACTAGAAATCAAGATGATCCATCAAGAAAAAAAAAATAAAGCCTAGAATCAGTTTAGTGAAAGGAATTTAAAAATGTAATTAATTTTCATTTTCCTAATGACAGTCAGAAGCCAGATTCATACTGTAAATGAACATTAGTCAAAAGTTAACCCCATCACCTCCTATCATTCCAGCTGACGGTTCCTTCAGATGCTCTTCTTCCTCAATTTTATAATAATTTTTCCACTGAGTATTATTAGTCACACAAAATCTCCTGACAAAGTAACCCACCTGTGTTCATCTCTTCAGGAGACAGTTTTCATTTTATATAGAATCACAGAATATTCTGAGTTCTAAATTCCAGCACCCCTAAGATCATTGAGTCCAGCTCTCAAGTGACTGACTGGCAATACCAATTATTCCCCTCCTCCATTGTGACATCCTTCCCACAGAAGACAGTTCTCCATGAACTTCTGCAACATGAGTTCTTCCCATGGGATGCAGTTCTTCACTAATCACTCCAGAGTGTGTTCTTTCCATGTAATCACAAATCCTGCCAGCAAGCCTGCTCCAGCATGGGCTTTGCACAGGGTCACAGCCTCCTTCCAGCATCCGTATGCTCCATGGGCTGCATATGGATTTCTGCTCCACTGTGGACCTCCATGGGCTGCAGGGGCACAGTTGCTTCACCACGGGCTGCACCATGGGCTGCCAGAAGCACCTCCTCCTCCTCCTGTTTCTCTCACATATTCTCTCTCCTCTCCATATTGTCTGGCTGCTCTTACTGTTGCACAGTAGTTTTTTTCCTCTTCTTAAATACATAATCTCAGAGGTGTTACACCACTGTCCCCGATGGGCCCAGCCTTGGCCAGCAGCAGGTCCATCTTGGAGCCGATTGACATCAGCTCTGCCGGATATGGGGAACCTTCTGGCAGTTTCTCACAGAAGCCACCACTATAACCTCTCATGGAATAATTTCATTAAGTAGATTTTTCAGTGTATAATTTTTTACTAATTATGGACTGATAGTCCCTTTATTTAAATATTAGTTTTAAACTAGACAATCCCTCTCTTGAAACCCTACTACATTCCATAATCTCAATTTAAAGGCAAAGATGAATTTGGGGAAATTAATAGTAGTACTTGGGAAATAAAGTAGTATCACTGATGCAAAACTACAAAAACATTCTCCACATTTCTAAATAAATGCAATACCTGGAAACTTAAGTACAATTTTGGGGAAATTCTCTCTTCTGAAAATTTTACAGATTCAAAAATAAATTAATGTTCAAATAATTTTTTTAAAGTTATTCCAAAACACAGCAAAAAAACCAATGCAGGTTTTCATCACACAAAGTATCTTACAGTTTGTTTGCTATCTTCTTTTCCCTCTAAGATGGAAAATACATAGGAAGTGGCAACTCTGCTAATTACTTCTGACTGCTGGTAGTAGAAATTTTTCCAAGGCTCACGTGCAAATTCTGATGATAGAATTATGCCATGCAAAGAGAACCTTAAGCTCCTTTAGGTATTTTAATGAAATTAGAAACAGGGTTATTGTTGAACCTACGTTATGGAAGAAAAATAAGCTGCTGCCTTGCTGCTTGAAATTATTCAGTCAATCAGTTTCAGGATTGAAATCCCTTCTGATTTCCCATTTCCCATACAATGTACGAGAAACTCAAAAGTATTCAAGAAGTGTATTAGTATATTGGAAAAGTACTCTAAATTGGCTAAGAGCCTAGAAATCTACATCCTCTAGAGGTCAAGTCTTCGTGAAAAGTCTTCATCAGGAAAAACGCCTGGGAATAGTTTAAAGCTTGATACAATGCAGTACTTTTAAATTATGAAAACATTTCATACAAAAAGAACAACATTATAATTTTATGTTTTACTAATGTTGCAGAAGCTATTCAAATATAAGCCTGTTAAGGAACCTAGCTTGTTAATTAAGGGAATAGATGGGTGTGATTCTAAAACTGAAAAAATTATTTTACCATTGCTTTATCATTTTATCTGTATTTAATATCCAAAGTTTGGTGAAAACAGACTGAGCATAAATGTAAAATTAAGAAAGGCTAATACAGTGTGTACTTGAAAGGAAGACCAGAATGACTGCATCTCTCTCGTACTCTCTGTTTAAGTAATATACAGAAACAATTCACCTTAAAAAAAATAAATATGTACTACACTTTTTAATGACAGAAAAAGTGCAGATGAATCTTTCTTATAACACAAGTATTATCTGAAAAAACATTAACTAAGCCAGCCTCAAAATAACATCTCTGCCAAAGTAAATGCTCCTGTGGTCTGTCTTCCCTTGTTTACATAATGGACTTTGAGTGCAAATCCACAAAAATATAACATTATTTTTAGCATCATCTGCAAAAAGAAATGGGAAGTTATTTACTTACTCAATGCTACCAGTAATGCCTCCTGTCTACAGACATCTTCAGTTTCAGAGTACAATGCTGTATATTGAAAAGTGCATCAGCATGAGGTAATGCATCATCACACAATTCCTTTTTACTTTTACACTTTGTCCTTCATATGACATGGGTCAAACAAAATTTTTTGTGCCAGCAAATAATATATATTATTTAAAAACAAAAGAGTACTTTTTTTCAATATAGAGTATGTTTTTCTGAAGCAATTAACAAAATTTGAATGACAAAACTGTGATGTCTCTTCATGATCTCTCTGAATTGAGAGCATCAGTGTGTTTAATTTACATTTCTTCCAGGGCCATGTACTGATGTTACTGACATTTCTCAGCTTTTTTTTTTTTTTTCAGAGAATATGTCTAATTGCCAAATTTATAGAACATTTGGACCTAACCTTGAAACTCCAATCTGATCCTGAATTTAAAAATAATGATTGAGTATAAGGTAGACAGATCTATTTAACTCACTTATACAAAGAAGAAACTATTTAATATTCATTGTATAAAGTTCTTACTGAGAGAAAATTATTTTCCCTGCTGTCTTGATGACAAGTGTAAATAGCAATGTATAATTTTTGTGATAAGCATACATAAAGATCGGAGAGTAAAAGATTTTATTTTGGTTATTCAGTACCAGAGCAAGAAACTGCACAATGAAGCCATAAATCTATCATCTCTCATCATCATTAGATTTTAAATTATAGTCAAAAGAGCCATAGAATGGCTGCTGATGGCACAACTTATTTAATGTGTAATAATCAAGACGTGCTTTATATATATATATGAAATAGCACTATCAGGCTGACTGACTGCATCATGCTCATTGGCAAATTTTCAGGCAATGTCATAGGGTAGGACTGATACACATTAACATGATCAGCAATGTCACATACAGTGTGACTAATGAGGAGTATGTTTCACTGTGTTTGCCCATAATTAGGTGAGATTATCTTTTCCATGACATTTGCTCCTTAAAGAGTTGTATTTATGATAAAATATTCTAAATATTCTTGCTGGTTTATTTCCAAATACTAAAATGTCAACTAATCAGTAATTTTATTCATGGTAAAGGACCTCTTTTTCCTTTCTGGATTTTTTCTTAAATTTACTTTCACTTTTTCCATTTTGTTTCAGAGGAAAACCACTGATTTAAGCATCAATAAGCTAATCAAAAAGAATAAAGTCTTTCCATGTTTGAGTAGCTTGACTGAAATATAAGTAAATTGGAATTGCAATGACACTCTTTCTGAGTAATTCCATCAGTAAGCACTTTGAGAAACAATTAAGAAAGAGGTCTTAAAATATTCAGTGCAGAATAACACACTTTAACGTTATTGTTCCTCTCAACTCTTCCTTTTCAGTATTTTATCACACTATAGAGCTGTCTAAAGGTTCGTGAAAGTTTATAATCACAGCCTAGACCTAGTACTTGCCAGAAGAGACTGCAGACAAATTCTGAGGTTATACACAAGGCATGGTATGATTTTTCCAAGGCCATATTCCAGCCAAGAGTGAAAGAGACAGGTTTAGTCTACACACACACCTTTTTTTTATTTTTTTTTTTTAGAAGGCTAGACTAATACAGTAACTAACACTCAAATAATTGCCTCAGGGCTATATTTGCAAGTAAAAAGTGTCTTTTTCTTTTTTTTTTTTTTAATTATTTCAGGTCCCAAATAAAAAGTTTCCTAAATTAACATGGGCTTTCTTGTGCTAGTTCTAATTTGACAAGACGGCTTTAAAAATTTTGGAAAATGGTCATGAAGAGTGAAAAAGTCTTCAGTAAAGCCCTTGGGACCTCTGAGAGATAATTTTAGTCTTACAAAGTGATAAGAATAATGAGAAAGGATGACAAAAAAAGCCATCTGATATCAAGACTTAGGGTACTGTAAACCAGAATTTATTCTATTTTAATATTGCCTTAAGGTTTATATCTAGAATGTTCATGTTTAGTATAAAATTGAAATTTAAAAACTGCACAATAAAAATTATCACGCCTCTGTAGGATATAAAAAAAAAATAAATTTTGAATTTTGGTGTTATCTGTCTTTTCAGCATGGATACTTTATTTTAAAAAGTGATCATGCTGATTATCATCAACTAGGTATATTTTGGATTAAAATTTTTGGGTTTAATTTCTTGTCTGAGAAATACTTTGAATCAATCTAAGTTTATTTGTAAATAGTAGAAATAGAATAAAGGTTAAGTTTATGATACAAATCAGGTATAAGATCCTTTCATCATTATATAGTGCTTTATTTAGAAATCTATTTTTAGTATTCCTGTATCAAAGTCCTCAGTCAAGACTGACATGCAAATTTACTTGGAGAGAACAGAATTTCCAGCTAATGTCTGGAAACCAGCTAGTAAACATTTATGCCCAGGTCACATGTATTAACTGAGAGCTGAAGAATAAAGTAAGTAAGTCAAATTTGATCATCTGAAAAAAATTACTAACTTTGTTCTTAGATAAGAGATGCTTGAAATGAAAGTTAAACATACATTCATGCAAACAATTTACAAGGTGAAGAACACATTTGACATCTTTGTTTATAAGACAAACCTCTTTTCTTCTTTAGGAGTTTAAAATAATTGACAAACTATTTTTTTCCCTATGAAAACAAGATTAAAAATTTAAATTAAATTTAGAGATTGGATTTACTTAGGAACATGTTTTCCTGGTGGACTTGGCAGTGCTGAATTAATGATTGGACTTGATGAACTTAAAGGTCTTTTTCAAACTAAATGATTCTATAATCCCACAGTCCTGCCAGTCCACATATAGAAAAGTAGGCTGCAACATCATCTGATTGGAAATCAGATGCTACTCTAAATCTGTGTCTGCCCGAGCATTTTACTTCAGATCAGAAATGCACTCTTGAACTGAACACTGAATTTTCCTACTTTGGCTCTCTGGTTCACATCACAGAACTGGAGGCATATAAACAAGTCTCCTTTCAGAGGAAGCTATACTGGAAGATACACTACAGAAATGAACTTAATGTGCTTCAGCTGCTGGTAAATCCAACAGATTAGGTTATACTAGGTCTACTCTGAAGTAAAATCCCCAACAGGCACTGTGGATTTTGGATCCTTAACACTAACTGTTTCACTCTACGGTTTTGCTCCTATTACTCCACAATATTGCAGTCAGAGTCACAAATATCACTTTATTTCATTCTTACAAAAAATGTCTTATCTCTGCCATCCACTATGAGAATTTCTTGAGGCTTTTAGTTTCTAATTAACACTGAATACTAAAATCCAAGTTTACATATTACAGATATAGCAAACAAAAATAAGTGTACAGTGATACCACATAAACACAGAGTTTTGCTGTTGGCATTAGTCTTGAGGGATTACCAGCTTTTCCACAGACAGAAATCTCCAGTTTTTCAATTACTTTTCCTTTTGAAAGCTTAATCAACACATTTTTTGCAACTTACTTCTAGCTGGGCTTCAAAAAAAAAATAAATTAAACCCACGAAAAGATAATGTTTTCAGGATGCTAAAGAATGTAGAGGTCATGATGAAGTGACATCTAAACAAAGAGGTGGCACAGCAGTAAAAGCTGATGACACTATAAGTAGAATATTTCAGTTTACTTTTTGTAAATAAATGTAAATAATAGCTCCAATTTCAATGTTCTGCCTGCTTGAAAGCCTTTATTTAATATTTTTCAAAAGCAATTTTGCCCTCAAGGTTTTGTGCATACAGGATGTTTTCTGAAATTACATGATAATACTACCCCCCCAACCTAGTTTGTTCCAGTGATACAAATGCAAAGCCATTTCCATCCTGATTGACTTTTAACACTGATAACACTTGCTTATTTTACACTCTAGGACAGCAGTTTTATTTTATAATTGTGTTCTTAATGATGAATTGGGCAATTACCTCCTGAACAATTTGTATCAATATAGTCCTGATTCACATTCCAGAAAAGCAAGGTCAAGCACTAACCCTCAAATGATGAAAAGAAACAGCTGAGGATGGAAGTCCATTTGAAAGCACAAACCTTAGGCTAACATAGTCGTTTGTCCTCAAAGGAAGTTTTATGGGTTTGAAAATTGCTGTGTAACAGTGTCTAGTTGCTTGTAAATCCAAGCCTCAGAGACAAGGCGTGTCAAAGGAAAAGAATTTCCAGTATGGGGACAATAAGTATATGTCAGCCTATGCATTTTTTTTCCCCTCAAATATATTTCTGAAAGAAGATAAATCCTTTGAAGTTTAGGCTGATTTGAAAATTTAAGCTGTCAAAGTTCAAACTGCTACTTAATTTTGCAAACCTTGCTATTCCATAACTTCAAACACTTTGATCTTTTTTAGCTGCTTTGCACTGGGACTTTGAGCTTCTAGTTCTTTTTATATAACTAAAATGTCATATAAAAGTGCACGGTTAAAAAACCATTTTTCTAATTGCATGCATACAAAAGTACAGGAAAGGTCTACGTTTCCACAGCGTAACATTTTGCCCATTTTTTTAATATGTGGGTGTTTGTGCTCTGAATTCCACCCTTTTTAAGAGTTCTTCACGCTGCCTAAGAAAACCACATTCAGGGCTGTTCTTTCAGACAAATTGATGTCCTGGCCATTATGGTCGTTCTATGTCCCGTAACATATTTTCAGTTGGATGCTCTGTACTTCATGCACTCAAATAGAATGTTCCTAATTGCATTGTGCCCCTTATTATTAACTCTTTGCATAATTTTCTAATAGTGAAGGGAATACTTTGCCACTGAAGCGGTTATGTATTACTGCTATGTTGTTGTGCACAATTAAACAGCTGTTGCCTAAGTAATGTTGCAAAGGTGACTGCATTTTATTATGCTCAGTGAATACATTTTGTTTATACATCTACAGTAAGGACAGCCATGAGACAATTTGTGTTCATCATGTGTGTCTCCTAACCTTCACTCTGCCCACTGATCCTTCTCCTTAGAGCTATGTCTACTTCATGTGAACTTTCTAACAAGCCTCAAAAAAGTCTTTTGGAGAGGTATTTCTGGACACAGAAACTTCCTCTCCAAAGTTTCATGTGAGAAGAATACTAAATAGACAGAATTTAGATTATTTTCAATATACTTTCTGAAATTACACTAAACCAAAGTGCACATACTCAAAACAAACAAAAAAACCCCACCATACTACCAAACACAGAATAATTACCTAAATCAAATCCTATGTAGCTTTTTCTGACTGAAACATTTCTTCTGTTACTGATCGTTGTCTGGGAGAAATATTTCATATGACATGAAAAATCTAAACAAGTACAAATAAGCTTGAATTTTCTGTGAGGACAAAAAACCCACACACAGATTTTTGTAGGAGGAGCAATCTCTTCTTCATTCAATAACATACCAGTTTTGTCCTCTTAATGATAAATTGTTATCAACCATTAGACTATGCAAAAGAGGGAATTAAAATCAAGGATGCTCAGGGAGGCATCTGCACTACCCATTCTACAGGACATGGACTAGAGAGCAGAATGAAAATGAATATAATTTAATGATAAATGAATTTGTTCTAGGGCTGTTCCTATCACATATGCAATAGAAAAGTATAATTGAGCATAATAAATGCCCTCAACTGAGCTTCACAGAGTTTTCCATTCGAAAAAAATCCTTTATATGTAAAATATATATAGTCATTAAAATAGCTGGAATTTTTCTACAGCTCAGCAAAATCACTTTGAAGATATAGTTTAACTATTCTTTAACAGAAGATGCAATGATATTTAAATTTTGTTTTTCCTAGATGAGGACTCACCTCCTCCTGGCATTAGTAGATAAAATCATGTGTCAACATACATTCTAACAATTTTGTGAGTATAATTTCTGTTCAGGAAAAGTTTGGAAAAATTCCCTGTCTGACTATCCAGGAGCTACTCTGGCAGTCACATCTGCACCACCTGATCTGGGACTGAGACCTTTTAGCAGTGGGTGGCTCCAGTGAGACGACTGGTGCCCCACTCGACTCCCTGCACACCCCACACTCACACAGTCAGACAAGGTTTCCTTTCCGGCTCAACCCCAAGTTTCCCATAGCAAAGTCTCTGACTTAAAATAAGTTAATTAAATTAAAATAATTTAATCATGGTGCAATACCAAACCAGCAGCTCAAGCTGGTGCCTCCAAGGAGGGACCCCAAAGAAAGGCTCCCCTAGGCTTTTATCCACTGACAATCTAAGCCCAGGAAAGTCCGGTATTCTTGGCTTCTGCCATATCTCTTGCCATGTTTCTCAGTGTCTGGTCCTCTGGCTGGGCCACAGGTCCCTGTGACCTTTGTTATGCAAAGGGTCAGCAGTTCATGGCCTCTTGTCTGGGGCTTCAGCCACCCAGAGCTCAACCTACAGCTGGCACTGCAGCTGCACAGCTAAATATAAAATATAAAATATATTACTCAACAATCTTAGAATAAATTTTTATCTATCTTTATAACTCAAATGTTGAGTTTCCATCTCCAATTTCCAGTAAATTCTTGGCAACAAAGCTTACAGAAACTCATAAACATTATTTAGGATCTATAAGTCTTGTTGAACACAAGATCAAGAGTCCTGAGACATCAGTTTGGCTGGCAAAGACATCTGGACAGCATCTCAAATTATATTTCACCAGTGAACCTGTGTGGTTTCAAAAATTGATGTTTACAAATAAATGGGCTAAAATAAAAAATCTAACACCTCCCCTAAACAGTAACATTTTTTTTCTTCTGTTTTCCAAGTCATATATTTCCTCTCTTTGCAAAATGTGTCATAACTGGAATACATGACAGTGTAAGTTATGAGATGGATTGGTAGTTGACTGGAGTAAATCCATAAGCTCTTGTGCTGAAACCCAAAAGCCCCTGAGGCTGAAAACTCTTCATGAGAGTTCTAGTACGTTGAGAATGAGGGAAGCTTACTGAATTATATATACAAATTAGTAACATAATCAGCACAGCACTTGATTTAATTTCTTATTTAAACTCTGCTTACTAAAGACTGTCCCCAAACTCTCCCTTTTGATGTGTTGCATAATTTTGCACTGAAAATACTTACTACTCTGTTAAGGGGCAATATATCATTCAGAAGAGTCACTCTGGATTGTGAGATATACACTGTGTGAAAGTTTTAGGAGCGTTGGGAGATGGGACAGGTGAAATTCGCACACAACTAATCCTTCATAAGGAGACATCAGAAAGCAATGTCTGTTGTAAAGGAGTTTCTTCCTTCAAGAAGTGTAGGTCTTCCCGAGTTATCTGTGTCAAGGACTGAAACAATAGGTTACACTGATGGAATTCATTGATGTTCAGGAACGCAAAAATGTGTGTGTCTGCCATCCATGCTGTTATAGGCATTTATGGGGTCTTTTGCACATAGTTATTCTAGCATTCTGGAGGTCCAAGTGTGACCTTTTGCCTCTAGTAAATGTTCTGTCTCCTGAGAAGAGTGTTAATTAGGTCTGTAAGACTTCTGGAAAAAATGGAGTATGCTATATAAGTGAAATAATTACAATGCAGAAACCACATTATTTAATATATCTCAATATATCTTTAATATCTTAATATGTCTTATATATTTAATATATCATTTCCTTTTTTTGGTTGTCGTTTTTGTTTTTGTTTTTTTTTTTAAAGAAACTTAGTTATTTTGTTAACAAAAGATATGACTAAAGGAATAGAAATATTGGAAGAAGGAAGAACTTATCAGTAAGACCCTTCTAAGAACTCTTCCTTCAATAGCATCAAAATCTACTCACTATTTTATTTACTAAGTTTCTGATCTGCTCATAAATCACATATGAGCTTAGTAGTTCAAGAGCTGGCTAGTTTATGAAAACAGGCAAAATTAAATCAAATCAAAACCACACACATTAAGAGACTGTAACTTTGTCATAAATCTGGGATGTTGATTTAATCAAACCACAATGAATTTCACAAGTTAAACTCTGTAAAGTACAATACGATACTGTATTTTGTGATATCACAGTAATCAGTCTAAAATAATCTATACAAATTCTCATCCACCAGTAAATACTGCTCAGCTCAAGAATTTTAGGACAAAGGAGAATATTTCAATTAAACAGAAATGTCTCACAATTGCTAATAACACGAGACAAGCATACTATTGAGAAGGTTAAAGTGCCTGTTATGAAGAACTTATCTGTAATTTAATATAAGAGCTATTCATAAGCAGAGACATCTGTAGGAGGCAAATCAACCGTAGGAGGTGGCAACTTACAGATTAGGACCCTCTTTCATAAAGTTATACAAATGTGTGCTTACTGCAAATATAAGACAACCTAAATAAACCAGTGGAAACATTAACTGCATAAAAATTTAAACAGGTTGAGCCCTGCTACAGATAAAAGGCTTTTCTCCCTAAAGGTATGAGCTCTTTCATGTTTATAAACACAACATTAAAGTAAAAAAAACCAGAATGCACTAATTATTTTTGGCCACATTAATTGCATGTCTAGTTTTGCTCATATGAACAATCTCTTTGAGTTTAAAAGTACTGTATTTAAAATATGTGTATAAATGTAATTTTTACCCCGTTATATTTTATAGTTAATTTGGGTGTAGGCAAATACAGAATCACTAAATCTGAAGGATCTACATCCCAGTTGAAATCAAAAGAGGCTGTGCATTATGCACACAAGGAAGAATTTATATTGAATAAGTAAATGGATGTTGAAAATGAGAATTCAGAATTTGAAAGATGCAAGTTGTTCATTGTTTCATTTTGCCTGACTGTGTGTAATGCAATATACTGATATACTTTAACCTTCTCTCAATGTGCCAGTGCGCTCTATCTGGACCATCCTTATTGTCTGTCTGTTACCTTATATTATCTAAATATATTTTCTTGATTTGCAATAAAAGTATATCTTCATAGTGCTTTTCCTGCTCTGCTGTATTACCTCTGAGTTTCTTTGCATTTGGAAAACAAAGAACTTCTTAAATTAACCATAGAAATATAAAAATAGAATTAATATCAGGCTATTAAAAAAAATGAAAATTTCTGAATAGGAAATCTGGGGTTTATTTTTTTCAGAAATATTTATGCAAAATTTTGTAAAGTGAAATCTTTCCATTTTAATTAATCTTCTCTTAGATAATACATTACATTCCTTGGAATTCTTGATACTATTACTGTAACCTCATATTCATTTCTATTCAATTTCTACTTAAAATATTATGAACAGCAGATCCATTATATCTTTGTAAGCATCTGCTTTACTCCAGTGAGAAGTGAAACTATATTTACATTTTAAAATTAGGGCTTAGTCATGTATATAATATTCACATAGCACATACATGCTTTTCTTCTGTACCTATAGTAAGGTACATTTATGTGTGTGTATTTGAATCTTAGCCCTTTTAATGAGTCCCTTCAAAATGCTTAATATCCCTATGGCTCAGTCTTCTAGGTGAAAAGGATCTGCTATTCATATGTTTTCTATGTCTGTATTTTTCTTTTTACAAGTCTAAGGATGAAAAAAAAAATCCTCTGAACTTCTTTTATATGTTGGGGTGTTTTTTCCACAACTGGGGTCCTCAGCACATTGATTTTAACTAGTGAATGTGGTTGTTCTCAGGACAGAGTTGCCTAAAAACAAAAGGGTAATGAGTTTATTCCTGAGATATTCCTGATTACAATGGAATAATCACCAAAGCTAAATTAATAATAGGTTTCCATATATATACATAAAGCCATAAAACATAGGTTTGTATTTTGAAATTTTTACTAAAATTATTGTTCCACAACATAAGTCTATTGTACCTGGATATCTACTATGTTTGAAGGCATTTTAAAAATAAATAAACATTTTTTCCCTGTAGGAGTGAGGAATTTAAAGTTAAAGTGAAACATGTGGTTAAAATGGCTTTTTACATTGTCTGTAAAAGTCCCTGCTTTCTTCTTCCCAAAACCCC
>JAWWLV010000088.1:96328886-96341276 GCA_035041135.1 Platyrinchus mystaceus | reverse complement strand
GTGCCGTCTCTGTCTCTGGGGCGGCCATGGGACCACGTGGGTGGGGGGAGGGGGAGCAACTCTCCCCTCCGTGTGGCCGGGACTGAATTCCGGTTGCCTGGCCGGGACGGAACATCCCGCTGCATGGAGTCTCCCCCTTCCCCATCCCTTCAGCCGTCAGAAATGGCTCCACACATGGATAAGGAATCAGGAACTGGTGCGCCCCCAAACCGTGGGGGCTGAGATCCAGATTTCCCCTTCTGTGTTTGAAGGCAAACAAAATTGTAGCAATGTTTGACTCACATAAACAAAGGGTATATAAAGAGAAAGACATGAAAGCACTAAAATGAACTAAAAATGTTTTTCCATTAGTAAAATAAACATAATTATGAATCTACTATACTCTTATCTCTGATGTTGGTGTGTCCAACAAACCAGAAATTCAATGAAAGATTGTATTATTGTACACTGCTTACTTTAAAGAGAGCATGGGATAAAATGTACCACAAATACTATTGCCACATTTTTGTACCTCAATATTTGAATTTTTATTTGGCCTAAAGCATGTAAAAAAAAGGATTAAAGCTGTGGGGTAAAAGAACAACCTGTTCTTCCTGTTACCAAAAAGTTGTTTTCCTGTAGTGTGTGAATGACCACAGTGAAGAAAAAATAACTTAGATTTTGTGATAGACCATGATGGCAGACACAATTTAAATGGGAAAATGGCAAAAGATTTCTGAAAAGGCTGAATTTGTTCAGCAGGATCCTCAAAACCAGCATTATCTGGCCACATAGTGCTTTATGATGTTACTTTTCCACACCCAGTGTCCATTAGAGGAAATACCAGCCTATTGAGGAGTGATTTCAAGCCAGGTTAGTAGAAAAGGAACTGACATGACCAGCAAGTGAAAACTGCCTCCCATGTTTGATGTAGTCCCTGGAACTTACAAGGTTATCCTAGAATCATAGAAATACAGAATGGTTTCAGTTGGAAAGGAACCTTAAAGATCGTTTCGTTCCAACTGCCCACCATGGACAGGGACACCTTCTACTACACCAGGTTGCTCAAAGCCCCATCCAACGTGTCCTTGAACACTTCCAAGTATGGGGAATTTGCAGCTTCTCTGACTAATCTGTTCCAGTGCTTCACCACTCTCACCGTAAATAATTTCGTCCTGATATCTCATATAAACCTACCTTAAAGACATTCAGCTTAAAGCCATTCTCCTTTGCCCTATCCCTACATGTCCTTATGAGAAGTCCTCCTCCAGGTTTCCTGTAGGCTCCCTTCAGGTGCTGGAAGCCTGCTGTAATTTCAGAAATAATGATGCATGTAAGGGCATGACTCTTCAAGACAGTAAGGTTTCTTGATTAATTAGAATGTTTCTAATTATGTTTAGAAATAAGAAAATAGAAATCTGAGAGCTTTTTCTACATCTATTGCGTACAGTATAGCAATTGACAAGAAAAGAAAGTTCTTAATTGATTTTTTTGAGTCAAGGTAATAAATTGCTCTCTGCAGGCAGGTTCTCACTCCTGAAGCATAAAAAAAAAAAAAAAAAGAAAAAAAAAATCAAATCCCTGATGTGCCATAATTAGAAAAAAAAATAAAAATTTGCAAAGAGACTTCCTTTTCCATATTTAAAATGTAGTAACTTCAGTGTTTGCAGATAATTTAGAGTAACTATTAAGCTTCTGTAGCTCATCAGGGACTTATGTTAAGGCTGTTTAATGGAAATTATTGTTATGAAGCATTCAACAACATTTTACTTGTGCCTACTACTCTTGTGATTTTTCCCGTTCTCCTCCTAAACTAAACAGCAACAAACAACCCCTGAAGATTATGTCTTATTCAATGCAGCATAGGGTTCAAGAAGTTGCACCAGCTGTCCATTCCCTTATTTCCCTAGCCTGTTCTGAAAACCACTACAGTATGCTGAGGAAAAGAGCACCTGAAATGTTAATGTAACCATTTCAGAGTCTTAAAGAACAAAAACGGCACTTAGACACTAAACTTTCCTTTATCTTAACAGCCATCTAGATGCCTTTGCTGCACTACCCTCTATTGTAGTCAAAAGCAGTATTTATTACACTAACACCAGGCCACATGAATAATGAAAAGCAGTAGCCTTTCACTACCTAATGCTAAAAAATGAAAAACAAAACAAAACAAAGCAAGACAACAGCAAAAAAACCATTTAGGGTATTGGCTTGTTTTCATTGAGAAAACTGAATATTCTTAACTATTTATTATTTTCCTAAATTATTCTATTGTTAAAACTCGTGTTTTAAGTACAGCTGGTTAGAAAAACAGTACTTGAATGCCATTTGTGTATTGGTTATACTGTCCAATTAACCAAGTCTCTTTGTTAGGACAGTCTAACCCTGCCATCATGATCAATCACCAGAGTAACAAGCTATAGGTTTTTGTGCAGGGAAACTACTGTAAATATCTGGCTTTGTTACTCAGTGGACTAACAACATTTCAAACTCTTTTGAGGGCTTTGAATGGCTGATTCTCATTATCTAAGTGGTAAATCATATACATACATGAATTAGGTGAAGATGCTTAGTTTTGATGATTTTCACAGAAATTTACAGATCACTTTTTTTGAGCCTAAGTCCATAACATCACTCTCCATAAGGGAAGTTCTGGATGTTATTTGAGAAAATATCCCATTCTTTGCGGCGCATACACTCTAAGCATTAAGTGTCCTGGAAAAAGTGAAGACTTGACACTGTCTGTAAATCCTGATTAGAGAATTTTCTCTTATCTGCATCTCTGATCACCGCTGCGAAAGACGAAGAGGCTGTTGCAGTAGATTGCTCTCTATATTCTCTGTACTTAAGCTTTAGCTTAAAAATTTATCTGCTTTCCTCTTCAGTTTGGCCCTCCCCATTCAGATTCTGTCTGAGTGCTTCACTAGATCATTCAACTGTTCTTAACAAAAACATTAATAACATGAATACTCCTCAAGGAGATCAAACCTATTTTTTGCTGGCCCTTGTCTCTTTCAGATATCTTTTTTCTTTGTAGAATGATGGTATTATACATTAGTCTTATTCACAGTCAAAAAGTGAAATGATGTGCTGCTCACTTTCCTGACATATACTAGAGAAGTGGCTTTTACTGCACATTCTCTTGGGTAATGTAATAAAAGTCCACTTGTGGGTTAACCTATTCGAATAGGCCCTCAGAGCCTCTAGATGTATTCCTGCCATTTGTATCTATAGCCTATCCATCCTTACCTTCTAAATAAAGTATAAAATATAACTTGTTTAATTTAGCTGAAGGTAAATTTAATTCTGCAAAATTATTGACTTGAGAATTTAAATTTAAATCTTCTCATCAGAGAAGAAGTACAAGCTTTTTAGCAACATTCTGCCTACAGGTTTAGCATGTAATAAATGGAGCAGAGTGTTCCAATCACATTTTATGTGGACAATAATTCTCTGTGATCAATTTCCCCTCATTTGCCTGTCTTCCCAATATGTGCATCCTGACTACTCCTTTTCTTGAATCTTTTGCTTAGATTCTTCATCTTCTCTATGGCATTTGGTTTCAGTACTATTAAAATTTATGGACTACAGAAAATTATTTCATACTACACCCTTTCCTCAGTTTGCACAACGATGTGCATGAATATACATTCAAATGATTTATACTGAAAGGTTTCCTAAAATATCTGATTATGTTTGCTACTCAGAAACACTCTCCCATTAATTTTTAAGAGAGGTTTCTGTTGAAGGTATGACTATAACATAGCATTTGTTTAAGTATAGTCAAATTTGCAATATTAAAAAAAAATAATTAGTTATGGTAACATAGCTAAGGAGAGAAAGAAAGAGAAGTCAGCAGGTACATATTTACTGAATTGGAGTACTTTAACATTCATTATTAATGATTAAGGAGAAACCTAAATATGTATCTAAAGTGATCATTAATAAAATTTTATAATTCCGTAAAAAATGTAAGTCTTTAAAAGCTCACTCATCCATTCTCTAATGTATTTTATATTAAAAATATTTCTACACACTTGGGAGCTGGAGAATCTTTTGCTTACCATTATGGTCAGATAAATTAAAGAAATCACAGGGATTTATCTTTTCTGTCACTCAAAGGCAGCAAACCACCTGGAATAGGATACTTATATGAATCAGTGAATTAGGTATATAACTAAGAAACTTTTTTTCTTCTACTTTGTTCTGACACTGACCTTCAAAGTAGGCACAGCCCATCCCACAAGAGAATCATCAGCTAATTTTATGGGGCTACACCCTATTCCACCCTGTTTAATTGTTAAGCCATTAACCAAAAATACTCAATAAAACTAGAAGACATCTTCAGAATATATTATCTCCTCATTTGGTACTATAACAATTCTATTTAAACTTTATAATTACTTGTGGATTTGTCTTTTCCTGGCTACACTTAAGCTGTACATTAACCCATTTATAAGAGAACTCTTTCTTGGGGACTGTGGACACATGGCTCCTCACAAAATTAATTTTGCAAAGTTAGGAATGTCTTATCTGTACACTAACTGTTGTCTTTGTGAGTATCTGTAATCCTGCCAGGACTAGGAAAAAATATCTATCAGAAATGTCCTTAAGTAGGCTCTACTCTACAAAGCAAGAATCTCTACCTGCATTAACTAATAAAGCATTCACCCACTTGTCTTAGGCCAGTTATAAAGAATTCCAGTTTACCATTTGGCTTCAGATTTTGATATTCAATCATAGCTTCATTACATGAATTATTAATGCATTAAATCTCCTGATATACGTAAAGGGCTCTACCAAAAAATGAAAGTAACATTGCTAGAAGGCTACAGAAAAAAACATTAGGAGTGCAGGAGTTAAATTCTAGTACAAGTGGAAAACAGGTTCATTTTTTAAACATAAAATTATTCTATTTACTTTTTCAAAATATAAGAAAAACAATGAGATACAATGGTACCAATAGATACTATAACATTCAGCAGAATATTCTCTGTAGACTGCGATGCTCGTTGGGACTGTTATGTCCTTACATCACAACAAGAGAAAGACAGTGCAAAACAACAAGTTAGACAAGAACAAGAGGTTGGCTTTGCTTCAAAAGTTATTTTACTTTAATTAATAGCAGAATTATCCATTACACAGGAATTATTTGAAATCAGAGCTGACATTTAAAAAATTCTTTATGTGATCAAGTGTTTACTAGCTCACTAGTTACACTTCTTCGTAGCTTTTAGAAAAGACTTGAAACATTATAACATTGTTCAGAGCTACTCCAGTTATGCCAGTTTTATGTTATCTTTTTAATTCCTTTTCTTCATTTTCTTTTAAATATTTATCATTTCTTCTAATACCTGGTCAGTTTTTAAGTAGTCTTTTTATTACCAAGTATACTAGTCAGTCTGATTGGATGTTCAGAGAATAAAGTGAAATTTGTTCTCTTTATTTAATGCTGAACTACATTAGCTTACTTCTTGAACTGGATAGCTGATATATTTTATTTTTCATGGGTAAGAATAGCCCAAAATACAATTTATCTTTGACATAGTTTGTTGATTTTTTTTCTTGATGTGTGTGTGAGAGTTTTGGTTTGTTTTTTACTTTTTTTACCTCCCTATATTTGACAGTAGGGTTGCCCAAAGACAAGTTTTTTCAGTTCAGTAGCAGCTAGCTTCCAGTGACTCAAAACTACACGTATACTCTCTTAATGTCTGGTTCTCAGTCTTGTTCATCGTATTGCTTGCTACTACAAAAGATGTTTTATGACAGATTAAGGGAACCTTTTTCCTCTTCATGTACACTGAAGCTTTAAAGCTTCACTTTTGAAGCTGCAGCTTTTTCCTTGATCTTGGATGCTTTGGCAGGTGCTTTCATACTTTTTATTAAGTCAACCTTCAAATTACCTTTCCCTTCAAAGTTTTGAAACTTTTATAGAGAAAGAAGGCAGCCCACTTTTGAAATTTTCTGGGTACAGAAAGCAGGAGCAAAATCATTAAAAATACTGTCACTGGGAATGTCAAAGGCAGACATTATTCAGAGGCATCAAGCAAATGCTACATTTGTTTCAGAAGATGAATGATGTTCAGACATTAAAAGATTTTCTGAAGATAAAACCCTCTCATTCTTCAAAAGATAGGGGTTTTTTTTTTAAATTCAAACTTCTACAGCATAACAGATGATCCAAAAATGAAAGCTCTCAGATTTTAAAAACCTTTAGTACCTGAAGTATTCCTGAATTAGTTCCTTGTGCCATTCCAATGGACATGGTTTAGATGGAGTATATATTTTCCTGAATACATCCAAAACAAGTGTTCTTAAGAGTTTTTAGTTCATTAAGCAAGTATGTAACTCTGTGGTACTGTATCATTCGGTTCTGCAAATCATGATTGTTCCACAGTATGAATATGAGCAGAAGTATGTGTAATAACAGGTTTTTATCATCAGGATTTCATCATCAAGTTGTTTGAATTCCTAGAATAAAGATACCGGGTTATTTTTACTACACTTATTTCACGTAAAATATGTTTGCTCCTCAAGTCTTCATTAACTTAATATCTTGTAGCCATCTCATATCTTTGTGTGTCATCACTGACAGTACAACAGAGATCATTCCCCTTAACACATTCAAAATTTGGGCATAATGTGTGTATATTTTGTAATCTCACTCTTCCATTTGAATTCAGAAATACTTACAACATGTAAGTCTGAGCAGGAATAACCAAGAGAGCAAAATTATAAACAACTCAAACAAGAAGTGAGTGAAAGAAGGATAAAGAAGATGAGATAATCTTCAGACCATGATCAAAGACTTCTTTAGATCTGGGTCTGAGCTTTTGGCATCTCTTAAAAAATCCAGAAGTCAAATCTGATTCTAAACAGCCCTCACCTTTTAGAGTTGAAAGGACCCAGAAGCTTTGCTAACAGTACCCTCATGTTTCCCAGTCCTGAACTTTTCAGGACTGTAGTATCCTTCTCACTATTGTTAATTTTTAAAGTAAAAATGAATCTGAAGCGTGTGATCTATACACACAACTCTAAATCTGACACTCTAGATTTCTATTTGCTGCCAACCTTCAGAGGATTTATATTGCAATCCATTCCAGAGCAATGAGGGATTCAAGCAATAAAATAGTGAGCTGCAATAAAGGCAGCCATCTTGAACCAGTGTATCATTATGGCATAAATGAAGGTGCTTGAGAGATTTCTGTGTTCTTTTTTTTCCCCCACAAACAGAGTAATTTTAATGAAATTATATTCCAATTTTTAAATGAAAATTAAGCTTAATTTTAGGGAAAACAATCAGTGTCAGTGATGTTTTTTATTTTTTGTTCAATTACATGTTAGCTGACCAAAACTACTGGAAAATCTTATAGGAATGACAGTTGAACTTTTATCCCTGCATTTTAATCTATGGGCTTGGTGGACTCTACATCCCAAGAAGTATCAAAATTTCCTCCTGATTAAATTGCTCTAATATACTATTAAAATACGATAGTTGGAAATGAGAAATATGATGAGGTGGAAATATTTTGAAAAACATTAGAACTGTTTTAATCAACTCTGCCTTCTGAAATCTGAAAGCTAAATACTTCAGCAATGACTGTGATATTAAAATGCACATCAACAACAAGAAAAGGATTTGCAGAATAATTTGCTCCATTCACAGTAAAGTACACCACACATAAAGATTAGATCCACAGAAATTCCTGTCTTAATTATCCTAAACATTTTCTGCATCTAAATTAGCCATCAGTCATATACATCTTTACATATGTTTGTTCTGAACATTTCTAAAGAGGGTTTTAACCATCGTACTAATTATACTTGTAGTCCTCAAAGATTCATTCAATAACTGTATGTATACACTCTATATGTTAGTTACATACATTAGCTAAGAAACCTTTGAAATTCATTTTCTGATATATCAGTTCTCATAAAAAAATTCAAAAGATGCCTTTCCTCCAGAAAAACAAACAAAGAGACAAAACAACAGTGTAATGTCAAATTATATTTTTTTGCTTTCCAGCTTTTCGGTTAAAGAGCTGTTTAAAACAAACTTGGAAAAATACTTATATTCTTGGAAGAGTAAACAGACCTCTAGACTTCCTGCCAAGTGAAAGAAATTTAGTATTTAGTGAATTAGAAATTTAGTGTATTTAGTGAATTAGGAATTTAGTGTATTAAGTGATTGTCTACTCTTGCAGGGGCCTAAATCTTCTTGTATAAGCACTACACAAGCATAGTTTTACAAGTGGATGAAAAACTAAAGCTAGACACTCATTAAGCCTCATCCCATCAAAGCTAGGAAATAGAGTATGACGTTTTGCCTTTTTTTTTTTTTTGGTTGGTTGGTTGGTTGGTTGGTTGGTTGGTTGGTTGGTTGGTTGGGGTTTTTTTGTTGTTGTTTTTGGGGGTTTTTGCAGTGAAGGAACCTATTTAGGTATCTGATGGATTCCTTGTTGCCTAACATCTAAAATCCAGAACAGTGCATCTTCCTCATAAATATCCTATTGCTGCAGAAAAAAATTGAATTTTAAAATTAACTAATAAAATTATGATTTCTGTAGGGGGCAAGGGCAAAGGATGTCTTCAGGCAGAGCACCTCTATGCAAAACTAAAGCCACATAATCAGCTTGGCCAACTCCATACAAAAGGAACAGGGAAAGAAAAGGTGTTATATTGCTCTCTCCTTGGAAAACACTAAAATATAAATGCTTAAAAATAATATGTCTTTCCGTCTCAAAGTTTATATTAATCTTTTAGTCATAAAATGAAATATCACTATTCAAATACGTTTCCTGATGTATTACTGTGGCTGTATTCTTCATGTGCCTCTTCTCCTTTATTGGTGTGTATTGCTGCTCAGACTCTACTTCTTTTCTTGTACAAACAGACCAGAGCAGTCGTGCAGTACAAGAGGTGTTACCTGGGACCCCCTTCATGAATTGATAGTCATAGCATTTCCACTGCATCTTTACTCTTTTCCCACAGGTTTTCCTCTAAATCATGATGGGTTTATTCATTTTATTTCATTTATTCTTAACATTATTTTACAACAGTGTTTGGGTTATTCTATCTTCTAGGAAGTCCTAGAAGAAAGAGAATGACATAGGTCAATTTTACTGCAATTCTTGCACATTAAAAATAAAATAAATCTTTATTTAGCTATATGGAAAGTGAGAAGTCTTTTCTCCAATGTATAGCAATTATAATCCATTCAAATATCTTAAGAAAGTTTGATTTGTCTACATTATAATTAATTGACGACAAAATTTTTTACTGGAATATTTTTATGTTATGGCTGGTGGCTGCAACAAAATTGTTAAGAAATTAATTGGTAAAGGATGAGTTGCTTCTGAAACGCAAAGAATTTTGACCAAAATTGTCACCAAAACCTAATGCTTCTCAGGATTAAATGTAGACTTGCATACTTTGTCTCCTTGTGTGACAATACACCTGGGACAGGCATCCTGGAGGTGCCTCACGTCCCTTTTGCTCATCTTCAATTATGTTCAAAGAATGTTTCCAATATTCATATTCATAATCTTATTTCTGTACTGCTTAAGAAAACCCTAATTAACAGCCCTTTCCCTGCCTTTCTCTGTGCTTTTGAAGATCCTTTTCCTGCTCTGTTAAACTCCCCATTCAGTCTCATTTAATAGTGAACTTAAATTTCTAGTATACAACGGCACACAGCACAGGATGTCCTCTGTGACCTTTCATTTCCTGACAGCTACAACAGCCAACATAAAATCAACACGAAGCAAAGAGCAGTAGAGAAGCTAGTTTTCTTGACATAAACACAAATAAGAATTCAGGCCAGAAAAACCCAAGTTAAAATGTTGGCATTGTCTTCTCAGGGAGGTTAGGTATTTGAAAAAACACCCAGAAATTTTATGTTGGCTTCAGGAGAAAAATAAATTAAAAATAAAAATAAAGGTTTCTAGCACACACCCTCCACTATTATGTAAAAACATGCTGAGCCAGCCTACTAGCAAAGTCAGGGCCTGTGCAGCTCTTCCCATAACATTTTGTAAATTTTTTGCCATGTGTGACAAGGCAACAATGTCAGTCCTGCAAGGTCTGGATCTGAGACTGGACTGCCACTTCCCTCCACCTCCTTCATCCCCTCCAAGGGTTTGGCATCTGCCCTCTCAGTCCTCCCAGCACCCCACAAGCACCCCTTTGCCAACTTGGGCAGCAAGCTCCTGAAAAGTCTGCTTGACATTCAAAGCCCAAAAGCAAAACAGAACACCCTGCTTCCACATGAGCAACTTCAGGCACTGTAAGACAAGCTCTGCTACAGGGACCTCACAGACCTGATGTCTAGACAGTGACAAATCTACTGAGATCACAGGTAGTCTATATGTAAAGGCTTCTTGTATTAGCTCTGCTATGAATTAAGAAGTACTTCTTTCTTCACTTTTAGAGGGATGTTAATAGTAAAAGCCACACTTTCCTGTAGCCAATACCATTTTTTTCCTAGATTTGTTTTCCATGAGCAAAAGAAAACAGAACAAACTGAACCACCATGATTACACAGGCTCTGCATTATTTTCAATAGGAATATATCTCAGTGGAAGTAGAGGATGGAGATCCATGTGGTAGCAAAGATTCAAGGGTTATTGCTGTGTTAGAAACCATGGAACAGCATGTCAATGGTCACATAGGAATTGAGGCTTCTCCCACCAGAAAGGTGGTGGGATCAGCAGCCCAACTGAAGTGCATGTATACTAATGCACAGAGCATGGGCAACCAACAGGTGAAACTGGGAGCCATTCCACAGCAGGCAAACTATAATTTCCACCATGAAAATGTGGGGGGATGACACACACAACTGGAGCTCCACAATAGGTGGCTATAAGCCCTTCAAAAAGGATAGGCAAGGAAGGAGAAGCAATGGGGTAGACCTGTATGTTAGGGAGTATTGTTAGGGAGTATTTTAATTGTCTAAAGCTTAATGATGTTAACAACAGAGTTGTGTGTTTATGGGTAAGAGTCGGGGGAAGGCCAACAAGGCAGATATCCTGGTGGGAGTCTGTTATAGACCCCCAAACAGGACGAAGAGGCAGATGAAATATTCTATTAGTAGCTGGGAGAAGTCTCGTGTTTGCTAACCCTTGTTGTCATGAAGGGCTTTAACTTACCAGATGTCTGCCAGAAATACAACACAGCAGAGAAGAAATGGTTTGGGATGTTCCTTGACTCCGTGGAAGATCACTTCACAGCTGGTGAGTCACCCTACCAGGGGAGGTACCCTGCTGGACCTGCTGTTCATGAACAAAGGACTGGTGAGTGATGTGACAGTTGAAGGCTACCTTGGCTACAGCAATCACAAAACAATGGAGTTTTTGATTCTCAGAGCAGTAAGGAGGAGGATCAGCAGAGCTGCCACCTTGAACTTCCAGAGGGCAGACTTTGGCCTGTTTAGGAGACTGGTTGAGAGAGTCCCTTGTGAGGCAATCCTGAAAAGCAAAGGAGTCCACGAAGGCTGGTCATGATTTATGAAGGAAATCTTAAAGGTGCAGGCTGTTCTGAGATGCCAAAAAATGAGCCGGCAGTGAAGAAGACTGGTGCAGATGAACAGAGAGCCTTTGCTGGAACTCAGGATAAAAAAATGCAGTTTATGGTCTCTTAAGAAAGGGGCAGGCAGCTCAGGAGGACTACAAGGATGTTGTGAGGTTGTGCAGGGAGAAAATTAGAAGGGACAAAGCCCAGCTGAAACTCAATCTTCTGTAGTAAAGTCCTCTGTTACAATCCTCTGCTGTAAAAGACCATAAAAAATGTTTCTATAAATACATTACATTCACAACAAAAGGAGGGCTAAGGAGAATCTCCATCCTTTATTGGATGTGAGGAAAAACAGTGACACAGGATGAGGAAAGGGCTGAGGTACGTGAGGCCTACTTTGCCTCAGTCTTTAATAGCAAGTGCTCAGGATTCCCAGCCCCGTTATTTGGAAGACTGAAATCCCCATAATCCAAAGGGGAGATGGTCAGTGACCTGCTATAGCACTTAGACAAACGTAAGTCTATGGAACAAGGTGGGATCCACACAAGGGTACTGAAGGAGCTGGCAGAAGTTCTCACTAAACCACTTTCAATCCTTTACCAACAGTCCTGGTTAACTGGAGAGGTCCCAGGTGCCTGGAGGCGTACCAATGTAGCAAGGGTTGAAAGGAGGATCTGAGGAACCACAGGCCAGTCAGCTATACTTTGGAGCCAGGGAAAGTCATGGGACAGAGCATAATGAGAGCCATCATGTGGCACATTCAGGATGACCAGGCAATCAGGCCTACCCAGCATGGGTTTCTGAAAATTAGGTCCTGCTTGACTGTCGGAGGACGAGCTTGTGGAATCACCAGACGACTCCATAGGAGTTAGTAAAGTGAGACAGGCTTTATTATTTTTA
>JAWWLV010000088.1:96311103-96328786 GCA_035041135.1 Platyrinchus mystaceus | reverse complement strand
CTATGTACATGCACTCCTAATTGGTTGCTTCCACCTGCATATGTTTTCCCCTCTGTAGTCCCTTGAATCCTTCAACACTTGACCAGCCTGATCTCCTTCTATCACAAGGTAACCTGCTTAGTAGGTGAGAGAAAGGCTGTGGATACTGTCTATATTGACTTTAGTAAAGCCTTTGACACCATTTTCCACAGGATTCTCCTGGAGAAACTGCCTGCTCATGTCTTGGATGGGTAAAAAAACTGCTGAATGGTTGAGCCCAGAGAGTGGTGGTGAATGGAGTACCTTCAGCTGGTGGTCAGTCACAAATGTTTTTCAGGGCTCAGTGTTGGGACCAGCCCTGTTTAACGTCTTTGTTAAATTTTATCTGGATGAGGAGATCAAGGGCACCCTCGATGTTTGCAAGTTAGGTGGAAGTGTTGGCCTTCTGGAGGGTAGTAAGGCTCTACAGAGGGACCTGGACAGGCTGGATCAATGGACCGAGGCCAATTGCATGTGGTTCAACAAGGCAAAGTGCCTGATTCTGAACTTGGATCAGGCAATATAGGGTGGAGAAGAGTGTCTGGAAAGCTGCTTGGCAGAGTAGGATCAGATCTGCTGGTCAGCAGGGGCTGAACATGAGCCAGCAATGTGCCCAGGTGGCCAAGAAGCTTAATGGCATCCTGGTCTGTATTAGAAAAAGGGTGGCCAGCAGGACCAGGGCAGTGATCATTCCCCTGTACTTGGCACTGGTGAGGCTGCACTTCAAGTTCTGTGTGCAGTTTTGTGCCCCTTAGTAAAAGAAAGACATTGAGGTGCTGGAGTGTGTCCAGTGAAGGGCAGCAAAGCTGGTGAAGGGTCTGGAGCACAAGTTTTATGAGGAGCAGCTAAGGAAGCTAGTGTTGTTTAGCCTGGATAAAAGAAGGATTAGTGGCGATCTTATCACTCTCTACAGCTACCTGAAAGGAGGTTGTAAAGAGGTGGGAGTTGGTCTTTTCTCCCAAAGAACAGGTGATATGATAAGAGGAAATAGCTTTGAGTTGAACTAGGAGGTTTAAGGAAAAAATTCCTCACTGAAAATGTGGTCAAGCATTGGAACAGGATCCCCAGGGAAGTGATTGAATCAACATCCCTGGATGTACTCAAAAAGCATGTAGATGTGACATTTAGGGATATGCTTTAGTGATGGACTTGACAGTGCTGGGTTAACAGTTGGACTCGATGACCTCAAAAGGTCTTTTCCAACTGTAACAATTCAATGATTCCATGAAAAACACCTGCAGAATGTTCATCTATTCTCATTCCTCCCCTCTTCCCTACAGAATTTTCCTTTTATCACTCACAAAGCTGTCAAGTTTCTTCAGAAATAATCAGGTTTGACAGTTCTGGAGTTAAGAATAATATCTTATCGTCTTATGTCCCAGCAGACACTCAGCAATTTATCACAGTCCAGACAGCAGGATTATACTATCTCATGTTAAATGCACAACCCTTATCTAAAAATGTGATCCTATGTGTAGTTAGTGAATTTGCTTTGAAATACCATGTGTTTATTCAGATCTTTGTTTCAGGGTTAATTCTCCTTGTTGGATATCTTTGCTAAACATCATTATACAAATGCCAATTTATGCTAATAATTACAAAATATTTCAGCTATTGTTTATTTGTTAATTCAAGCAAGATACTTGTAAATAAGACAGAAACAGGGCAGGGGGATGTAGAAGAGAAAAAAAAATCCAACACTTGCCTTAGACTTGCAAATTATTTCTGTAGATTTTTGACTTTTGTCCATGGAAATTAATGGTTTGTAGCAGAGCTAATTATTTCCTCTTAGAATAAATCATTTATTATAGACTAATTACAAAAAAAAGAATACCTGATACAATTAAAGTGTAATAAATACACCAAAATTTAACATTGTTTTGTAGATTAGAAAACAAAACAAAACAAAACTCCATAGCTTGAGGTAAGGATTGTTCAAATTTTCACTGGTTTAGATAGTATAGTGTCAGTGTAGTGACTTGGCTGCTGTTAATATGTGAAGTAAAGAAGTTAATGACGTGCTGTGTTTATTGTGTTTGAATTCTAAGAGCTTTTCCCTGTTTCTTGCTTTTCATTTCCACCATCCTCTCTTTTAATGCACATAAATATGACAAGTATGTGTGTGTATATATATATACACAGACACACTCCTGAACTGCAGAGTTTGTCTGTATGGAGTTTGCACATATGATTTGGCACAGATCCTTCTGATATTTGCACATGACTTGTGCAGCACTTCATGTGTTTCTTCTCTGCTGCACTGTGCTCCTTTTTTAAAAAACAAGAGGGAATGATAAGGAATGCACAGGGCTAACAGCGGAAGATTTGGTGCTTGTCCGTTTTAACAGAGAAAGCTCAGAGAAAAAAGGATGGCTACACAGCAGGGCAAATGAATTCTTTTTTCTCTGTACTCGAGAGATTTTTAACAGTCAAATCAAATACAGCAGAAATTCCCATTAACTGTTTTAGAGAAAACAAAAACCATCTTGAAGCCTGAACATAAAATTTCATAGCATGAAAAAAGTGGTCATTTGCAGGAAGGGGATTTTCAAGGCCTTGAAAGACCAGATGAATTCTAAGGAACATACAAATGCAACCAAGAAATGCAGACTGAAAACAAGCATAGAAATCTTCGTGCCAGTCAGAACTACTCAGTATCATAGCCATATCAGTACAACATTACATTGTCCTTAGTCTAACAAAAAGACAGGACCTGATGAACAAGGGGAAATCTAATTAAAAACCCCTCTGTAACCTGGCAAGGCATGCTATGTTATCCACCCATGTGTACAAAAAACAACCCACCTGTATAACTAGTAAGTGCACTGCATTCCTAACTATTTTTGAGGAAATTATCCCTGAAAATAAGGCCTAATTTAGTATTCTTTGTATTTTCTGGATTGAAAATTTATTTAAATTTATTTTTTATCCTTTAAGCTCCTTGGCTATGGTGCAGGTCCTAAACTAGCTTCTTCTAGAATGCCTGTTATTAAGACAAGTGGATCTTATTTACTGATGTCCTTAATTACACAAAGGCATAGCAGAAATCCTTTGTCTCACAAAAAAAAAGAAGCAGTATGATTATAGTCCCACAGTAAGGATTTTACTGTGGATTTCAGGTAACTGTCTTCACCAAATTAAGCTACATCACAATCCTAATAAAACCATTTTTTTTAAAAGAAGAAGTAGAACATGTAGTGATTTTCTATTAGTGAACATGTGCCCAGGTATAAGAATTCAACCCATACCTCTTCTGCTGGTTTACCTGTAGCCAGAACATCATACTTACAAGGAAGACTGATCAGTCACCTGAGCTGGCTATCACTATGGTTTCTTTTATCCTTGTGGCTCTTCTTTCATCTGAGTTTCTCAGTCGGTTACAGCAAATCACAGTTTTTAGTACAAGCCAGGAAAACTTCAAATGTTTCCTTTGGCCATTGCTGGTCTCAAAAGCGTTAATGGATTTGACTTTTTGTAGTGAAGATGTTACTAATCAAAATGTCTTTACCTTATTGTTTTGTATTCCATTGGGATTTTATATTTTTAAAAAATCAGGGAACCTTCTAGCCAAATCCTCCAGACTAAAGCAGCATTCTGTTGTTAATGTTCTCATTTGGAAGAGAGGATTAAGAAAATTTTTGTGAGAAAAGACTGAGCAACTAAGGGATCAGTAAACTGACTCAATGTTGAGAAAAGTTTAAGATGGACAAAGGAGTGGCATCTTGCATGCAACTCGAGTGAGCAAAGACAGAGAGAAAGAGAGATAAAGGACACTGGAAAGCAGTCTCCAGCCTTGTCATCAGGGCTACATGGCAGAGAACTCTTCTTATACCTACTTTTAGTCTATGGCCTTGTAGCTTAGCTCTGACTGAATACTTGAAGCGATGGGACCACCAAGACCATCTTCTTTCCTAATGTTCAAACTTCTAAGAAGTTTGACATTTTAGTATTGGTTTTACTAGTTTTATTTATGTTAATTATCTTAACATCCTCCTTCATCAGTGTCCTTAGCTGAGGACTGAATCGATATACACGTAGCCTCCAGAGAGCAACATGCAAAAGTCACTCTTATCTGTAGTTGTCCCCTACATACACTGAAATGAACACAATTCCCTGTTCAGCTCTACAGCATAAGATTTAACTGAAGCCACGAAAACAAATTCTGCTCATGCAGTGTAATTGCAATTTGGTAATTTGAATCACTGGCATATATCAATAGAATTGAAATTGAAGGGTTAAACATGCTTCTAATAACAGACTAAATGTAGAATAGGAAGCAGAAAGAAAGGATCTGAAAATGACAAAAAGATACACAGTCATCAACAACACTAAAGAGGAAGGTTTAGAGAGATTCTGGTAACAAGGTTAGTAGCCACTTTCCTGTTTAAATGACTGTTAGCCTACAGTGAAAATAAGTGTGATTAAAGTATTCCCAGATCCAATTTAATGTAGCATACTCCCTCAGGAGCATAGATCAGACCTTCTACAGCACTGTCCAACTGCTTTCAGGTAGAGAAAATGATTAGTTGTGTACCAAACCATTTATTAGAATTAAAAGAAATCAATATTGTAATCTTAACTTCTCTATCCAGAAAAAAACAAACCCCTAGAATTTAACTGAAAAACATTCTTTTTATGCAAAAATAAAGAATATTTTATTCTACATTTTAATTTATTATTTTTTTAACAAAATAGGTGAGGCTAAAACACCAATACATGAATTAATTAAAATGAATTGGGGGGGTTGGGGAAAGGTGTTAAAAACTTTCCATAGTTGGTATTGGGTTTTTTTCAGTTCATTTGTTATTTAATCAGGAGGACCTCTGAGTCAGTCATCTATCTGAGTATTGAACAAGGTTTTCATGTGGACATAGGTCAACAATCTTTTAATGACTATCTGCAGATCAAAAATAGCTTGACCTGAAGCCTCAGTACACAATATTCCACCAATGTATAAACACCAAGCTAAATCTTTTCCACTTTAACATAAATCACTGATCTGTGTGTATATATATATATTAGTTATATTTTATCTTGAGGCATTAAAAAAATTATTACTTTTACAGAAATAGTACTTCTGGAATTGATCTGAGGAAATGCTATGAAACTCAGTTATAACATGATTTTCATAAATTCTGCAAGTTTATAATGGATTCAATGCCTTTTCTGGCAAGTGGCCTCTGGATAAGAAATACTGTAAAGAAAAAACAGTTCTATCTAAGAGAACTGATTTTTTAGAAAAAACTTTATGCCCTGAGGACCCCGAATAATCACCAAGCAAACATTTTATTTCATGTATTAATCCCTGCCTACTGGCTTCTTAGAATTTACCAGCTATTTTATATTATTTACAACTTACACATAAGCATCCTGTTTTGGATTATAGTATTCCTAAAAGTTTGAGCTAACTGAAAAATGGCAAAACTAAGGAGCATTTGTCCTAAAGTGACACCTTTTGCCTCAAGTCCTTCAACTTGTGTCTTCTACAAATAATTTCTGGAGCCAATAAAGTCATGGAAGTTAAACAGCTGGATTTCTGGGAGTGAAATTAAGATTTCAAAGAATCAAGCTGCCTACACACTACATTTATGATTACACATTTGGTTGAGTACCCACATAGGCAAACCACAGTCTCAATTTCTATATCAGGCATACTATATTGTATCTCTGCAGTATATCTATTCCTTTTTTTATCTTCCTACTGTAGTTACTTCTACACCACTTGAACTTGGGCTTTGTTGAGAGCAACATCTGGGACCTGACCAGACTTCCAAAAAAAAGTAAACAAAAATAGAAGGTATTTTGTGCTATAGTTTATTTTAAATAAATATAATATTGCTTCCTCTTATAGCTTTACTACAACAATATTTTTGTGTTTTAGCTTATTACATATACATACCCCAAAAATATACATAAATGACAGTGACAATGGAATTTCCGGTGACACAATAACATTTCTAATTTCTTCTGACATAGTATGTAATTTTAAAATATGAGGTGACTGCCAAAATAAGCTTAAAGGTCTGAACTCTTCTCCCTCAGTGTTTTTTGAAAAGTAGTCTCTATAGAGAAATGAAGGAAGGACACCTTCAAAATTCCAATTTCTAATTTGATTTTCAATTCTTATAAAAAATGTTGCTTTTCATTATTCATTTCTACGGGCTCCTGAGACTGCTTTTCAAATTTCCAAAGAAGCAGTAATGGAATTCAAAAAAGACTATGCAGCATCTAAAAATAACAGGAAACATTGAGTTTTACTATAATTTCAGTAATTAAATAACCAGCTTTGCCAACCTCAATTTAAATGAGATTACTTACGAATGAGTTTTTTTCTCCCCCTTGGTCTCTATCAAAATAAGCCCCATGTTTCTTTAAATGAAGCTTGCTGATAATACATACCTGTCATGTCATTCCCTTTGAGTGCTTGGGGAAATAAAAATTCATTGCAATTGATTGCCCTGTGTAGCCATGGCTCCAGATGCCCTTTCAAATATTCATAAAGATCTTAAAGGGGTCCCTGTGGATACCATTTGTCTGCTGTATATTTATATATCACTCCAGTCTTCAGAAAAACTGTCAAACAAAAGTCACTTTTGCAGCTAGATATTATTGACTCTTTCTACCTTGTAGATTTTTGTATTCTCATGCTGTGTACTGCGAGTGAAAAATGGAACAAGATGAAGAAATGTTTATGAACATCATATACTGAGTGTTAGGAGTTCTTCATTAAAGTTGGGGGCTTGAAAGCTCTAACTGATCATAAATGGATGAAATGAAAGGACAAAAGTGTCAAAATTGGAGAGAAGTGGAGCAAAATCTGAGATAAAAATAACAGACAAAAATGTCACATTTGCACTTAAAGTCAGCCCACTAAATTCAGAGCTACATGCCTGCTGAGCATTCAAAACCTCACACTGAGATCAATGTAAAGATTGAGTACAAATGTAAAGCAATTTTTTAAAGTTTAACTCTCTTTTAGACAATATTTTCATGGTATTAAGTGTGTGAA
Organism: Platyrinchus mystaceus; assembly: GCA_035041135.1. Lineage (NCBI taxonomy): Eukaryota > Metazoa > Chordata > Aves > Passeriformes > Tyrannidae > Platyrinchus > Platyrinchus mystaceus. The sequence goes on along the minus strand of JAWWLV010000088.1, from coordinate 96,321,759 downwards.
ACATAATCAACTGGAAATTTGAAGGGATCTTCTTCTCCTCCTGCTCTCTCTAGGAAGTTATCAATTTTCAGAATCTGAAAAAAGTTGGGAACAACTTTTAGTCCCTTCTGTAAATGCTCTGTTCAAAAAGTCATGGAGCAGAAGGTGCTCATCCAATCTCATAGAAACATCCATACCTCTTGCAGTATGAAATTCTGGCCACATAACAATTTAGAAGTTAACAGCCAGTTTCAATTTCCATCTTTCAAACTTTATGAGATTTTCAATTTCGATTTGTTTCTCTTTTTAAGAGAATATTCCCAAACTGTGTTCAAAAATGTTCTGAGTGAAACTCAGACTGCTCCCTGAACTCTTCAATCCTTGTCCTGTTCTGCGACAGCTGCAATTAACTTGAACAGGCCATCACTGTTGACACTGCTCCCATATCCTTGCTCCAGCAGAGCATAACATCAGGAGTGCAACAGAGAGCCAGAACCTGGTCAGGAAATGACTCGTCTGTCACCAGTCGTTTCCACTCTGCTGCTTAGGTAATTACTGTAGTTCAGAGTCCAGGATTTAATTAGAAATGTAGAAGCTGTTATATCATCTGTGAAGTAATAACATAAGCTAAGCTAATGTCTATAATGCAGCTTACTAGTGAAAGGCAATTATGCATCATGATGCCTGTCACAAATTTGCACCATCTAGAGCTGTGAGTTGAAACATAAAATTTTAAGTACATCTCCATCAGTATATGTTAGGATAGACATAGGAGAATTATTCTGGGACATAGCATTGTTATCCATCAGATTCTGTAGGCTTTTGTCAAGTGATTTTTCACAGTCTTCAAAAATACACTGACAAATATGACATATTAAAGACTTCAACAAACCTCAATAGAAGAGATGAGGTGATTTTTGTTGATTTTTAATTTTAAAAAGAAGAGAAAAGGAGTGATTCGATTTTAAATAAAGTGACTAGAAGAGAGAAAAAAAGCCCCAAACCAAGTGTGTATATGCCTCTAAGTTCTATGATGTTGCACAAAAAGATACAATGACATAATCAGTATGTAAACTGAATGTGCTATGCACTTATTTTCCACTTAAAAAGCAGCTGTTTGCTAAAGTAGTATCTTTCTCAGTTGAAACCAGGATGCAAACCAGCAGGAAGTGTATGTTCACTGTGGGAAGATTTCTCTGCTCTTGGTGGATTGGATGAATCCACAAGAGCAGGAGGTCGGCTGTCTCATGTACTTAAAGAAACTCACAGGAAAAAAATGGGGGACACAAATGTAACACTATGGGGTTAATTTAAACGTCAAAATAGGGAAATAAAGATGCAAGTCTCTCCCCATGGTGTATGAAAAAGAGCAGGGGGTCACCATATGGACTGCAGAACATTTTGTAGAAGGATTTAATTAAAATAAAATTAAAGTGTCTCCTCTAAGCTCTATTGCTTATGTGACTTCTGTCAGATAGTCCATATAGTGTTAACAAAGAAATGTAAGACAAAAGGCTAACAATAAATGTGAGTCATTATCTTTTTATGTGTTGCGTATGCTAATGTCCCCTTCTGTTACCTTAGTGGGCAAAATCCATTTGCTGAAAACAAGGAAGACTTCATTTTTTAAGGTTAAGACTATCAAATATGAATGAAGAGAAAGTGGAAAAGCTTGTCCTGAATGTATTGGATAACATCAAGGGTTTGGAAATTCTCTTGCAAGGGGTACCTATAATAGTGAAATTTTCAGTAAAGATCCTGGCATACATTCTTCAGGAGTCAGGAGTTAGTCTTTATGGTCCAGTTCACAATCCAATGTGAATTCCAGTGGAAGAATGCGATTGTCTTTTCCTAATGCAAATTTTAGCAGAATTGTCTCTGTTAGTTTCAATATGATTAAATGATTCTTCGCAATGTGTGCACCTACAAAATAATTATTTTTTTGCTACGATGGAAAGAGATTTGATAAATGGCAAAAAAAAAGGGAAAATACAGAATAACCTGCACATTTGACAGATTTCACCAGACAGAAGAAAATTCCAATTTTCTGCATTTTTGGGATAGCTCCCCATATCTCCTCTCTACTTCTCACTTTTTATTTTGCAGAAATAAAATTACTTCTTTTGAAATATTTGTTTGGTGGTGGGTTGACTTTTGCTGGCTGCCAAGTCCTCACCAAATCACTCTATCATGCCCCCTTCTCTACAGGACAGGGGGGGGAAATACTATATAAAGCTCACGGGTTTAGATAAAGATAGGGAGAGCCCTTACCAGTTACTGTCATGGCCAAACAGTCTTGACTTGGGGCAGACTTGGTGATACACTGCGACAGGTTGCTCAGGGAGGTGGTAGGTGCACCATTCTTGGCAACAGTCAAAGGCTGGACAGCGCTCTGACCAGCCTGATCTAGTTGAAGATATCCCTGTTCATTGTAGGGGTTCCTTTCCAACACAAACAGTTCTATGATTATATGATAAGATTAATGTAATTTATTACAAATTAAACAGACTATCATAATAAGAACAAAGAACAAATCTAAAACCACCTTCTCCCCTCTCTTCACTTCTTCCCAGGCTTAACTTCACTGTCAACTTCTCTACCTCCTCTCTCCCAACAATGTGGGAGTATGGGGAACAGAGGTTGGGATCATTCATAGTGTTTTTTCTACCTCTCCTTTCTCCTCCTACTCTTCCCCTGCTTCATTGTGGGGTCCCATCCGCAGGACTCAGTCCTTCACAATTTTCTCCCATGTGGGTTACAGTCATTCAGGTCCGGCCTGCTCCAGAAAGTCCAGAATTTCCACAGGGTCACAAATCATGCCAGCAAGCCTGCTCCATCACAGGCTCCTCTCTCCATGGGGCCACGGGTTGGGCCAGGACCCTGCTCCAGCATGGCCTTCCCACAGGGTCACAGACTCCTTCTGGCATCCACCTGCTCTGATTTGGGGTTCCTCCATGGGCTGCAGGTGGATCTCTGCTGCCCTATGGACCTCCATGGCTGCAGGGGCACAGGTGCCTTATTGCCGCCTGCACCACAGGCTGCAGGGAATCTCTGCTCTAACACCTGGAGGTCATCCTCCTCCTCCTTCACTGACTTTGGTGTCTTCAGACCTATTGCTCTCACATAGTCTCTCTCCTTTCTCCCAATTTCTGTTTTACAGCAGTTTTTATCCTTTCTTATATATGTTTTCACAGAGGTGCTACCACCATCACTGATTTGGCCTGTGGTGGGTCACCCTTGGAGCTTGAGCTGACTAGATCAGTCTCTGTTCAACATGAGGACAGCTCCTGGTGTCTTCTCACAGAAGCCACCCCTGCAACCTCCCACTACTGAAACCTTGCCACATAACTGAAATCAGTTAATGTGATGGCACATCAGCTGGAGGGAAAATGAATTTTCATTTGGGTTAAAATATTCAGACAAATTAACAGCGAATCTTCTGTGTATCAGACAGCGAGTACGTTTCTAAATACACTCCACATTGAAATACAACCTTATTAAATTTCTAAACTTCTGATTTTCAAGACAGAGACAATATTTAGATAAAATTTTATTCAAAAAAATTACGAGAGGGGAAAAAAAGTCGAAGTTTCTATTCAAAATCCTTTGTTGTGCTGTGAAATTTCAGATTAATCAATATTCTTTGAAATCAGATTTTATTATTGTATGGCAAAATATTACACCATCCAAAAATGGGAAGAAAAATAAAAATTGCCTATATCTTCTATATATACTAAACAGTATCAGATTGAGCTAGTCTAACGTTATTTTGAAACACTAGGCAAGTAAAAATGAATGTTTAATCAATTAATGTGATTTGTTCTATTTAATTCCATCATTGATGCTGCTCAGTGTTTCCTGCTGTGCTGCTACAGTCATTTTAGACCTGTTCCATGAAATCAATGAAAGGAATGTATGGTTATGGTGAGTTCATGAGCAGCCCTCTTAATCCCTTGGCTTGCTGTGATTCATTCTTTTGTGACTATAAAATTTGTTTGTAATGGTGTGTAAAAATCTATTGGTTTGCTAATCAAGCTGATTTAAAGTATTGCCTAGCAGTAGAATTACCCCATAAGGAAATAAAGAAGGGGGAAATGGCAAAAAACTAATTCTTTTTAAATGTTTTCATCAAAGAAATTGTGCTTGGCTGCATGTGTGCCAGGGAGAGTACGAAAAGAAGTGAAACTGATTTTGTACATAAAAACCAAAGGCAAAGACTAGGCATATTATTTCGTTCCAGCCACAGTGTTTCAGGGGACATTTTTAAAAGCAGCTATTTAAGTGAATCAAGAATTAGAAATGTATGCTCAATGCATTTCCTATGCAATCAAAATGAAGTGTACTGTATCTAATACTCTTCCAGGTTTTATATGCTCGCATACTAATTTTCCTAAATCAGCGATTGCTCCTTGATTCAACAGTTAGATTGGACTGTGCTTTGGGGTGGAACAATATGTCACTGAATGTGGCAAGAGCATATAGGATGAAGAAGGAATTACAAGAAGCCATAGTCACAAACATTGGTAAGTTAAGTGCTGCCCTGAAAAATTGTGTGTTTTTCTTTACATTTGCCACTTAGATACACTTTGTTATTGGAGAAAAAAAAAAATCACCTAAAATCAAACTTTCCCTGGATGCCTGGGAATTGTATGCTTCTATATACTGAGAATTCTGAACCTGAACCCCTAAAATACTTGTGCACTGGGAAGAAAAAGTATCTAAATTGGTCTAAATTTTGAAAAACTTTTCAGATTATTTAAATTAGTCCACATTAATGGATATTTTTTATTTTAATCTCTTTTTCGTTTGCCATTTTTCAAATGATGATGTAATATCAAATACTTGGAAACTGGTCCATGAAGTATACCACTATAATTCAGTATCTCACTATTTCTTCTGGGAAATTCATGACTAATCTAGCTACCCTACTATCATAATGGCTACCTTTGGGTTTTTCACATTGAAGCATTTCCTTTCTTGGATAGACAAGCAGACAAGTCATTGCCATCCACTTGACAGCAATAACTTCAGTGTGAAGTAACTACTTATGTCATTGACAAAACCATCTGTTTTCTTTTGCTAAGAAGGCAAAGACAATCCTACTCTGCTGATCAGGGTCCCCACCAAAGTTTTATTTACAAATTGAGCCCCTGGTTACTGACACAAAAGAACTATATTTATATCACTCTCATCATTCCTGATTTGTGACTTTACAACATTAACAGTCTAACAGAGGATAGTGGCTATGGTGTTGTATAATAGAGGCTTGCCACTGCAAAGTTTTTAGAGCCAGATTTTTATAAGTATCTTGGCCTATCATTCATTTCAACCCTTAAAATCCTTTGGTAATTCGATATATGAATTGGAAGAAAACTGCACAGGGAAAAGTGCAATTCAGTGCCTCAATTTTATAGTGAGAATACAAATACAGTGAGAAGACGAATCTAATAGTCACTATGGTTGTCAGATTTTACTGTCAGAATGTTTGTGTGGGTGTATATAAATAGATATTTTGCAACCTGGTTGGTTTTATTTCTTATTCATTTGTTACTAAAATGTTTTTGTACAAACATTAAAATAATAAAATGCCTTAATTTCTGTTGGATGAGTAAATATCTATTGTGACATGCTAGGATCTTCAGAAGACTTGAAAGACCTAAGAAAAGGTCTAACTTTGGAGATGATGACAAAAATAATAGGAGAAATTATGTGTGTGAAAAAAAACAGAAACAGGAATTGTTGCACTTTGTCAATAGAGAAACGTGTAGACGTTTTCCAAACACCTTAACACCTTTGGCATTTTATGTTCTAAATGCCTAAGAGAACAATAAATTGATTTTTTTGTTGTATTATTACTTCTCATCTGTAGCGGATGGCATTAAATCTCATTAAAGGTAAAATAAAATCGAAGTAATCTCTTGAAAATGTGGAACACTTAGACCAAAGCGGAAAGAAAAATAAGTCCTATAAGGCCATGATGTCACATACAAATCCTGCACCAGGCATTTTACTATAAATCTGTTGTTGATGTAAACAATCTCTTTCCAAAGCTGTTCAGTTGGAAAATTATATTCAGGGTCCAGTGAGATAGAACTATGCTTTTTAGTCAACCATTTCAGTGGAGGAAACAGGCAGTGCATTCATATTCAGCCCGACATACTGATTTCTGCACATGCTGAGCAAAAATAGAAAGTCTGTTTCTGTATTTGTTGCAATATTGTTCACAGGTAAATACAATATTCATTGTAATGAATCACTTTGGAACAACTACCATGCCTTTGAATTTATACTTCACAGTTGCACCGATAATATATTGGTTTAAGTCCATTAAAGATGAAAATTTTCAATCTTATATTTAATTTCCTCATGAAGAAGAAAAGGCCAATACCAACCTCCAATTTAAGGTTCTGGTTCTTCATTATAAACAAGACCAAACCAAAGATACCTGGAGCTTTAGTTTCGAAGTGTTAACTGTTTTATTTGCTTGAAGGAAGAATCTCAACTGACTTCAAAATCTTAAATTAAGAACTGTCATATACAATCTACCGTGGACCAGTTGTGTTTAGTGACTTATTAACAACTTAGAAAATGGAATAAAGTGTCAACTAGTATGACAGCATCAGAATTCAAAGTGGTCTTGATACACAGTACAGTGATCAATGAGATAATCTTTGATGAAATATACTGTATTTTACCTTAGGTAGGAGGTGAAAACCAAAGCACAAATATAGAGGAATCAGCACAGCAGGAAACAATCTGTTGTTGTAATGAACAACAGACAAGGGAAAGTCATTACTCTCCCCTGTTCTAAACCTGCTAATTAAAACTCTAACATGAGAACTACACCAAGTCCAGGACATCCACTTAAAGGAAGATTTAAAGGAGGTGATAAAAATCTAAATAAGCAGCAAATATGTAAGATACAAATGTGTAAGGATACTATTGGATTCTTTGATGGTTTTTTGATGACTGTTTCACAATCTAGAAAAAAAAAAAAGAGAGAAATATGATTTCACAAAAAAAATTAGTGAATAGAAAAATTTTGTTTGATATTTCTATCTATATGTGCAGTAGTAAACTAATTTCACAAAAATTAATTTTATAGTAAAGATTTCACCAGATATTATAATAACTTCCTAATTATTAAGTAAGAAAAAATAATAGAGAAGTTGTGGAATTCTCTTCACTGCAGTTTTTTGAATACACAATACACAGATTTGCATAGATAATCTGTGAACATTTATCCTGCCTCAAACTATTGAGTTAATTAATTCGCAAATACTCTTTATATCATGCAAGTGCTGACCATATTTTCAGCAATCGCTACGAGAATAACATTTTCTGTTATTTTAGTTCTCAAAATGGATGCTCAAAACTTGTTGCACAGAGTTCTTTGATATTTGTTGGAGACATGAAAATTGTTTAGAATTTCTTCTCACTAGCTAGCTGCTCAATGAGTAAGAGATTGGAGCATCTGTCATATGAGGAGTGGCTGAGGGATCTGGGACTGTTCAGCCAAGAGAAGAGGATTCTCAGGAGAGATCTTATTAACATGCATAAATAATTGATAGAATGAGGTAAAAAGAAAAAAAAAATGGAAGACAATCTCTTCTTAATGGTGTCAAAAGACAAGGCAAGGCACAACAGGCACAATCTGAAATACAGGAATTTCCATTTTAAAATAAGAAGAAACTTTTCTTCACTATGAGGGCAGTCAAATACTGGAACAGGTTGCCTGAAGAAGTTGTATCATTTCCTTTCCCGGGGATAAAAAAAACCTGTCAGGATACAACCTTGAGCATCCTGGTGGAGTTGACTCTGATTGGAGCAGAAGGACTGGACTAAACAATCTCCAGAGGTCTCTTCCAACCTCCACTGTTCTGTGATGTTAGATCACATATAACTGACATTAAAAGAAATGAAGGAATTAAAAAAAGGATAGGTCGATAACCAGAAAGAAAATCAAATAATTCTTATTCTTACTACAAAGACAAAAATGGCTTTTAGAAGAAAAAAGTAGTGAATTATTTTATAAAATAGAACCTAACAGAAAATCATATCAGCAATTTTGGATAATGCATCTCCTATTACACTTTTTTTTGCTGTTAATAACATCAACTTTATAAAATCTGTTAAGATTGGTAAAATGGCATCTATTTGTTATTTTCACAGCCCAGTTTATTGAATGTTATGGTATTTCATGCTTTTTTTTTAATTCCCGAACTGAATAGTTTAAATATGTATGTATCAATAAGTATGACCTTGTGATCTGTATTTTGAGAGTTTTTTGTTATTTTTTGAATAACAATGTCTTGTGTATTTGAAGAACTTAATTATAAGGTATTTGGGCAAATATAATAAAGCTTCTGCTCATTCCTGACACAATATATTTTCTGAACACAGCCAACCTCCACAGCTAAAAATGAATCAACTTCCCCTTTCATTTGCCCAAGCTTCTATCATGGAACACAACAATATATGGTGTGGAATATCCCTCTGGTCAGTTCAGACTGTCTGTCCTGAAGGCATAATTCCAGCCTACTTGATGGTGGGACAGAGTAGGAAAAAATGAAACCAAACAAAATCAAAGCAAAACCAAAACCAAACCAAACCAAACCAAACAAACTAACAAACAAAAAAAAAAGCCTCCCCCAAAAAATGCCCACCACCTTGTTGCTGTGCAAGCACTATTCAGCAAGAGCCAAAACAGCAGTGTGTTATAGTTACTATATTAGTCACAAACCAAAAACACAGCACCCTATGGACTGTTATGAAGAAAATCCACTCCATCCCAGAAAGATTCAGTACACTTTAACAAACAATTTTTAATGTATTTGGACTTTCAAATGCAAAAAGTATGTAGGGGATTTCTTCAAGATCCAGTTTTTTTTTAAAAAATGCATTTAAAGAAAATAAAATTAACAATTCCCTTTAATTTCCAAAAACAATCTTAACAAAGTCAACTCCAGATCAAATACTCAGATTGTGTAAAACAATGTCCCTAACTCATTCCATCCAAGATATGGGGATGATTTTTTCCTGAACAGAGTCAGGCCCCAAACACTGAACTGTTGCACATTCTAAGAAAGGGGCATACAGGATTAAAAAACAACCTCATGTCAAAGGAGATTGTGAGTTAGATTTTCAGTACTGATATTCATCACACACTTTTCTGGAGAGAATAACTCATTAGCAGTGTTACTGTGTGTTAATGGTCTAGAGCAACATGGCCAAGGGTTTTCTGATATTGATTTGCTGTATCCTATTTCAGTACTGTACACCAGAGCTCAGATTATAAGCCGCCCTATGTCTTTCCATATCCTATTCATGTTGTTTTCTTATTCATTGTCAGAAACATTTGTTTTCCTCATCATAAAAATGAAAGATGGCCTCTTAACCAGGGAAAAGGGAAATGATGGTTCAGGGGTCTAGTCTAGATTTGATTCTCTTACTCAATATTCTATAGTTAATGCCCATAATTTAAGATCTGTAGGATTCTTTACAGACAAATACAGACAAGCACAGAGAAAGAAAACCAGAAGAATCAGAATGCTAAATATTCATTGGTTAAATAAAATATAACTTCTTCAGTACGGTATATCATATTTCATAATATAGCTTCTTTTCCATTCCATAGTTTCTTCCAAATTTAAGCATATGTTTTCTTTTCAACATTGTTAAATTCAGATCTATGGAAAGGGAACTCTGCAGTTAAAAGTCTGTCTTATCACAAGAACATATTTGACTATACATTGTCTGCTGCAATTGCTATTCATGTCATCTACTACTATATACATTGAACCTTAGAATTCCCTGCAGTAGACTGATATTTAAGAAGGAAAAAAATATATGCAATGTTATAATCAGCGAACAATAATAAATCAGTCCAGCAGCAAAAGTCAAAAAAAATGTGATAAGTTAACATGAGGATAATGTCTGGTTTTTTATGGTACATTCTTTCAGATTGCTGTCATTTTGTGGAGTTACAAGATGTGAAACATAATTAAGGTTAACTTTTCCTGAAAAAGTGTTACTAATTTTAGTTTTAATCTAGTGCCCAAACTGAAAGTATATTTTTTTACATTAAAAAAAAAGAAAGAAAAGGCTATAAAATGGCAATATACTTTGATTTTCTCTAGTCCTATCATTTGTCTCCTGCATTTTTTGGTTCTTTTACAATTACTATAATTATCAGTTCTCTCACCTCAGAAAACTCTTATAATTCAGAAAATTACTCTTACCTATAGTGGCAATGATTCTTCTCTGGTTGATTTCTTTGCATTTTAGTAAATGTTAGAATGTCAGCAAAGTTTCAGGTTTCAGAAATTATGAATCATATAGACATCATTTGTTATCATCATATTTGAAGACATTGACTCATCCAGGCAAAGAACTTCAGTGACTAAAAATACAGCATGAATGGCAACTACATAACACTGAATTAAGTAGTTCACAAACACAATAAAGATTCAAAACATTTCCTCTAAACTTTATTGCATATATCTTGAAAGCCTGTTTTTCTACATACTAAGCTTGCTAATCAAAGAAAATACAAATGCGTAAATCGCAAATTATTAAAAATATGATAATAAATAAAATATGAATCTATTTGTTTTCAGAAACTTCTTCATCCAAAGCACCTCTGCAAAGAAATAGTTACTGTTAGAGAAACATTGT
>JAWWLV010000088.1:96292150-96310475 GCA_035041135.1 Platyrinchus mystaceus | reverse complement strand
GCAGGCTTGAAAGGTAAAAAGACCTTTCCCAGATCTTCGTTCGCGAAGACTGGCCACAACAACAAAACAATAATGAAATAGGCACTACTGGGATGTGTTCCCCAGGGAACAGATGTTGGTTAGTGCATTCCAGAAGCAGCTAGCCTACAACAACATGGACATATATCAAAAACTAGGACCTCTAAAATGTAGACATAAAAAGGAGGAACTCAACAGAGGCCACAAATTGGTTGCAACTGTGTCTAAAGTGGGATGGAATTGCTTTGTTTGCAATACATCTAAAGATAAGAACCTCAAGTGCCTAATGAAGATTTAAGAAAATACAATCAACAAGCTAAAGATCTCAGACAAACAATATTTCTAGGCTATATTAGCATTAGAAAAAGTGAAATGGAACTGCCCTGAAGGCAGTAAAAAATGAGATTTTTAGATATCAACAGATGTTAGAACATGTAATGGCTTTTTTATGATGCATTCTTTAGCACACATTAAATACTTCTATATACCATTCAATTAAAACAATGGAAAGCTGAATATGCCAAAGCAGGGGATAATTACCCTGATATATCTAAGTCATTATGCTGCCAGTAATAACTTTTAAATTAACACAGATATAGAAAAAAGTTAGTCAAAACTTAGTTGAGGCTCTTTCTCATTTAGTAAAACCAAACAGATTCAAACTATATTTTTCTTTCTCAGCAGCTGACAACACACAGTTGCAGCCCATTATTCTATGTTTAAGGCAAAAGTAATAGAGCCTAATAATAACCCAGGATGAGACACTAACAGATAAAAATGGGATGTGTGGTATGTAAATTACAAGGATGACTGGAATTAAGATGTATTGTCCAACTAGCACTCAGAGGTATTTTTGAGACATCGTGTAATAACATCTCTATGTGTAACTAACACAGACATAGAAGCTATTTGTAAGTGATAACGTAAATTTCTACAAATGAAAAAGTAATACAGGTAGTCTCTAGCCTAGATAAGTCGCAGCATGATAATTGTTGTGGTATTTTTAAAAGTGATAAATAGAGATACTTCCATAATTTCAGGTGGCAGGAAGAACAATATCTTACATCATTAATACAACATCAGAAAAGATAGCTTGGATTAGAAAGTAACTTCCATTTCTCTGCAGTCTTGTAGTTAATCTTTTGTCAATCAGAAAACAATACTTATTACAGTGATGCCATTTGGGAGATGGTTAATATCTACGCAGTTTTCATTTTCTTCCCGAACCAGGTAACAAAGAATATGATAACAAAAATGAAAATAAATCTTGATGACACAAATAAAAATTATGGGAAAGCTTATGAGACACCAGAGTTATGTCATGATCTATGGAGGAAAATAGATTTTTAATATGCTCACTACAGAAAAAAAAAGGAAAAGGAAGAAAAAGGGTAAAGACATGTCTAAGTCCCGAGGTTTTTATGGTTTTATTATTTAGAGTTTTCATCTATTTTCTGGTGGAAGAGGAATTAACAAAAAAATGCAAAGGAGGAAAAAGACTAAAGTTTTAGTAGCAGCAAGAGGATAGGGAAAATACTGAATGTTAAAAGGTGCTAACACAGATGGTGTAGGAAACAAAGAGAAGCTTCATGAACCTGAAGTAACTCACTAGAATAAAAAAATTATCTGTCACTGAGTAAGGCTTTCAGGATTGTGACCCACAGGACCAGACCCATTCAGTGCTCATCAGAAAGTGCTCTTTATACAGCATTTTAGCAGAACTTTGTCTTTAAGAAATACAGCTAGAAATGGGCCTTCAGTCCCACTAGCTTTTTGAGGAAAATGTGCATTGTTCCTGGAAAAGGAAGAGGATGAATCTCTTAAAACAGAGGTCCTCAAAGTGCACAGATTTTTGCATCCACTAAATGATATTCACTCCATTTCTAGGAAATATAAATAAATAAAAGGTAGAGCTTGCACAGAAAAAAATCCTCATGGCTAAATATGAATTGTTCTGTGCAGAAAGCTATTCCTTTATTCTGGCCTGTATTCTGTAAAATTCAGGACAGTCAGAGAATCACCACTTACATTTTTCATTATATTTTCTATTGCAAAACTAAATACCAGCATCCATTAAGTATGTTACACAGCTTATTGCACTATAGAATAAGACCCTGAGCCTAGGAAGCAAGAGAGAAAGAAATTTCAAAATTGCATGTCAGGATGCTATAATATCAGTTTTTGTAGTACAGCTTTTTTTTATTGCAATTCTTTTTCTGTTAAAAGATTACAGGTGAACTGTCTCTATTTCTTCCCTGGAAAAATCAATTATAGAAGCTTTACTGATCTATGAGATTTTTTTTATATTTCTCTGTTGCTGTGTCATTCCGATGTTATTTAATTAATGATTGTTTTATCATGTCAGGTGTTATTGTTCCTAATTTCTCAAACTGAAATAGTAAAATCAGCCAAGATTTCAATTCTGAAATATCAGCTGACCACAACTGAGTAAAACTACTTCAATTTTTCAGAGAGGCATCAAATAAGATGATATACATTAAGTCAATACAACCTACTGCTCCACTGGTCAGAGTGACTGGGGGAACGTACTTTCTGTACAAGAAGGGTTTGATACTGGTATCCTCATACATCCATGGCACTGAAATGGACTCTTACAGCTACATAATTCAATATTTCTAGTTGATGCTATGAGTTCTACGTTTAAGAAGTGAACAGCCTCTGCTAGTTATCTGTAAATGTCAACTCACTGTGTAACAGGTAAACCACAAAAGGAAGAAAAAGGATCTCCTGACCAGATTAGAAAATGACAGAAACAATGAGCTGGGTGTGTTGTCATAGGAACTGCAAGTGACAGAAATTTCAGACTGTGATTCTGCATGGCCAAAATAAGATTCTGTATTTTACAATAATAATAAAAGTAATAGGTTAGAAGGTTAAAAAAAAAAATAATAAAATTTAAGGTTCAAAATTCAGACCTTAGTTAAGAATTGTCAGAACTGTTGTGGTTAGAGCTGTCAAATTCGTATGGTTTTGTATCATTTGCAACTGTAGCCTGACACACTGTTTTGCACACTTGTTACTTTTCTTCTGTCATTCAATGCTAGCAGCAGCAAGTGTAGATCTTCTGGGGTTTGAAGGCAAATTCTATGCAGTGATCAACAATGTTTCAGCCAATCCCACAGCCTTCTACATTGCCCTTTCTCCCTGTTCTGTCTCTAACTCTTGCCCTCACACAGCATACTTACCTCCTCCTACAATCCTGCCCAATGTTCCTAATCTTCTTGGCTTTAGGTCTGGTCTGTTCTCAGCCTTGCACTGATTTACAGCATGCTCCACCATTTACTCTCAGTTACTTCCCAACTCTTGTCCTTGTAACTTTTTCTCCCTTTTTCTCCCAAATCTGTCCATTGCTCCACTCTCACCTTTCCTATAACATCCGTTCTCTTATTCTTCATGCTTGTTAGCTACCAACAGCAGATGTAATGATTAATGAAGACAGACTCTTATCAAGTCTTTTCAGCACTTTTATTCCCAAATTTAGACATTAACAGGTTAGAGGAAGAACAAACAGGAAAGGGCAGGAGCAGAAAAACCTGGAAGTAACATGCATGTCTTCTACAGTCCTATGAACACTTGCAAAATTATATTTTCTTGTAATTTAGATAAGATATAAAAGCGTCTCTCTATCAGTAACAATTTTGTACTTTTTATAACAATAAAGCTGGGTAAGTCCCATTATTGCTATTAAAACACTATATAATTTTGAATTAGAAAAAAAACCCACAATTTTTAAATGTAAAATTGAATTATTTCTTTTCTAACATAGATATAAGAATACTTTTCCACTAACCTGCTTCTCAGAACTGTCAATTATTTTAGTATGAACTATTCCTTAAAAAGTTCTGCAAATACCATAAATGTCTTCTTGAAGATATCTGCTTAAATTGATTAAACTTTGCCAAGTTATAATGAACTGAAAACAGATATCCATAGAAAGTATCTGAAAAATTCAGATATAGACTTTAAACTACTCATATACACTTCAATATATTAGAAATGGTCATGCAAGAAACAAACACCAACCTGGGAGTTGTTTTCCCATTATAATAATTAGAAATATAATCAACAGCAAATAATAAACATCACCAAAATTTTTGCATGTTAAGCATCTATTAAAACTAAGAGCTTTCTATCAGTTAAGAGGGAAAAGAAAACACCTCTGTGGTACCTTCATGTTGTTCATATAAACTTCCCATGAATGTAATGCAACACCTGAGAACTTATTAGGACGAAGAAGGTAGACTGCAACAGTGTCTTTCAAATCTGAGCAAGATGCATCAATTAACCACACTGTCTCTTAAACTGACAAGAGAAGACTAGCAAATGTTTGCATTGACATAGATGAAGATGGTAAAGTATAGCTAAATCTCAATGTCTAGAGTTATATAGAGTCATCTTTGCTATTCAATATTGTTAATTTTCTATTGATTATTTCTCTGGGATTACTCCTGCATCTCTGACCATGAGTTCATTGTGTTCCTATCCATAGCCCCTGCTCAGCCCTAGCTCTTCATGTATCTGGGAAGAATAAAATAGGCTGTGCTTACATGGTGTGATAGGGTAAATTATCCACTGCTTCCACTGAGGGCCAGGGAGCTTCATCTCTATGCCTCACAGATTCAGAGTTGATCTACTTCTGAGTGCAGACTCCAGAGCTGGAAATAAAATGCCCTAAGCAGAGTTACCACCGAGTTACCTATGCTCACCCCCAACTTCTTATTAGAAGTGGAGCAATAATTGATGTCCCACACACTGAAAATAACCAAGCTATTACCAAGAATGATGAATTTTTTCAACAGCTTTCAGCAAGATCAGAAGTGATAAGGAAAAGTCACGTAACAACACAGTCTTTCGGGAACATGTCTCACTTCAAACTACATAAATGATTACCAACACATGCACATCACCTAGTCTCTATTATGCTTCATTTAGCTAATGAAATGCTTTGGCAGCTAGTCATAGATTTGTAACACAAGACCTACTAGTAGAATATATATTGTGAAATAATGGGACATTTTAGCACATAACTGATCAGCTGCACATTGTGTTTAATACATGGGGGTTTATTTTTACTGTAATTGCATTTTATGGAATTTTTAGGAAGTGGGTTCTATAAATATCTAAAAGTCATACTGCTAATTCTTTTATTGACAACAATTTCACTAAGAAACACCACAGGCATTTCTAAACTAATTTTCGAAATAGTAAATGCCAGAGACACCATGTGGTATTCATAATATAGTGTTATGAAAGCAGAACAAATTTGATTTCTTTAGTAGATGAAAAGCTGGTGTGATAAGCAACCTTTGAAAAGAAGAACCACAAAAAAATGTTAGTTTAAGTCATGAATAGCTCCTATAAAATCTAGCCCTTTCAGTGCCTAAAAATATTAAAATAAAAAGAGATGCAGTCACAGGGAAAACAGAAAATTAGTAGTTAGAACTCGCTATTCTGTTTTTTACTTTCTAAACCCTCATTGTACCTGTGAAAGCGATCACAGGAAGAGGAAAGGAATCTGAAGGAGACTTAAGTTAGAGGTTTTCCATGAAAGCATGGTTGTTGGTCTTCATATGAGGAATGTATTACAGTCTCCTCCTAAACCTCTGCAGCAGGTCAACTCCCTTCTTAAAGCTATTCCCTATTTTAGGTGGTGTTTAGCAGATTTCACAGTCCTGAAGTGAGGAGCTGTGTTGACAAACTAAGGTTGTCAAAGGAGAAAGTGGCCTTTGGGTATGGTACTATGGATCAGAAACTTAATCTAGATGTTGTGAATCTCCCTGTGGATAAAACTATATTTGCTCTGACTTGTGCCATTACAAAATATTTATTTATATGTGTCATCAACAAGTCTCAATAATCTTTAAAGGAAGATGCATGCAGATTTCTGAAGAGGTAGAGCATGAATTTATGTTTTAGATACTCTCAACTCAGAAACTGAAGGCATAGAGGGGCACATGTAGCCAAAGAGGGTTTTAATAAACAGTCCCCACCTGTAAATGTACTATTAATTTTTGAAAAGATTACAGAAATACTGAAATAACTTTTCAAAAAGTTATTCTGCCATCTAAGTAGAATTCAGCCATTTCTAAAATGATGGGGATACTGAATCCATGTTGCCTTGTAATAAATGCCCAGTCTCATGTAGCCTCTCCTTTTATCATCCAAACCCAGTTCATGGGAACTCACACAATCTTGCATGAAATCCAGGATAAAGCTAGTGAAATCTGCAATGTGTATTTTTACTGAAGTTCATATTTTCCAAGTGAAGTCCACACTGATTCTGTTCAGACTCAAAATCCTTGCAGGAATAAACGAGCTAAGAAAACATACTCAGCCTTCTGAGTCCATACCAATAATTTTTAAAGGCAGATGTATTTTGTTCACAGAGGTCACAATTAATTCAGTATAATTGTTAAAATTAATGAATATATGATACCTAAATACAAATAATCACAAAATCAAGAGCATGGATTTGAAAATCGTGGACCTCAGATAAGAAAATGCCAGTGCCACTGTTGTCTTTCAAAGTAGCTGAAAGTAACTCCAATGTTACATTTCTTTAGTGTTTCTATGTACAAAATTAAACCCAAATTCATTAAGAACTTTGCAAAATCTGTTTGCTGTTTTAAAAGTATGAAGAAGGCATGTTGGCTTCCTAAGGTTATATTTTTTCCCCTCTATGTGATTTCACAATTCCACTAAATAAACAAAATAGTTCTTGATTTATGAAGACAGAACCATATTGTTATGATAAAACCCAGAGCAACTTTTAATTTGAGCATTCTAAGACAAATGTTAGATCACACAACAAAGTCCATAAGAAGCATAATTCACTAAGCTAAACCAAATTTGCTTAATTCAGTCTAAAGTACAATAGGAATGTATCTTCTTTCTTTCATCATAGGTAAAAAATCACCATTTTACATTTGCTAAAATTGGAAAACAGCCATCTAAGAGCAGATCTAAAATAGTGGAACATTCTTTAACTAAAGAATGAGATACAGAAGGCACTCCAAGGAATATAGGTACAAAGTCCTTCTCTCCACCAGCAGATACACTTTATTTCTCTGATCTGATTTTCACATAGATATTTATGTACAGAATTACCTTTAATATATTTCTACCTTAAATGCGATCTCTTGATCAGCTTCTAACACTAAACAGATTTTCAATCTTTGTGTCTGGTGTCCAAAAAAACTTGCCAAGCTGTCACACTGTCCTTCAAACACTTCTGCTAGTATATTAATAAGGCTCCTCAGAAGTTTTCTTCTACTTCCTGGAAAATATGCTAAATCAGATATATATTCATTTCAGGGGGAAAAACAAAGTTTCTCTGATCTTTTTTAACCTTTTAAATTTTAAATGATCAAAATTATATTTTTGAACTTCAAAATTATTATATTGTTACTGCTTGGTATAAAGATCAGTAGAATTTAAAGAGTTGCCTTGCAAATATTGCAGAAATCATTTGAAAGGCTGGACTACTCCTTGTTCTCATTTTCTTCCACATAATTAATAGGAAACAGGGGTACAGCTCCATTTACTCCATGGAACTGCATGAGACAAAATATTTTAAATTGGTAGCCGGCCATGCATTTCAAAGTATTTTGAAATCTAAATCTAGTTTTAGATTTAATTTTCTCTTCACAGCAACCTACAGAGAAAACTATCTATTTATTCTGCTTGAGAATGCAGGATATTGCAAGATATTCAAAGCTGGATCATTTCATAATCACTAGCCACTTTTACTCTCTTAGAACAGAACAGAAGAAACAAAACAAAACTAAATAAAACTTTTGCTTGAAATAATACTTAATTACCTTACAAGTGAAATGAGACATGAAGGAACAGACTAAGATATCATAAAAACATTTTTCTTTGAGGTGACAGTACAAGTATATAGCTGGTTTTGATATCTGAAAAAAGATGGTATTCTTAAGGAAAGATGCCACAAGATCTTTCTTTTAAAAAATCATCAACTGATATAGGAACAATAGATGTGATTTGTAATATTACATCTTAACTGGAAGGGGTAGTTCAGTGTGTGACACCCAAACTCATTTTCCCAGAGGTTGGACTTATACCACTGTATATACTGTAACGTGAATGTGATCATTCTGGAGATACAGTGTCCAGAACCTTAGGAAGCCAACATGCCTTCTTCATACTTTTAAAACAGCAAACAGATTTTGCAAAGTTCTTAATGAATTTGGGGTTTATTTTGTACACAGAAACATCAAAGTAACGTAACACTGGAGTCACTTACTGTGTAGCTATGTCCTTGAGCATCTCAATGTAGCTTTGAAGTTAGACAAGTTTGGACTAGATGATCTACTGTGCCTCTCTTCCCTTTTTGAACTATTTTTTTCCCCTGAATGAATATAAATGAATGAATATTTATGAATATAAATAGCAGAGGATATAACCAGGGTTGGAGGACTAACTTTCAAATTTACAACATTTGAAGCCATTCTAATCTTAAAATGCCATTTATATTGCATAGGTGACTTAATAGAGTAAGGTAACTTTTTTACTTTTGTGGGTTTTTTTAAAGCACAAAATGTTTAGCATTATTATTTTACATATATATGGGGATAGGTTTAGGGGTTATTATGGCAGTGATAGGTTGATGTTGGACTAGATGACCTCAAAGACCTCTTACAACCGTGGTGATTTTGTGATTCTGTGATATTTAAATGCAAATTAGAGTTTTTAAAATGGATAAAAGAATCCTAACTGCCATAGACTCTAAAGGTTTCAGTCATTTTTCTACAGGAAATAGTAGTTTTGCTTTAAGGAATTTTTGTAAGCATTCAGAGAGAACATACCCGAAGATCCAAGTGAAATTATGCATCTAACTGAGATTTTCATTGTCTTTACACCTTATGTTGTAGCTAAAGACAAGCCTAATGTAAATTTATTGAGTATTTAATTGAAATGAGAGCTTAATGCAAAATTTGTAGTCTTCTGAAATTACAGTTATTCCAGAGTTTGGAGAGGGCAGAGATGTTTGCTCTTTTTTAAATACATCAGAAATATTTTTATCTTTCTCAGGATTCCACATATAAACAAACATATTTAAAGCTGTAGAAAACTCACTGTCAAGCACAGTTTGTTCAATTGTATCACATACAATCTATGTTATTCCCAACATACAAAATATTATTCCATCTTAACACAGGATGACAAGATCTACCTTCTCCAAGACATTAGTCTTTCTGATGCTGAGCACATCAAAATAACCACAACTTTAAGCAAAGCGATGACGCCGTATTTTTGTGCATGAAATATCAAGTATGTTGTCTCCTTTAGACATTGTACATTTTAAAACATTGGACTTTGCACATTTTAAACCACTTCTGACTTTTCTTGATTAGCATTGATCAGAAAGGAGCATTACCTCAAGTGTGATTATCCCCTTAATTCAGAAACCTAAACTGAGTTGGGCCTGCTCACCCTCTGGAAGCTTTCAAAGGCATTCCCATCTGTTAACTACTCAGGATATTTCAGCATTATTTTGGTTATAATACCAAATTACACTGGATCCTTGAAATTTATAATGATATTTCTTTAATTGAGCTATGTAGACTAGATTTCCATTATAAATTACTGAAAGGTTTTAAAAGACCTCCTCTTGTTCCAGTTGGCATACAGCTGTTGAAGACAGATTAGCTCTCTAACCCTGTTTCCTAAAGTTTGGCAGTGAGTTAGTTTGCTCTTCATTATGTTCAGAGTGTTTGTAATCATGATCCCAGATTAATGAGGAATAACATTGCAGATCATCAATAAGTAGGGCCAGAATGTGGAATCCTTCCTATTCTAAAAACGCAAGTTTTCAAATATCAGGGGAAATTTCAGCTTTACTTTCTGAGACAGACTTGCTCAACGCAGTATCAATGTCTGTAAACAAATACGTAGTTCCAAATAACTACAAGCAAACCTTAATTGAAGAAGTAAACTTCTTGAGATTCAAAACTGTGGTATTTAGTATCTTTTGTGAGCATTGTCTTCTGAACTACACATTCTCATACTGTGTCCTTCAATTTTACTCAAAAGGAGTAAAAGCTTCTCTTCTAAATATATATTTAAACCAGTGAATAAAAATTGAACAGGTGGCAAAATCCTTTGTGCAATATCAGCACAGATGAATAACACATCAGAATGCTTGGTTGTTAATGGCCACCAGATGTCCAGCCCAAAGAACAAGAGACAAAAAATTATCAGCTCTGTGGTACTGCAGTTCTGTAAAACTCTTACTGCTGTAGCTAATAATACTAGCATCAATCTTAAACAAAAACCAAAACAAATGAAGAAGAAAAGTAGAAATCTAATTTCTAACATGATCATAACAGTTGTCCACAGATTTTTGAAGAGTCTGACAGTTTTTTGATTTAGGAGTAAACAGAGTTTTCCAAAGCTGTAAGAAATAAGTGTATGTATATATATACACACAGATATATATGTTACACTTGTAATTAGAAGCAAATAATTTGAAGTCAGTCTGTTGAGTGAGGAACCACTGAAAGGTATAGAATTCAATTTCATTTATTAGTCTTTCTAAACATCTGAGTCACATATGCAATATTAAACAAATAAATAAATAAAAACTATAAAAAATGTGATTTTTAAAAGATATCAGGCAGAAATATTTTAACACAACTATGGATACTTATATAGAACATCCAGACTTCATTATAATATTCCAAGAAGTTGTATGTACAGGACACACTGAAATGCTGTGACACAGGACATCATTCAGATGAAAGTTTTTCCTTTTTATTTTCCCTGACAGATATAGAAAAGAAATAAAATAAAGTTCACATTTAATATATTCATTTATTTCTAAATGTCTATTTATCTAGCAATTAATAAATAAAATGGTCTATGAAAACAGTTACCCTGGGAAATTTACTTCACCTACTGTTTTCTGTTCATCCTTTACTTAAGTAAAGTTTTGAAAACCTCTAGAGTAATACCAGAATCCTGTGTCTTACTCTACTTGCTATATAACAGTAGTACCTACACTTGCATATAAAGCAGATAGATAGAGGCAGCACTTGAATAGCACCCACTAAGGAGCTCTCCTACTTAAAGCAATTATATGTGTTTGTAACCACTGATGTGCAGCTGAACTGGGTCAGCTTGGCTCTCTGTAGCAGTCTGTTAGCCTTTTCTAAAATACAATATGAAATAATCTTAATTTCATTGGACACTTTCTCTGAACCCAAATTTAGTTAGAGCATCTTTATCAACAGATATTTCAAATTAATTTCTTTTTTTTTTTTTTTTTTAGTATTTTGGATTTGCTCAGGAATTCAGAATCAAAAAGGAACAAAACAATTTGAGATGGCATGGTTTCCAGACGAGTACTTGTCTCTCTCTTCACTCTTCTCTGTACTTGTCTCTCTCTTCACTCTTCTCTCTTTCTGCAGGAAAACAGAAATTTTTTGGAACTTTCATTTTGCTTCAGCAGCTCCCCAAGTTTAACTGCAGGAGTATGTGATCTTTACAGGAGGGGAAAAAGTCAAAGGATCCAGAATTTTAAATAAAGTTTTTTCCATTAATTAATAAATGCTTTTATATTCTGAAACATTACCACAGTTGCAAGCTACAGGGGAGAAATCCACTTTTTAATTACTTTGATCACTTTGTCACAAGAAGCAGCAGAATACAGTCTGCAACAAGCAAACTACACTTCAGTTCTCATGCATCTAGCAAAGTACTTTTATAGAAGTCCTTCAAACTGATGTAGCAAAGTTACAAGTCTCCCATGAGTTCAGTGGCATTTATTCCACACTCATTTTGTAGTATGTTCATACCACAATATTCATCTAATATACACAAGTAATGCAAAAGTGAATTGTATTTTTAGGCTTTCTAAAAACCATCTTCTCCTGAATTAAATGACATGTACAGAAGTGATTTTCAAAAAAGGTACTGCTAGAAAAGCGATCGTTTATATGTTACAATTCTAACTATAAAAGGCTTGTTTAATATAAATCCAAATAAATATGGAAAGAAAACTATGAGAAAAGAGATAAAATGCAGACCTTGTTTTCATAGCAATGTCACTAAAGCTGTGCTAATAAAGATGTTTTAAGCTCTCTTTTATGCTCAGAATTCTCTGTTGTATGTAAGTTTATCTGCCTATTCAAGCAAACTCTGCTCTTGAAAGTAAATGGTGCATCTTTTGTAGTGGGGGAGTACTGAAGTACCAAAATGTTGCTGTGGCAAAGAATTGCTGTCCTTAAGAAAAATATAATTACATTAAATGTGAATAGAGTAGTTAAATAGATAGATCAGCAATGAAGATAAATCAGGTTAAAACTAGCAGAAAAAACTCAGCCTTTCCG
The DNA here is from genome assembly GCA_035041135.1 of Platyrinchus mystaceus. Lineage (NCBI taxonomy): Eukaryota > Metazoa > Chordata > Aves > Passeriformes > Tyrannidae > Platyrinchus > Platyrinchus mystaceus. Next base: position 96,298,083 of record JAWWLV010000088.1, on the reverse strand, counting down.
GAAACACTTAGCTGAAACCAAGGAATTTAACATCCCATGTTTTGGTGTATTCTTTACTGTCTCTTCTGCCTGATGTTAGTGAAGAGAAAGACCTTTCTTTGAAGAGGTAATTTAAAAAATACCCAGTGGGAGTAAACAGACTGTCTAGAATGGAAAAATCGCAATGACCGCAACGATATCTCATTTTCAGAAGCAAGATAAAGTATCAACAACACTGAGAAAGAAGAAAGAGGTGACACACAAAAGTAGCAAGATTTTTGTCTTCCCCGATCCAAGCCCAGTCGTGCAAGTGTGGAGGGACAAACTGACAACAGAGAAAATAGGCTCTCTAGAATTAAAAAAAAAAAAAAAGAGAGAGAGAGAAGAAAAGATATCTATTACAGTCAAACTATATCCAACTTTGTTGAAGCGAGCATGAATTACACACAATAAAGCCATATTTGCTCTTGCCTTTGGAGATTCACTTGAAAGATAATCTGGACACAGCTAAAGGTACATGACCAACTGCCTAAATTAAAACTAGCTTGAAAAAGAATCGTCTTGTCACTCTTCCTTCTCTGTCTTTTCATATCCAATTAAAAATCTTTCACATGCGTAACTTTTCTTTGTGAACACAGTTTGAAATCAAAAATTTAAATCCTTGTAATGTCAAAGGACTTCACATGATGACTTGTAATGTAAATGCTAGTTTTATCCATAAACTATTTATACAGCTCATTGTTTGCCTTCCACTGAACTTTCAGGATTTATATTTAATCTTTTGTTACATAAACAACTGGTTTTGAATTGGAGTAGGAGCTGCTTTAGATTAATCTGAGACATTTTCATTAACTGTAGACTCGTTTTAAGGGGCTTCAAGGGTCCAGTGCCTCAGCTGCTTAATGCCAGAGAGATTTCAATGGAAATATGCAAATTTTAAAGATCTGTGGCTGTACCTATATGTATAATAGAATTTATTTTTCACAATAGTCTGGTTCTAAAGTAGAATTAGTTATTATACAAATGTTTTTAAAATAGGACAGAGCTAAAATTAATAAGATTTAAGCTGCAAAGATGTGATAAATTAGAAAACATTTATCTCAACGTTTATATAGGTTTCTATTTTCCAAACTTGAATAACATTAGTTTGTTCCTTAGTGTGTTTAAGGCTTATGTTAACTATTAGAACAAACTTCATTATAAATTAAGTTTATGTGAAAATGCTATAAGCAGTAATACATACAGAAGTATTTCTTTTAAGTAAAAAAAAATAAAGTTGAAAAAGTACATTTTGTATTGCTTTATTCTCATTTTTCTTTTCAGAGTTTTTGGTGTATATGTTTTCTTACCATTTTCAAAAATTCTGTAAAGGAGTGGGTAACTCAGTAATTAGCATAAATTACTGATTTCTACTTTACAATAAAGTTGCTATATTTTTTCCACAGGATATCCTGCTATTGAAAAAAAAAGAGGTTTATATTCCCTGAAACTGTACAGAGTAGTTTACAGAAAACAGTAACTAGATTATTCAAGGGCCAAACAAATATATATAAAAAGGCCATAAATATTACTTACCTTAAGGCTATTGTTTTTCCCTGTGAATTTATGTCTCTTGAAAATTGAAATGCATCTTAGACTAGGAGCAGTTAAAATATATTTAGGATTAAACATTTTTCCTGAGGACTGTTATCATTTTTGCGAAAGACTAAAGAAATTGCAGCCAAGTAAGGTTTAATTTAATAACAATTTCTAACTATATAATAAAAGAGAAGTGTAAGAAAAGACACAGAGCAGGTGTAATTGCTTTTTGAAGGATTTAAAGGATAGGTTTATCAGGATTACAGACCCACAGAATATCCTGAGCTGGAAAGGACCCACAAGGATAAGCATGTCCAAATTCTAAGTCCACAAATGGCAACCTAAAAGTTAAAACATGTTTCCCAATTGCTTCTTGAACCCTGACAGGCTTGGGGCCATAAACACTCCTCAGGGGAGTGTGTTCCAGTGCCTGACCATAAAAGTAAAGACCTTTTATTTAGTATCTGATCCAAACTTCCAACTGCAACTTTAAACCATTCCTTCATGTCCAGAGACCAGATACCAAAGATATCAGCACCTGCACCTCTCTTCACCATCATGGGGAAGTTGTTGACAACAAGGTCACCCCTCAGTCTCCTCTAAACTGAGGAAATGCAGTATCCTCACCCACCCATCCCAAGTCATGTCCTACACCCCTTTCACCAGCTTTGTTGCCCACCCTGGGTCACCACACTGTATTTTTATATCCTGTTTATATTGTGGAGCCCAAAACTGTACAGAGTAGTATAGTTGAGGGCCCACCAGCGCTGAGGTACAGCAGGACAACCACATCTTTTGACTGGTTATCTGTACTGTGCACTGTAAGGCACCCCAGGATGCCATTTGCTCTTTTGGCTGCCAGGAAACATTGATGGTTCGTGTTGAACTTCCCATCAACCAGAACGCCCAGATCACTTTCTTTGGGGCTGCAAGCATCCAGAATTACACCATCCCATATGCAAAATCCAGCATTTGTCCTTGTTTCATGTGGTTAACTGTGAGGAAAAAGCTAATGCTGCAATTAAGGAGAAACCTGAGAGAAAAGTATTTTCAGCTACAGGTCATTCAAAACTATTATTAGAAAGCAATTAAAAGAAAATTCTTTGAGTTATTTCAAGCATATATTAATAGGAACATATTTCTCCACTGAAATCAAAACGGAGGACTACATTATTTTGTCAGCCAGAGGACTTTCTCTCCCAGTGGAAAAATTAGTAGCAGACAAAAAGTAAGTAATAACACAGGATAGACGGCTGCTTAAAGTGGGAAGCTTCCAGAAAAGTCCTGAGTCATTCCTCATTTAGTGCAATAAGCATTGTGCTGTGAGCCAAGCCCTCATTACTCCCATGGATATGTTAGGAACTTGGGGCATGCTTTAGCACCATTTAACCATTCTACTTCCTGGCAATAAAACAAAACAAAAAACCCAAAACAAAACAAAACAAAATCCCACAACAACAACAAAACAAACATAGGGAGTTGAAAAATTCCTTGTGTTCTTGGCCAATGCTCTTACTTTCACAATCCTTTTTAGCGCCTATGCCTGTAAATTTGGTAGGGGTCACTGTTCAGTGATATTTGTTTAGTATCTAAAGGCAATAGGGTCTCATTGCAAAAATAATAACAGAAGAAGAAAATAAGTTTTCATGGGGTTTTAGGGTTAACACCTTGCTACAAAATCCGAGTTGGTGAAGTATCAAATGGTAATATTCTGTCTACTGCAAACTGCAATGGCCCTTGGTGGCTTCTGTCACCATTGAGATTCAAGAGGAGGTAGGCCAGATACAGGTGAAGATAGCAAGTTACCGCTCACATGTACTTTAGGAAAAGCTCTTTCTAACAATTTATTGTTTAATAAACTGGAATAGAAATGTAAAGCATAATGCAAGGTTTGGAATATACGTCAAATATGACAGAAAGATCTCAACTGAACATTGTTTTCATTCCTTGTTATTATTTCCTTCCTGTTAAAGACAAAAAAAAGTCTCTATTTGACAACTGTAAGATGAAATTCACAATTGTTCATAGTGTGTTTCTTATGCTGAGTGTAACTATTAAGGCCATCTGTAATTTTAGGAAAAACTAAGATTGTCAGAGTAGATTTAACAGGCATTAGAACTAGATTTAAAAAAAAAAAACCTGAAGAAACTGAAGTGTCTCCCATTTCTTCCCTCTTTTTAGGAAGAATGTGAGAGGACTTCATGAACCCCTTTAAGATTCTTAAACAGTTAGTCACTGTTGCCTAAAATGCCTTTAGCAGAAGAGTTGGGATTATACCTTTATTTTTAAAGAGGTATTATCATCCTCTGGTGACATCCTCCATCTGTATTATCATCCTCTGGTGACTGTTCTAGACACTTGTTTACAGTTGATTTTGCACTGCTCTTCTGTTCAAATTTTGCTGTTCTGCAAAAAAAAAAAATTATAAAAGAATAATTATTAAATCAGAATGAAGGAACACAATGGTTGTCAGTCTCCTGTTACTGTCCAGCCTGATTACGCACAGGGATAAGTAGATTCCCACAGAGTACATCCACACCAGCATGTACTATTTTATCAGGGTTATGGCTGGGAAGTAAAATCCTCCACTGTCTCACTTAACATGCAGTTCACATCTTGGTGCCATCCTTGGCACATGACCTGGGTTACTTTTGCCTCATTCTAAAGATCTACTCCTGTTCTGCTGTGCTGTTTGCTAATGAAGACATAGCCAAATGCAACTTAAAAGCCAGATTAAATATTTATTTGGGGAATAGGTTTAATTCCAGACTTTTAAGAAGGAAATCCCCTTAGAGATGGAAGCTGTGTGTTTGAACTTCTCAAGGTGAGGCAGTGCTTAATCTGAATTCCTTAACAGCCTTACACTCTCACACTTTCCTTATGAAAGGAAAGCATCACATCTTCAAAGGAAAGCAGTGGGGAATATTGTGTTTCAGTGAAATTTAATTCTGCTGGTTTGCCCTGGTACCAAACTCCTCCCTGCACAACAGACACAGCAGAGCCAAAGCTCTGCCATCACACTAGGCCACATCAAAGGTCCTCACAGCCCAACATCCTCTCTCCGGCAGAAACCCATAAGAAATGCCTTGGGAAGAGTATCATTATAGGACAGAATACTAGTTCTTTACTCACTTGAAGCTATTTTGTTCCTTTGATCATTATTACTGCCCTTCCCTGACCATGTTGAAGGTGTATTATTTTTGAGAAGATATTAAAAACCAAGAATGGCACAGCATATAACCCATGTTAGTGCCTCATGATTTTAAATAAAGACATAGGGGTATTTTTATCATGATTCTTTTCCTAATATTTTTTAATATCCTATCTGCTTCCAACTGCTAGTGGAAATGGAGTTCATATAAGTTTTTGAAAAACTATTTGTTACAACTCCAAGATCTCATTCCTGAATCCCTGGTTAAGCAGCAGGTAATTTTAGATTTTGAGGAGGAATTTCTCTTTCCATCATTTCACACTCATCCGCATTGAGTTTCTTCTGCCATTTTGTCCACAGCTAGCTCAGGCAGCCCTTTCACTATTTCTCACTGGCTTTTTTCACTTTGAATACTTTACATTGGTAGGACACATTTCACCTTACTTACCATATTACTTCCCAAATAATAATTTAATATTCTGAAAATCATAGTCTCAGTACAAATCCATGTTGGAAAACATGAACATTTCTTCTTATGCTTATTCTACAAGGTTTTTTGTGCTATTACTTACCCATGTAAGGACTTTCATTTTTATTCCAAGAAGCTCAGGTTCTTGGCTGTTAGTGGTTCCCTGTGAGACAACATTTAATTGCTTTACCTTCTTTCTTAAGATTAATCCAGTCTTAAGCTTTTTGCACAGAAACAGAATTTTGGGCATTGAGAATACTTTCAGGGCTAGCTGTAGATATCGCTGAAGTAGGGAACTGTGTTTGTCACCAGACCTAACTCATTTTTACTAATGGCAAAAGCCTGGAAGTTCAGTGGTTGTCTGCTGCCATTACAGACTGCTGAGGGAGTGAGAGATACTGTATTGAGCTAGGAACAAGTGGAGGTGTCTCTCAGTGGCAGTGTCCTTCATGCCAGGGATACAAATGAAAACCCGATGCTTCTCTGAGCTTCCTCGTGATTCATCTCACAGAGGTCACACTAGTAGCTGGACCAGATGATCCTTGTAGGTTCCTTCCAACAGAAATAATTCTATTCTGTTCTGTTCTGTTCTATTCTATTCTATTCTATTCTATTCTATTCTATTCTATTCTATTCTATTCTATTCTCCCTTAGTGATCACAGTACACATTTTTTGTCAATGTAGCAAAGAAATGAGGCCTAATTCTTAGGTAGAGAAATTTAATTTTACTTGCCCTTCCTGTGACTTTCAAGATA